>JASPKZ010007745.1:0-525000 GCA_030220185.1 Diploptera punctata
ATGTCAAATAAAACGTAGAATTGGTTTCACAGATAATGTGCTGCCATCTAACGTCAAGAATTTCGACCAATTCTTGGAAACTAATAAAAGCTTTGCCCATTACTTATGAATTATATGCAGTATTTTAAGATGCGTTAGGAAACGTTCAAAATAGTAGGAAATGTTACCGACAACAAAATATCATTTCAAGCAAAAAAAAAAAATCACTATAGTTCGACCGGGAATCGAACATACGACCTCACGCATGGCAGTCAGAAGCTCTAACCACAAGACTACCAAGTTAACATGTAGATTCTTGCAATAATAGTACCTCTATACTAAAATACATTTTTATATCGGTGTGTGTGTTATGTATTATAGATGCAAGGAAGTTTTCTTAAAATAATATTATGAAGCATTTAAACTACATTCAGGTTAAATCTTGTCTACAGCAATTATTGTAGAACATATCCTTTGTGATTCAATGTTCAATTTTAAAATATTTTAGGCCTAATCGAGAATGAGTGTAACGAAAGGCATTTTATGATGCCTTTATTTTCCTACCCAGAGCTTTATTAATATTATTTATGCCCTGTGCATCCATCAAACAGTCATTAAAGTGTTGCATTTGGGTTAAATTTAAGGAAACTTTCATCAAAATCATAAGAAAACAGTCAGTTGATCTTGATGTCCGACATTTTGTCTAGTTATAGAATCCTTAAACAAGGGTGGAGGCATGTATAACGATTCCCATGTAAAGTTGTACACCTCTTCTACACTGAACAGCTAATACAGTGTTTATTAGTAAGAATTTTCACTGAGATGTGTATAAACCTTGTATAAAAGTTATATATGGATTATTAGTAAGAGGGTTAATATATATATATAATTTTTCTATATAACTAATTTATTACAATAAAACAGATCATTTCAAATATTTATTTGTATAAAGTTTATCCTAAACTTTTAATAACTACAAACATATTTTTAAATTATTCCTTAACTGAAGAAAATATATCCTAGACATTTCAAGTTCAGAAAAAAAAATATTTTATCTAAAATAGGCTGTGAAGATGTTCAATTATTTGCTATTTATAACTATGTTAAACTCTTTCAGGATTAAGAAATTATTTTGAAATTATTTTTCATCTTCAAAGACATAATTTGTATATTACAAAGTCAATAAACTTTTCAACTTTCAAAAAAAGACGTTTTTACAAATAATGCTATTTAATTTGATTTATTTACTTATATATAGCCTATATTAAACTTTCCAGGAGGTAAAAAATCAGGAGTTATTCATCATGTGGATAATGCGTTATATTCTAGTACTACTTTTATCTCAGCATTTTTTTTGTGAGGAACTTCACATTCCGCATCGCAGAACCTCCAATATTATTTTAATTTCTATATCAAGTGGTAAATTCTGGAACTCCGTACCACAAGAAATGAGGGACTTCCGGATATTAGATTATTTTAAAATAATTATTTTAATCTCTTTATTTGTAATTGGTGTTTAAATAGATTAATTGTTGCTATCCGACTTTTTCTTCTCTAATAATATTGACTTGACTCATCATTTTTTGTTTAATTTGTATACAAACTTATTTTACACTAGTTGAGTGGAAGAGAAGGTCTTATGCCTTAACTCTGCCAGTATAAAAAATATTATTAAGATATATATATATATATATATTATAAGGGGATGATTGGAAAACATTAGCTCAGGACAGGAATGTATGGAGAGCTTATGTCCGCGCGGCCATGAACCTATGGGTTCGATAGTGCCAGTTAATTAGTTAGTTAGATATATATTTTTTATTCCAAGGTTTTAAATTACTTTATGTATAAATACGTAACTTTCTCAAAAAATAAAAAATCTATATTCACAAATTCTATAAAAATTTGGAAAAAAGAAATAGCTTTTATGAAATAAAATACATTATTTTATATATGTCTATTATTCGTAAGTATATAAAGATTAAACCTCTCCCTTGTTGTAACATTTATAGATATGATAGAAAATTAAAATATCTAGAACCGTATCGCCAAACTAAGGGCAAAAAAAAAAGGCCGGTTCGCACTGATATTCTTGAAGTATGTACTTTTTTTAAAACAAAATGTTAATTAATTCCATTACTAATGGCAATTGAAAAATTGAAGATGTATAAAGCATCAGGTTCAGATGAGATCCCAGCAGAAATGATAAAATCAGGGGGAGAAAAATTGATGGACAAGATACGCTGGTTGCTTAGTATGATTTGGGAAAAAGAAGCTCTTCCAGATGAATGGAAGGAATCAATTATCGTACCAATTTATAAGAAAGGAGATAAAACTGATTGCAACAACTACAGGGGCATCTCATTACTTTCAACTTCGTACAAAATTTTAACAAATATATTAGTAAGCAGACTTGCTCCCTATATTGATGACATTCTAGGAGATAATCAATGTGCATTTAGAAGAAACAGGTCTACAACAGATCAGATTTTTAGTATAAGACAGATTTTAGAAAAGAAATGGGAATATAATGGTACTGTACATCAACTATATGTAGACTTCAAAAAAGCATATGATTCAATTAAAAGGAGAAGTTATATAGTATCCTGCTGGAGTTCGGAATTCCCAAAAAGTTAGTTAGACTTATACGAATGTGTCTAAATGGCTCAAAGAGTAGGGTGCGTGTAGGGGCAAACAGTTTTCAGACACTTTTGAAATCCAGAATGGGTTGAAGCAAGGAAATGCACTATCTCCTCTACTATTTAATTTTGTACTAGAGCATGCCATTAAATCTTTAGAGAATAAGGAAGGCTTACAACTGAATGGTATTAATAAGCTGTTAGTTTATGCTGATGATGTGGTACTACTGGCCGATAGCGAGGAGATACTAAAGGCCAACACGCACACACTATTGAGTAACACTAAAAATTAGGACTGGAAGTAAATATCAGTAAAACTAAATATATGGTCACACGTAGAAATACATTATATAATGGAAATGGACAGCTAATGACAATGAGGGAAATTTTGAGGAATTGGCTGAATTCAAATACCTAGGAACAATAATCACAAATAGGAATGAGATGCGCAAAGAAATTAAACATAGGCTCAATTCTGGAAATGCATGCTATTATGCATTGCAGAGACTTTTGATGTCCCAACTCCTTTCAAAAAACGTTAAGCGAAAATATATAAAACTATTATTCTACCAGTTTATATTATATGGGTGCGAAACATGGACTCTTACTTTAAGGGAGGAAAGGAGATTACGAGTATTTGAGAATAAAGTTCTTAGGGAAATTTTTGGACCAAAGAGAGATGAACAGACAGGTGAATGGAGAAGACTAATTAACAATGAACTACATGGCCTTTATAGGAAGCCAGATATAATAAGAACAGTTAAGTCCCGTAGACTGCGATGGGCAGGACATGTTGCGCGTATGGGGAATGAAAGACGTGCATGGAAACTTCTTGTAGGAAAGCCAGAAGGAAAACGCCCAGTTGGTAGACCAAGAATGAGGTGGGAGAACAACATTAACTATGATTTGAGGGAAGTAGATTATACAGGAAATGATTGGAAAGCATTAGCTCAGGATAGGGATGTATGGAGAGCTTATGTCCGCGCGGCCATGAACCTACGGGTTCGATAGTGCCTGTGAGTAAGTAAGTGAGTAAGTACTACTACTACTACCATTACTACCACTACTACTACTACATCGCTTACCGCTGCTGCTGCTACTATTACTAGTGCTACTATTACTTGACAAATGAGGAATACCACGAACACCCTCAGGTAGGTCTGCCCCAAGACTTAAATTAGTGATCTTTAGAATATTTTTCAAAAGCAACAGTGTGAGCCATTTCTTTAAAGAATTACTCAATAGTGTTAGTTCTCCTAGGAACCCACGAATATTGTGGAAAGAATTAAAACAAGTATAAATCTGTTCCTTAAAGCACGATATTTATTTTCTGGTATATCTTGTTAAAGCTTATCTACCGCAGCATAGCGGCCTTTTACTATAATTACATTCTTAATGACTTTACACTCAATTGGTTGGGATAATTCAGAATTATAGTAGATTGAACGCCTGCTTTATGATCTATAAATTTCTATTGAAGAATTTAAATCGTAATATCTTGGCAGAACGTTACTGTCTTATCTGCCTTGAAGACTATGGTGGGTTAGGAAGATTCCCTCATTTCAGAGAATCGTAACTAGAAGAGGACATAAAATTAGTCGTACCAGCAGCTAATCTGCTCCATCAAGAGGAAATGATGAGTACTTTTAGTGTTCTTCCTTTCTTTATGGCATCCAATGTTACTAACCTATTGCAAGTCTATACTTAAAATCTTTCTTCCAATTACTAAGAAAAGGGACATCGTGATTCTTTGGTGTAACATAGCTCTAACTCTTTAGTTTCTGTACTTAAATTAGATTCTCTTAAAAGTGCCTTCATTTAACTTAATCTCAGACAAGGTTAATTTCATATAGGAAAGTTGAATATAATTTTCAATTTAAAATCATCTAGTTCTTGTTCCACTTACTTCTCACAGATTAAGATTTAAATATTTAAGATAGATTTTTAAAAATATCAATATAATGACTAGAGTCCGGATGTTAGGCACTTAAAACATTCAAAATTGGCAGGCAAAAAGGCACTAAAAATCATTAATATAGGCACTAAAATTCAAAATAGGCTCGTACAAAAAATGGACTGCAACATAACTTTTTACAGTCTTACGTTAAGAATATAAACATATGCTATCAATATCATTCGAAGATATCAGAGATGCTATTGGAATTTGATTTGCCTTTTTACAAAGAGCAGAACCCTCTTTGTCACTCAGCAATGTTTGTATTGAAAATAAGCACAAAATTTTCTCCAAGCCATAGCGCCGGAGCATAATACAATGGGACACAGCATAGGACATTTCGCTTAACGTGAATGCACGAGGTGAAAAAATACAACATTTACCTAACGGGAGTGCATTTAGAGGGAACTATCTACCTGCTAGGTTATTGGGTTATTGTTACCCTTATCCTAAATATTCTAAGGGAATTTATAAAAAGAAATATATAAATGATTATATAATAAAAATATATTTAAATTTAAGTGGTTTATGTTTATGTAAATCTATTATATATAATTATCTCTATTAATATCAAGTTTATATATGTTATTATTATTTATATATGGCAAATATACTTCTATTAATGATTTGTGCCATGAAGTTAGTCCATTTCAATTGATTTCATCGAAATACTGAGTTAATTTCTAGCAAAAATTGCAAATAGGCATTTATAGGCATTATAAGCTGAAATAGGCATTTATAGGCAACATTAACATCATGGAAAACAACTCTAGGGTCGTTGGTATGAACTTGTATGAAGTCACTTTTACAATATGTATAATAAATAACTATAGGCATTTTCCCTAACATCCGGTCTGTAATAATGACCATATGTTCCCACCATTTGGTTTGTGTTCTGGAAAAGGAGGGAAGTATTGTCATCTAGAACGTAAGATTCGTCTCTGTGAGTTTTAATTAACGTTTACCTTGCTAACTGTTTAGTACTGTATCCTAAATTTGATCGCTGTAGATTATCATAAAAATAATATCAACTATGAGGATTACATACTAGTAAAGACGGTTCCGATGGACTAGTGCTTACAATGATCACACCAAATTCCGAGGTTCACGAGTTTCTTCTAAAATTTTTGCAAAATTTATTGCTGTTTACACTATCATAGGCTTTTTCAAGATTTATAAATAACAGATATGTCCGGAGATTAAATTCTCTCTCTTTTTAAAGCAAATATTGCGTCAACTGTGCTCCTATCTATTCGAAATCCACACTGTTCCTCATGTAATAATATTTCAGCATATTCATTCAATCTATTTTTCTAAATATATCGTTTTCTTCTTCAAGTTCCGCTCCCCGATCACAATATGCTGCAGGCCGTCCTTCCAACGTCGTTTTGGTCTTCTTACATTTCTTCGGCCTCGAGGTTTATAATGAAGTATCTGTTCCGAATGGAGAGAAGCGATTAAAATGCAAACCAGTGTATCGGCGGTGCGTTCTTTGCCGGGCAGGTCTAGGGACGATACCCTCTGTAGACGTTATCGCAGAGAGCACGAAACCGTTGCACACGTCCTTGGGGCCTGTCCATTTGGAGAATCACTGAGAAATATTCGGCACCACACTATTCGAAATATAATGTCAGAAGCATTGCGAGATTTTGGATACACAGTTCATGAGGAAGTACATGGTGTGGCCACTAATGGGAGTAACAGACGAATAGATATTATTGCATTTAGACCATCCTCTAAAATTGGTATGATATTTGATCCCACAATTCGTTTTGAGACTCATAGTGGCCAACCTGAGGAAGTTGACTCTGAAAAGAAAGTCATATATGAGCCAACAATTGACTATTACAAAGATAAATACCAACTAGATAGTATAACTGTCACAGGAATGATGATCGGGGCAAGAGGTGCTATACCAGGATTCTTAGCCAAATTTTGGAATTCCTTAGATTTGGACAGGGTGTATCTTTCTAGAATTGCCATCGCTGCCATTAAAGGATCAATTTCAATTTTAAGAAACCATATTTACAAAATTGCTTTATAGTATGTATACTTCAATTAGGCCTACAAGTTGAATTTTTTAAAAATATATTTACAAAATTTATTTCATCAATTACAAAAATTAATTGTCTGTATCACTTTATCCTTGAGGCAATCCTCTAATGAGGAAAGTTTTATATGATAATAAACATTTTTTAAAATATATTTTCATATAATTTAGATGCAAAGCGTAATTGTGTTATTCCTCTGTAATTTCCCACACTACTTTGGAGCCTTTTTTTTTGCATATATTTACAACTATGCTTGTCTGCCATTCTTGAAGAATTATTTTAAATTATCATATTATGTTATTAAATGGTGTAATTAGTGTTTTTTTTCTTTTATTCAGCCCTCGATATTTGAACAAATCTACATTTAAATTATCTGTACCTGGGATCTTTCGGTTTTTGGATTTTTGCAATACTTTATTAAATTCTTCCAGGATTATCAAATTTGTGGGTTCTGATATCGGTTCATGGTAACACATTCCATCTTCTTCTACTCGTAGTTTACTATCTTACCATAATGCCTTATAATAATCATTCCATTCCTTAGTTTTGATTATATTTATTCCTAAGTGGTCATTTACTCCGATACGTTGATATATTAAAATCTTAAACCCGCTTCTTTGTGCCCTGTTATGTCCCTTTCAAGTGATTTAACGAACTTTTCCCAATCCTCTCTATGAACTTCTCAATTCGACTTCCTGATTTCCGCTCGTATTTTTTATTGTTATATGATGATATATAAACATATAACAGTTTTATGCTAAAATACTAACATCATCATCATTCAGGGATTAAGCGTGTTGGCTCGTTCCGGATTCATGAAAGCTAGAATTGTTAAAATTGTTGAGACCCTCTTCTGTGTGGGCGTCCAACATTTCTCCTTCCGTGCGGTTTAATAATTTAGCAATAATTTTGGAAATCTTCCTTCTGGCATTCTATCAATATGTTCTTTCCAATTGTTCCTATATTTAATTATTCGTTTTGTAAGTTTGAAAATGTTTAGTTTCTTTCTCATATCTTCATTCCTTTTCTTATCCAGCTGAGTATATCCTGCTATATTTCTTAAAAATCTCGTCTCAGCTGCTTCTAATCTTTGTTCTTGTCTTTTAGTGACCGTTCAACATTCTGATCCATACATCAATACAGGACTTTATAACATTTAAATTTTGTTTCTTTTCTTGTGTTTTTAAGGGTTATTTTGATGGTGCCACACATTAGATTAAATTTATTTATTTTTCCATTAATATCTTCAATTTTAACATATGATAAATTAAAACCTAGATATTTAAAACTGTTCACTTGCTCTAAAATTGTAAATATACCAACGTTTTAGTGCAAAATAATATTCGAAATTAATCTGATGACAGAAGTTAGAAAAACCCTAATGTTTAAGTGTTAATGATCCCTATATTCAAATACTGCTGATCAAATTTAAAAAGTTGAACATTAATGTGACATTTAAAAGTAATAAAACTTTACAAAACATAATAAAAACAATAAAACCAAAATAAAAAATAAAAATTATCAGGTGTATATAAATTGAAGTGTGGCACATGTGACAATGTCTATATAGGACAAACTGGTAGACCTTTTATCTCTCGGATAAAGGAACACATGAGAGCATATAACAGAAATTTAGAATATTCAAAATATGCTAACCACCTATTCCAATTTAAAATCATTTTTTCGATCCCAATTTTGAAATTTTACATGTTTGTGATAAGGGTAAAAATTGGATCTTTTGGAGGCTGTAGAAATTAATAAATTGAAAAGTAGTAACAGACTGTTAAATTCTCAATTGATTTGAATGAATCCCCTTTGTTAAATTAAAAAAATTAAATAAATATTGTTGTATTGTTGCTTAGATCAGTTGGAACACAATTCATAATTTGTTAACATGTCTGAAGAAGGTACAGTGTACCGAAACAGCTGTCACTGAATTATATAATAAATATGAAAATCAAATAAAACTCGTTTTATTTTTATTTAATTAATGAATTTATATTTTATATTATGGTTACTTTCTGAAATAAATTAAATGCTAATTAAATTACCATTATCACCGACATTGGTTTATTCTTTGTTGTATGCAAAATAAGTAATTTTGTCGATGTTTTGCATTGGCGATATGCAAATTTTAGGTTCCGTAGGAATTTCAGATCAAGACTTTTCCAAATGATATAAGTAAAGGAGCTTATCCTCTTTAAAATATGGTTGTAGTTTTATCTCTTCCTTGAAAAAGAACTGAATGTACATTTGCTTTGAATCAATAACAATTTTCTCGATTCTTTTACCTGCTACGTACCGACCGACTTTGATGTTCGAAATGTTAAATTGAAGAGAGAGATCACCGCCATTTGAATAGCCTGTCGTATCTGACAATTGAAGGGAAGCAGTGGTGCGAGAATGCACCAGCCTTTTATGCTATCATCATTGTAAAAAAAAAAAAAAAAAGAGCAGCAAAAACCTTTAGAAAATCGTAAAATAAAATAAAATATATGTATATTTCTCGAAAATATGTGAATATAGAATTTGTATTGTCTATGAATAATGCTTTGTAAGAAAATGTAAACGCCAATGAAATAATGAATATTTTTACGTTACATAGAATAAATAGTATATTACGATGCGAGGTTGGGAAGTGGTTATCACAGAATCGAGGAAAAATGTTTAAAAACCGAATGATAGCGGGGTTTTTAATTTCCGAGATTCTGTAAAACATTTCACAAACGTGCGTTGTACATTTATTTATAGTGTTTTCAAAATAATAAGTAATAGTAAAATAATAACATTTTTGTTGGAAATATTTGCGTTCATTATAAACAATTGACTAACGTCAACAGTGTGGGCAATGTTTATTTGTTGAAACAACACGAGGCCTTAAGAAGAATCGGGTTCGATCCCCAGTCGGGGCAGCTTTTCTGGGTGAGGTTTTTATCGGGGTTTTTCCTCACCTGTAAGACAAATGTCAGGAAAACTTTAAATGAGGAATTAATTTATATTTTATTTGATAAGTTATTTTTAGGAATTAGGCTAGACTTATTCGCCTGTTTACCCGACCGGTCCCCGAAACCATATGGCCATCATCATCATCATCTTTATCATCATCATCATCATCATCGCCCTTCGCCGGTGTGGAAAGCAACGGGAAGCTACCACACCTACAATTTCCTAGTAAAGCTGCAAGCATAGCATGAACATGCTATGATTGCAGTGAAGGACCTGTCTTCGGGCAGAATTACTATGATGGATATATATATATATATATATATATATCAATTAACAAAGTATGGAAATATCAATTAACAAAACTGAAACTATGGCATTTCATGGGACGGACCCCATACAAAGTAAAATCTGTCTCCAGAATAAAATTTTAGAGAGATCTTATCAATTTAAATATCTTGGATATTATCTCTCTATCTGGGATGAAAAGGATATCCCTGAAAAATTTACTAGTTGTAATAAAAGTTTGGGAATTATTAATCAAGTAATGAAACCATGCCTTGTACAAAAAAACACCAGATTACGTTTATATAACACTTTGCCTAGACCAGTGTTGACCTATGGTGGTGAAGCATGGACACTAAAAGACAACATGAAAGCAGAATAACGGCTTGTGAAATGAGATTCATGCGCAGAACAGCGGGTTACACCAGATGGGATCGGAAAAGGAACACCGATATCTTAAAAGAATTGAAGACTACGCCAGTTTTGGAATATTATTAAACAGTACCAACTAAATTGGAAACACCATCTTGAAAGAATGAGTTCAAATCGGATCCCCAAAGCTGTTTATAATTATATACCAAGAGGACGAAGATCACTGGGCCGTCCTATGAAACGCTGGAGGGAAAATTTTTTATAGGATCGTAACATGCCTTGGCCTAATACTTGGAAGGAAGAAGAAGATGAAGATGTATATATCTGTCTGTTTGTCCTTTTTACATTACGACACCTTTCTTCCGATTGTGATCGAGCTTTTTGCAAAATGTTGAGGAGTTTGCCGGGAGGGTTTTAGGCCATAAGCGAGCTGTAATGCTCAATCCTTTTAACATTAAAAAATCACCCTTTGTAGTGAAAAAGTAAAAAAAAAAAAAAAAAAAGCTTTTTGGACGCTTAAATGGCTAAACCTAAACGCCTAAACCACAAAGAATACACTAAATTAATGTACACAGAATTGAATATATCGGCAGCATATGTTTATCTTTTACAGATAAATCACAATAACCATTTTTGTCTTTCATTGAAGCTAAGAAGATCGGGGTAAGTATACTCCCGGACAAGCGTAAGAGTAGCAGCAAACGGCCGGTATTTTTTTACGGATAACTCACATTAACGAATTTTGTCTTTCAGCTCATTTATGCCAAGAAGATCGGGATAAGTAGATTCCCGGGTAATCAGCACGGGTATCTAAAAATAATTACGATATAAATTTGTAATTATTTTTCTTTTTATTTATTCAATAACCATGATAACACATTAATTTTTATTTATTTAGGCGTAGCAGCACACGTCGGTTATTAGCTAGTATATTATAAATTTATTATTTATAATAATATAGTAACATTTTTTAAATTAGATTTAATTTTACTTCTGTGGTGTAACGGTTATCGTTTTTATCTAGCATCCCAGGTATGTGCCATGAAACTATGTTTTGTTTTTATAGCTTCAAATTTTTTTCCTAAGAATTATTTTCTCAAATACTTGTAATCTATTTTCCTCCTTAAATTTGTTTTGCATCCACAATATATAACACTGGTAGAATAATCGTTATATATATGTTAACTTTAAATTTTTTTAGAGTAGTTGGCATAACAAGAGTCACTACATTGCAAAATAGCACATGTTTCCAGGGTTGAGTCCATGTTTAATTTTCATTATACTCCTCATTCCTGTTTAAATAATAATAATAATAATAATAATAATAATAATAATAATAATAATAATAATAATGATAATAATAATAATATCTCTAATAATAATCTTCTATTTCTTCTTCTTCACTTTACGAGCTAGGCAAAATGCCTGTTCCCCCTCACAGTTGTTCTGTCCCATCTTTCCACTGGCCTTCCTTCATTCCTTGATCGTCTTGGCTTATAGTTAAATGCTGCATTTGGTAATCTTGTTACGTTCATTCGTTCTAAATGTCTAAATCATTAATATCTATATTCTTTGATTTTATCATTCAATGGATATATATTTAACTCTGTTCTAATATCTTCATTCTTTATCCGATCCATTAATGTGCAGCTTTTTGTTCTTCTAAGGTAGTTCATTACTACGCTTTGTATTCTACTTTGTAGTTTTTTGGTGATTACCCAAGTTTCACTACCATAAAATAATGCAGAAACTGCCAATGTTTTATAAAACTTCAGTCTAGTATCTCATCTTGTTTTGTTTTTTAAGTCTATTAACAATAGTAATAATAATAAAAAATAATAATAGTTTATTTATATGCAGATATTCAATGTTTACACATCATTCTGTGTCCTAAAGTTTTATTTTCCTTCTCCAGTCCTCCCAATTCATCCCACTCCATATCCTCCAGTCCTCTTGTTCTCATTACAGTTCTTATTTTGTTGAATCCATGAGTTTCAATAATAATAATAGTAATAATAATAATAATAATAAAATAATAATAATAATAATAATAATAATAATAATAATAATAATACAAAGAGACCTAAAACAAGTTTGGGGAAAAGAATCTTATATACTCAATCTAGGATTTAAAGAGAGATCAGGGCTTGCTTGGTTCAGATTAGGGGCATGGAATTTTTTTTAAAATTAGCGACGATCACGATACGCGAATATGTCCAATGTGCGGGAGCTTTGAAGACGGTATACATATATTAGTAAAATGTAACGATTTGGAATATTGGAGGCGTCATTTATTACCGGAAAGATTTCTAAATTCAAATCGTGAAAGATTGGCATGCTACGAGTTATTGGTAAGCCCAGAAAATTGGATAAACCTCGGTAGATTTCTGGACAAAACGCTGAAAATAAGAACAACACTCATTCATGAATAAATAAATATGTTAACAAATTGCAATATCGTTACTTCTTAATAATTCTACATAACTAAGTTAATGTATAATGTAATTATATTGTTATCTAATTGTAATATTATTGTTGTTTTCTTTCTTGTTTTAAGTATATTATTAGCAAACATCAACTTATTGTAACGGACTGTCAATAGCACGTACGGCTTACTGCCCGTGCGACCCATATTTGTAAATAACATTGTATGTATCTTAATTTTAATCTAATAAAGTCCTTATGTATGTAATACTTACTTACTAACTCACTGGCACTATCGAACCCATAGGTTCATGGCCGCGCGGATATAAGCTCTCCATACATCCCTATCTGAGCTAATGATTTCCAATCATTCCCTGTATAATCTACTTCCCTCAAATCATAGTTAATGTTGTTTTCTCCCACCTCATTCTTGGTCTACAACTGGGCGTTTTCCCTCTGGTTTTCCTACAAGAAGCTTCCATGCACGTTTTTCATTCCCCATACGCGCAACATGTCCTGCCCATCGCAGTCTACGGAACTTAACTGTTCTTATTATATCTGGCTTCTTATAAAGACCATGTAGTTCATTGTTAAGAAGTCTTCTCCATTCACCTGTCTGTTCATCTCTCTTTGGTCCAAAAATGTTCTTAAGAACTTTATTCTCAAAAACTCGTAATCTCATTTCCTCCCATAAAGTAAGAGTCCATGTTTCGCACCCATATAATATAACTGGTAGAATAACAGTTTTATATATTTTCAGTTTAACGTTTTTCGAAAGGAGTTGGGACATCAAAAGTCTCTGCAATGCATAATAGCACGCATTTCCAGAATTGAGCCTATATTTAATTTCTTTGTGCATTTCATTCCTATTTGTGATTATTGTTCCTAGGTATTTGAATTCAGCAACTTCCTCAAAATTGCTGAATTCAAATACCTATGTATGTAATGATGATGATGATGATAATAATAATAATAATAATAATAATAATAATAATAATAATAATCATCATCATCGTCCTTTCAAGTATTAGGCCCAGTGGCCCGTTACGGTCTCCCGCCATCTCCGAAAAGGTCAACCCACAGATCTTCTGCCTCGAGGAATGTAGTGAAGAATTTGTTTTGGTATTCTGTGACGATCCATGCGCTGAATATGGGCTAGCCAATTGTTTCTATATTCTTGGAGGCATTCAGAAATAGGTACGATGTTTAACTCTCTGGCTATTGTTGAATTTCTTTGGTGGTCTAGAAGGCTATAACCTGCAGTTCGTCGCAGAAATTTCATCTCCGTGGCTGTAATATGACGATCATCCTGAGTTCTGATGGTCCAAGCTTCACTGCCATAACAGATTATGGGTCTAGCGAGAATTTTATAGATTTTCATTCTTGTGTGTCTCAATAATAGTAATAGTAACAGTATTAGTAATAGTAATAGTAATAGTAATAGTAATAGTAATAGTAATAGTAATAGTAATAATAATAATAATAATTTACAGAAACCAAGAATTTATATAAGCACACATTTTATGTAACAACCAAGATAATTTTAATAAAGTGAAACAATTAATAATAATAAATGTAGGTAAGTTGGTGAGTGGGTTGTGAGGGGTAGTGACGTGTGTATAACCTCTCCTACCCAATTCTCATCCTCACCTTCTCGTGGTACAACCCGTTTTCACAAACGAGGCTCTGAGGACCGAGTCACGGCGGTATAACCGTTCCATCAGGTACTGAGTAAATGCGGTATACTAATTTCTGTCCAGAGACTAAAAGGTAGCAGCCCTACCACTGGACTACTTAGTGTCGGGCCAGTAACCTGTCCTAAGGAACTTCAAAACTACTTTCAAGTCTCAACACGAAAAAAGCCAGAAAGAATTGAAATATGACGAACCACAGCAAAGAAATATGATCAGGACGTCCACTCAAAAGACTTCTGGATGGTGTTTCTCTTGAGGCCGAAACAGGTCAACAAATGGCCTAAATTCGTGAATGTACTATGATGATGATGATGAAGTTGGTGAATCGTATTTGTCAAACAGGATGCTGGACTTGTAAAGGTTGAGGATCAGTGGTGTAGGTGATTGTTGTGATATATAATATGGTTTTTCTCATTTGGAAAGTTAGATGAGCATATTGTGTGCCTGCGAGTTGCACAGCACGGTGCATTTAACTTGCACGTGCGCAAGTGAGAAGAATCACCTGGAAACTCAGTCACTGGAAGTTGCGATAAAAGCAAACCTTCACACTTGCTACTTCTACAACAGAAAAATAACTGTGCTGAGTACATTTTTACTCCGTCTGACAATCCAATGTTCTAAAATTATCACATCTATTGTATTCACTATTGATTACTTCGACAGTCACCACCGCCCCATTATGTGATAGCCGTAAATATGGACATAACTTTCTTGCTTATATCTCAATGACAGTACTACAAACTAATAAATAAAAATAATTTATATTTGCATCTTGAGTAGTAGTAGTAGTAGTAGTAGTAGTAGTAGTAGTAGTGGAAGTAGTAATGGTAGTTGTAGGTAATGTGGGGAAAAACCGGCTAAATTGGTGACACGTATAATTTCGCTATATATTTTCTTTCGTTTGTAATGAAGTTATATTGGCAAGAAAAACAAATTATCTTTCTATTTCGTAGATGACAGAAAGTCTACTTTCTTGCTGTGTTTACATATTTGTGATAACAGCGTGCCTTGGGTGTATTTTATGTTATCTTCTAGGGGAAGTGGTTTTCGTTCATGTTAGCAGTTGTTAGATTTAATATTGCCTGTGTTTGAAGAACATTTTTGAGTAGATATTCTTCAACACTAAAAGTGAACGGATACAATGTCGAAAACGTGATCTGTAGTTCCATGAAAAGTGCCAAGGGCTGACTGTTTATTAATGGAATTTGTATTACATTGTATGTAACATGTGATGAAAACGTTTGTAACGAATTTTCTCTAATACTATTACGAAATTACCCGAGTTCTTCACGAATTCAGTCGTGAGGTTCTTATACGTGTCGTAAATTTATGACAGAAATCTACGGAGGAAGCAGGATTTTTCACCTTTAAAACCACATTAACACATTGCCCATGAAACTCGGAACCTATGGTGGGTGTGGTAACATTATTCTACCGGGATCGCAGTAGCAGAAACTAATGTTCTAGATTTGCTAATAATGCCATTACCTTAACTGTATTTCTTTTATTTTATACTATGACGAATTTGACGTATTTACGCTATTAAAATAAGTGTGATAAACGTAGGTTCAATTCTGGAAATGCGTGATATATGCATTACAGAAATTCTTCACGTCATAACTCCTTTCAAAAAACGTTAAACTGAAAATATATAAAACTGTTATTCTACCAGTTATATTATATGGTTGCGAAACATGGACTCTTACTTAAGGAAGGAAGGGAGATTATGAGTATTTGAAAATAAAGTTCATAGAAAAATGTTTGGATTAAAGAGAAATGAACATACAGGTGAATGGAGAAGACTATATAACCGTGAACTACACAGTCTTTATAAGAAGCCAGATATAATAAGAACAGTTAAGTCTCGTAGAACTGCGATGGGCATGACATATGGCACGAATGGGGAATGAAACACGAGCATGGAAGCTTCTTGTAGAAAAACTAGAGGGAAACGCTCAGTTGGTAGACCAAGAATGAGAAGGGAGAATAATATTAACTATAATTTGAGGGAAGTAGATTATATAGGGAATGATTGGAAAACATTAGATCCGATAGTGTCAGTTAGTTAGTTAGTGATAAACAAAGTATGACAGTTCCCAAACCTATATCAACATAACATTTGCCAACATAAAAACTAAAATATAGCGCTTGGTAACTCATTTTAACATAAGCAATAATAAGAATACTCAGTATGTATAAGATCCCAAAGTAGTAATTTCAGTCCCATCACTTTAAATAGCGTTACTCACTTTTAAAATCCATTCATATGTTACTATAAATGTAAACCTTTCGATGTACAGAAAAACAGCTATATATACTCAACTGCGAATACTGACATTTATGAGAAAACAGATATAATATGAACAATTAAGTCTCGTAGAATGCGATGAGAAGGTCATGTGACAAGAATGGGGAATGAAAGAGGAGCGTGGAACTTGCAGAAAAGCCAGAGGGACAGCTCCCAGTAGCTAGGCTAAGAATTAGATGAGAAAAATAAACAGAGGGAAATCTCCCAGCAGCTAGGCTAAATATGAGATGGAAAAATAACCAGAGGGAAAGCTCCCATTAGCTAGGCTAAGAATGAGATGGAAAAATAAACAGAGGGAAAGCTCCCAATAGCTAGGCTAAAAATGAGATGGGAAAAAACCAGAGGGAAAGCACCCATTAGCTAGGCTAAGAATGAGATGGGAAAATAAACAGAGGGAAAGCTCCCAATAGCTAGGCTAAAATGAGATGGGAAAAATAACCAGAGGGAAAGCTCCCAGTAGCTAGGCTAAGAACGAGATGAGAAAAATAACCAGA
Source organism: Diploptera punctata (assembly GCA_030220185.1). NCBI lineage: Eukaryota > Metazoa > Arthropoda > Insecta > Blattodea > Blaberidae > Diploptera > Diploptera punctata. The sequence continues at coordinate 17,144 of JASPKZ010007745.1, forward strand.
GGGAAAGCTCCCAGCAGCTAGGCTAAAAATGAGATGGGAAAAATAACCAGAGGGAAAGCTCCCATTAGCTAGGCTAACAATGAGATGGGAAAAAATAACCAGAGGGAAAGTTTCCCAATAGCTAGGCTAAAAATGAGATGGGAAAATTAACCAGAGGGAAGCACCCAGTAGCTAGGCTAAGAATGAGATGGGAAAATAACTAGAGGGAAAGCTTCCAGTAGTTAGGCTAAGAATGAGATGGGGAAAATAACCAGAGGGAAAGCTCCCAGTAGCTAGGCTAAGAATCAGATGGGAAAAATAACCAGAGGGAAAGCTCCCAGGCTAAGAATGAGATGGGGAAAAATGACCAGAGGGAAAGTTCCCAGTAGCTAGGCTAAGAATGCGATGGGGAAAATAACTAGAGGGAAAGCTCCCAGTAGCTAGGATAAGAATGAGATGGGGAAAATAACCAGAGGGAAAGCTCCCAGTAGCTAGGCTAAGAATGAGATGGGGAAAATAACCAGAGGGAAAGCTCCCAGTAGCTAGGCTAAGAATGAGATGGGGAAAATAACCAGAGGGAAAGCTTCCAGTAGTTAGGCTAAAAATGAGATGGGGAAAATGACCAGAGGGAAAGCTCCCAGAGCTAGGCTAAGAATGCGATGGGGAAAATAAACCAGAGGGAAGCTCCCAGTAGCTAGGCCTAAGAATGAGATGGGGAAAATAACCAGAGGGTAAGCTCCCGGTAGCTAGGCGAAGGATCAGATGGAGAAAAATAACCAGAGGGAAAGCTCCCAGTAGCCAGGCTAAGAATGAGATGGGGAAAATGACCAGAGGGAAAGCTCCCAGTAGCTAGGCTTAGAATGCGATGGGGAAAATAACCAGAGGGAAAGCTCCCAGTAGCTAGGCTAAGAATGAGATGGGGAGAAATAACCAGAGGGAAAGCTCCCAGTAGCTAGGCTAAGAATGAGATGGAGAAAAATAACCAGAGGGAAAGCTCCCGTAGCTAGGCTAAGAATGAGATGGAGAAAAATAACCAGAGGGAAAGCTCCCGGTAGCTAGGCTAAGAATGAGATGGGAAAAATAATCAGAGGGAAAGCTCCCAGTAGCTAGGCTAAGAATGAGATGGAGAAAAATAACCAGAGGGAAAGCTCCCAGTAGCTAGGCTAAGAATGAGATGGAGAAAAATACCAGAGGGAAAGCTCCCAGTAGCTAGGCTAAGAATGAGATGGGGAAAAATAACCAGAGGGAAAGCTCCCAGTAGCTAGGCTAAGAATGAGATGGAGAAAAATAACCAGAGGGAAAGCTCCCAGTAGCTAGGCTAAGAATGAGATGGAGAAAAATAACCAGAGGGAAAGCTCCCAGTAGCTAGGCTAAGAATGAGATGGAGAAAAATAACCAGAGGGAAAGCTCCCAGTAGCTAGGCTAAGAATGAGATGGGGAAAAATACCAGGGGGAAAGCTCCCAGTAGCTAAGCCTAAGAATGAGATGGAGAAAATAACCAGAGGGAAAGCTCCCAGTAGCTAGGCTAAGAATGAGATGAGAAAAATAACCAGAGGGAAGAGCTCCAGTAGCTAGGTAAGAATGAGAATGGGAAAAATAAAACAGAGGGAAAGCTCCCAGTAGCTAGGCTAAGAATGAGATGGGAAAAATAATCAGAGGGAAAGCTCCCAGTAGCTAGGCTAAAGAATGAGATGGGAAAAATAATCAGAGGGAAAGCTCCCAGTAGTCTAGGCTAAGAATGAGATGGGGAAAAATAACCAGAGGGAAAGCTCCCAGTAGGTAGGCTAAGAATGAGATGGGAAAAATAACCAGAGGGAAAGCTCCCGGTAACTAGGCTAAGAATGATATGGGAAAAATAATCAGAGGGAAAGCTCCCAGTAGCTAGGCTAAGAATGAGATGGAAAAATAATCAGAGGAAAGCCCCAGTAGCTAGGCTAAGAATGAGATGGGAAAAAATAATCAGAGGGAAAGCTCCCAGTAGCTAGGCTAAGAATGAGATGGGAAAAAATAATCAGAGGGAAAGCTCCCCAGTAGCTAGGCTAAGAATGAGATGGGGAAAAAAAACCAGAGGGAAAAGCTCCCAGTAGCTAGCTAAGAATGAGATGGGAAAAATAATCAGAGGGAAAGCTCCCAGTAGCTAGGCTAAGAATGAGATGGGAAAAATAAATCAGAGGGAAAGCTCCCGGTACTAGGCTAAGAATGAGATGGGAAAAATAATCAGAGGGAAAGCTCCCAGTAGCTAGTCAAGAATGAGATGGGAACAATAATCAGAGGGAAAGCTGACAGTAGCTAGGCTAAGAATGAGATGGGGAAAAATAACCAGAGGGAAAGCTCCCAGTAGCTAGGCTAAGAATGAGATGGAGAAAAATAACCAGAGGGGAAAGCTCCGGTAGCTAGGCTAAGAATGAGATGGGAAAAATAATCAGAGGGAAAGCTCCCAGTAGCTAGGCTAAGAATGAGATGGGAAAAATAATCAGAGGGAAAGCTCCCAGTAGCTAGGCTAAGAATGAGATGGGAAAAATAACCAGAGGGAAAGCTCCCGGTAGCTAGGCTAAGAATGAGATGGGAAAAATAATCAGAGGGAAAGCTCCAGTAGCTAGGCCTAAGAATGAGATGGGAAAATAAACATGATTCATAATTTCATGAATGTCAATTAAAACAGGAAATGATGGAAAACATTCGCTCAATTAGTTTATGTTTTATTATTTATTGATGAAAGTTGTGTCCGTTTCTTGTGAATATTACATTATACGAAGTTGTAAGTTCACTTTAACAATTTTAATATTTTCTGATTTTTGGTTTATTGTATTGTAAGAGAGGCATATATTCTCTTGTGAGAAATTTGTAACAAGGAAACTGCCAACCATTGCACGTCGAAACCTGCCTTGAAATTTCTTCCAGAGAAGCATTGTGATGTACAAAAGGCCATGTCCAAAAAAAAAAACAAATTTGCCATTTTAACTGCAAGAAACCGAATTAAAATGCCAAACCTCTTATTTAAACTATAGGGAAGTAATATAACTCCTGTATTGGCAGACTGGAAAATCCTCACTACCCGTCTTCCGCGCCGTGTCCCGCCTCACTCCACTCTGTGCTTAACTCATGCGGGGACGTACATATGCTCGGTACAGTGGGTTGCCATTGCTGGATTCTTGCTTCGATTTCTGTGACTTGCACTTTAAAACGGCAGATATTTTTGTGGACGCGGTCTTATACTATATCATGAAGCGATGTTTTTGATAAACAGGCGAGTAAACCTTTGCCTAATTCCTTAAAATAATTCACCAAATAAAATACAAACTAATGCATCATATACTAATTTAAATCATTATTACTATTATTATTATAATAATTAAAAACATTATAGGTACATCACAACGCTTTTCTGGAAGAAATTAAAATGTAGGTTTCGGCATGCATGATTAATAGTTTCCCTTGTACGAAACAAATAGACGAAGGAAACGGAATCGAGACTTTTCGTGACCATTTTCTTATTTCATCTTATTTACTGTCGCTTTGACTTCAAGATAATAGCTTAGATATTCAAGGCGTAACTATTAGATTGTGTGTCTATAGTGTGTTGGCCTATTGGTATATATAATTGTTTTAGACAAGGTGAATATGATATGACTGATTATAATGATCTAATGATGTACGGGAACAATTTGAGCCATATCATTTCCTTAGCCTACATATGTATTACAGGAAGAGAAAAGCTCGCCAGGAAATTTGTTCTGACAGGGGATCAAACCCGGGACCGCTGCCTATGAGGCATAGTTGTTACCCTTAGACCATAACGGTGAACCCTCCTGATTTTAATAGTTTTCATTTTTTAATTTGGGGATATTTTAAGACTTAGGATATGCAGTTGCGATAAAAGATATACACGTTTTAAAAAATACCTACGTCTGTCCAATCCACTTCCAGCAATAAAGAAAAAGCGTTTAATGAATGTATGATTTCTTATGACGTAGGATAGTAGGTTCCATTACAATCGATGAAGGTCATAGGAACGCTTTATGTGAAGAGCAGATCACATCATACAATACAAATTGATAATGATAGAAAACAATAGACCATATCTCAGAGTATATTAAACATTGGACTCTGATTTACCGTATAGGAATGTTATTTATTTTTTATTTCATTAAATAGTTTATCACTTCACGTGTTAGATCCTTATGTTCATAACACTATACATAAATTAATTTATTTCGTTGCACTATGGATTCAATGCTGTTAGTTTATGCTAATGCTGTAATATAGGCTATTAGACGATAGCGAGGAGATACCAATACACACACTCTATTGAGTAACACTAAGAAATTGAGACTGGAAGTAAACATCAATAAAACTAAATAACATGGTCACACATAGAAATACATTATATACGGATTACCTTATCATTTATTGTTTTGAGGCGGTTAAAGTGGGCTTGGGTTCACTTTACATGAATAAGTATATTTTATCACGAGGATGCTATCTGTAAAAGCCAAGTACTTAATTAATTTTATTTAATATCATTTGTTAATTTTACTAAACCCAAAGATAATCGCTATTTGCAGATGAATGACGTGTGAAAGTTAGATAAATCGCTATCTGCAGATGAATGACGTGTGAAAGTTAGATAATCGCTATCTGCAGATGAATGACGTGTGAAAGTTAGATAATCGCTATCTGCAGATGAATTACGTGTGAAAGTTAGATAATCGCTATCTGCAGATGAATGACGTGTGAAAGTTAGATAATCGCTATCTGCAGATGAATGACGTGTGAAAGTTAGATAATCGCTATCTGCAGATGAATGACGTGTGAAAGTTAGATAATCGCTATCTGCAGATGAATTACGTGTAAAGTTAGATAATCGCTATCTGCAGATGAATGGCGTGTGAAAGTTAGATCATGCTATCTATGCTGGATGAATGACGTGTGAAAGTTAGATAATCGCTATCTGCAGATGAATGACGTGTGAAAGTTAGATCATCGCTATCTGCAGATGAATGACGTGTGAAAGTTAGATCATCGCTATCTGCTGATGAATGACGTGTGATAGTTAGATAATCGCTATCTGCAGATGATTGACGTGTGAAAGTTAGATAATCGCTATTTGCAGATGAATGACGTGTGGAAAGTTAGATCATCCGCTATCTGCAGATGAATGACGTGTGAAAGTTAGATAATCGCTATCTGCAGATGAATGACGTGTGAAAGTTATTATCAATAATTTTTCAAAACATTAATTAAATATCAACGCTTTTTAATTACGATCGGCCATAAATACGTTCAGATTAATCTTCAAAAATAGTAGAGTTAATAAACTTAAAAATAGACTAAATGCTAGGGTGGACTCTGGGGTCCACTTTACCCGAATACGGAGGTTAAAGTTGTTCTCTCTCTTTTATTGTAAAAAGTTATAAATTATGAAGACGTTTCCATATTTGAATAAAATAACAAAGCTATTTCACAGTTATAACACTAATGATAATCACTGTAATTAAACAAAATTCAAATCCCTCAATTAAAAGAAAAAACAACAAATTCAAAATTACCCGAAATTCCTCTTCATATATGCAAATTATATTTAATTACAAAGGAAACAATTTCAGATTACTAAAATGTATATTTAACAGTAATACAATTTGCATGTAATGACAAAATGTCCACAATTATAAAAAACACACACCACACACTCTCTCTCTCACACACACACACACACACATATATATATATATATAATCAAATATATTATAGAATGTTAACAATGGGTAAAGGGAACTAAATCATTTGTTTATGTTATATAATATAATTCGTTCACCGCTCGTGCTAGCGTCGATACTTCGTACGCAGCGAGCCCGGATTGCATACCCGGTCGACCAAAGTTTCCTGAATGAGGATTTTTTCAGGTTTTTCTTCCTATTTAAAATAAATGCTAGGAAACGTTTTTCTCAAACGGTATCCAAAATCAGCTGGTTGTCTTAATCATTTTTATCATCCATGCATTGCATGAATATGTGTGTATGAACGATGCGTTTCGTAATAGTGCTGTATTGTCTAGAGCATTCACTCATTCGGGGAGGCTCTCCATGTCCTTGTGTGGTCAAAAATGTTTGTGTGTGATCCAAAATTTAAAAACCCTCTTCCGACAGGCCCGGGTGGCATTGTGCGTGCAAAAGTACCTATGAACTATGAACTACAAGGTGGAGAATAATAAGAATAAGAATAATAAAAAGGACATGTTATGTAGTACTCCTATATATAACGAATAACTTCGAGGGAAGTAAATGAGTGGCATCCGATAGGAACTGGGACAGCTGTAGAAAGAATGGCTATTTCATTGCGTCTGAGGCAATTCGCATTATTTAAAACATTCTTCGTTGTTTCTGTTCCTCTTGACGATAATAAAAGACGCCTTTTCCCACTATACAATTCTTGATAAATGAATTGTGTTTAGTTCCAAACACCTCAAATTATGAGATAACCTATTTATAATGTTTGCTATTTTCATGAATTTAAGTCTACATTATTTTTCATAAGTAATGCCACGAGTGATTTCCAAATCATCGATAAATTCACGACTCACGAAGTGAGGAGTGTATTTATCTAGAGAATTTGGAAATCAAGAGTGGCATTTGTTAGGACTATTTAACGAATACAATTAAGCTGTTTACTTGTTACTCACAAATCATTATTTAACTATAGTTATTTTAAAATATTTATATATTTAATGTAAACGGTGATGTTTGAAAACAAATCAGAAACGATAGGTACGCTTCATCTGCTTCTTTTGTTTATCACTGCAACCAGATCATACTATTTATTGCCAAGGAACGCAATATTGTAAGAATGCTATCTAGTGGAGAAAAAATGAAACACATCAAACTGTATATTAATTCATTTCTGATGTCGTATGATGTAAATATGACAATTATATATTTCTGGATTATTATGGGAAAAATACATTTAAGAAAGTGCAAACAGTGGTTTCTTTTTTTGGTGGTATAATCAATTGCTTCAAATGTTTTTATATTAACTCCCGCATGCGGCATGTGTTGACATTCATGCACTATATATACAATCTGGTAGCCGTATTTCTCACAGGCTCTGTCACTCTGCAAAATAATGGTCAGACCTATTCAGAATATTAAAAAGGAGGAGCTTTCTTTAATATGGTATTATAACACTGATAAATATTTCGTGAAATACGACTCTGATTGGTTGTAAAACAGAAATCATTGAAACGTGATTGGTCATTGACTCCCTTTTGGGGCATGAGTTAAATAGTCAAAGTAAATAACAGAAAACGTAAGTTCTTACACCTGGGAATTTTACTAACAATTTATTTTTATATCTAAATGTCTTTAACGTGCCACAAATGTGTGATATTAAACCATAGCTTTTGAGTTCCCATCCGAAGGAAGTCGTTCTTACAGGAAAAATTCATTTGATGGAACCAAAACTGAGCAGATATGTTTTGGACATATCTAATATAATTATACATTTGTAATAGTGTAGGGTCAGAATTGAAATAATATTATTTCTCTAGCAATATGCAAAATAACCTACCTATTTCTAATTCAAGAAGTGATTCGAAAGAAAAGTAAAAAGTTTGTTCCTCATCACAGAGCGGCGACGGTTTTCTTGTTCAACAGAAGAAACTGGTATCTCATCACAAGTCAAAAGAGCCTGTTTCACACTGGGCGGCAGAATTAAAACGTCTTATTTTGTAACCATGTTAATATTTTCGTTTTGTAATTTTGAGGGTTGCTGCTAAATTGCCTTCAAATTTATTGGTGTAACAAGGGAACTGTCAACCATTACATGCCGAAACCTACCTTGAAATTTCTCCCAAAAAAAGCGTTAAAATATGCCAACCGTGTCCAAAATATAGTGTAATTTTTAATTGCAAGATACTAAAATTCAGCGCCAAAGCTTTAATTTTAAGCTACATGGAAGTAACACAACTCCTGAATTGGTGAAATGGATAACCCTGACAACCTACCCGCACGCCGCAATACTCGTCCTCCAAAGCGCCACAGGCCTGGAAGACCCTTGGCCTACCAGTCGGCTGCCGGCCTCACATCTATATGTGTTAATCATAGAGGTAGATGATCATCCAACTAGCCTAGGGGCGACATGTGGTTAGCATGTGGAGTCCCCCAGCCGTTATAGCGGTTTTCGGAAAATGGAGCCGCTACTTATTTTAGCTACTTATTTTGGGTGGTCATAGGTCCCATACTTGCCGAAATTCCATGAGAAAATTAATTTTTCCATGGAGACTCGAATCAGCGCAAGTCCCATAGCTCTGCGCCAAGACATCTTGTCTCGACTGTGGCACGAAACGTCCTACCACACTAAATTCCGCTTTACTCACGCAGGGACTTCAACTACTTCGCACAGTGGATTGCCATTACGAGATTCTGGCTTCAATATCTGTGCCTTACAGTTAAAAACGGAAGATACTTTTTTTTTGACATAACCTTGGTACTTCACCATGCTTCTTTGGGATAAATTTGAAGGTAGGTTTCGACCTCCAATGGTTGGCAGCTCCCTTGTAAGTGTAGCTTTCTGGGTGTGCATCATGGGCGTGATCCTGACAAAAGTCCGGTAAAATATTTCTAGCTGGAGAAATTAGAAAACACACATCCTTAAAAAGTGAACTAATAGGTGTTGTAGAAATGTAAAATAACTTCTCATGGCATCCGAAATAGGGAGTCCACTCATTCTTACCTTACCTTAATATGCCCGATTTAGAGCTCTCTATTTCCTGTACTAATTTCACCCAATACTCGAGTGGCATTCTATACATACTAATCGGTAAAAATCATAAAACGGCCAGAAACAATATCTTCTTCTTCCTCTTCTTTCTTCCAGTGTAGACAAGGTGTCTGTTCCTCTTCAATGTATTGCCTCAATTTTAACTTTCCATCTTTTCTTCGGGAATCCAATATTTATTTTCCCAGTTGAGAATTCATCCCTAGTCATTTTCCCTATTCTGTCGTTTGACATTCTGTTTATATGTTCATTCCATTTTTTCTTCCTCCTGTTATTTATCCAATTTGAAATTTTTCTATTTGTAAATGTCCTCTTATCTTACTTACTTACTCACTGGCACTATCGAACCGTAGGTTCATGACCGCCGGACATAAGCTCTACATACATCCCTATCCTGAGCTAATCCTTTCCGATCATTCCCTGCATAATCGACTTCCCTCAAATCATAGTTAATGTTATTCTCCCACTTCATTCTTGGTCTACCAACTGGGCGTTTTCCCTCTGGCTTTCCTACAAGAAGTTTCCATGCACGTCTTTCATTCCCCATACGCGCAACATGTCTTGCCCATCGCAGTCTACGAGACTTAACTGTTCTTATTATATCTGGATTCCTGTAAAGACCATGTAGTTCATTGTTATGAAGTCTTCTCCATTCACCCTTTTGTTCATCTCTCTTCGGTCCAAAATTGTTTCCTAAGTACTTTATTCTCAAATACTTGTAATCTCCTTTCCTCCCTTAAAGTAATAGTCCATGTTTCGCATCCATGTAATATAACGAGTAAATCTTCTCTTATCTTATCACTTCTAATGTGATCTCTTAATGTTATGTTTTCTATTGTTCGCAGAACTGTCATTTCACATGCTTCCAGTAGGCGTCGGATATGACTTGTTTGTGGTCTAGTTTCTGCTGTATGTGTACAAAGTAGTTTGATTACCGATTTATATATTTTAGTTTTAGCATCTTTTCTTGGATATTTATATTCCAAATTGTTTCTTTTAAACCACCTGATTTGATTTGTGAATGATAAAGAAACAATGCGAAATAAAGAATTATGAAAAAAAAAGAACTAGCCAGAAAGAAATTAAAATAGAAGTAAAAAAGCGAAAATGGAATTGGATAGTACATACATTAAGAAAATGCCATGATTCGATTAAATGAATTGCATTGGATTGGGACCCCCAAGAACACAGGGGAAGAGGCAGACCGAAACAGACATGAAAGAGAACCATCCTTGAATACATTGTAAAGGAGGGAAGTAGAGAAGGTTGTTCATAATATGATCCGTTGACGACACTTTGTGGATGTCCTATGCTCCTGATAGGAGATAAAGATGATGATGATGGGTAAAATCTGAATTTATTGTTTCACGCATTATAAAACAGCAAGTGTCTAAATATGTTATGTTTCGTCCGTTGTGAATGCATGAAATTTTAATTAATTTAAATTTGCATTATTCCATTTCTCGTTCAAATTGTTTAAAAGGGTAGATTTGAGGTTTATTGAATTTTTAAAAATATTTAAAACAGATTATAAGCCTATGTTATAAATATTCAATTACTAGGAAAATGTATTATAGCTGTGTACGTTATTTTTGATCTATTGAATAAATACTAAGTCTAAATGAATAGTTGATCATGTAACATACATTTTCAGTAAGTTATTTATTGATTTTTAAGGATTTCATAAATTTTCACATACGTAACGCATTCAGCGATGTAGAATGAAATTCATTAACAATGAAAATTAAATAGAGAGCTTAAACAAAGCTTATTATTAGAGATAATTATTATTGATAAAACGAGTTGGTTCAAGCGATAGCATTTCAGTCTTAAATTCGTAAGTCAGTTAAAATTCTGATAAATATCAATCAGATTATTTTTATCGGTCTTCTTTAGATAGCAACGAATGTTATCGTAATAGCCATTTTAAAATTAATTACATTGAAAATAGATAGACTAAACTATTGGAAGGGTCATATAGAAAGAATGGAAGACAACCACTTGAAAAAAGAGCTAAAGAAGATAGACCAATGGACGGGAGAAGAACAAGAGGAAGACCAACCAAGAGATGGATAGACAGTGAATCTACGTCCAATACGTCTTTCTCCGAGGAGTGATTTTCGAAATAAACAGGATGAAAATCCTAAAAATTATGATTAAGAAGAAGAAGAAGAAGAAGAAGAAGAAGAAATCAGTTAACTTCTACTGAAAATGCATTCCATACACACCATACACATGTCCAAGCTTCTGGATACAACCTGAGAGTTTGATAGTGAAATGATCGTACAAGTTAAAGATTCTATAAATATGAATGAAACATAAATGGATATAGAAAATCTAGTCCACTGATGATTTACTTGGACCCATATGGCATAATCAATTAAGTAATATTAACAAAAAAAACACATTAACATTCATAAATAGAATTAACTCACAGTCACTATCAAACCTAGAGATTCATTGGCCGCGTAGACATAAGCTCTCCATACATCTCAATCCTGGGCTAACATTTCCCAATCACCCCTGCATAATATTCTTAAATATAATTATAATAGACAGTGGATACACACCCGATACTTCTTCATCCGAGGAGTGATTTGGGAAATAAACAGGATGAAGATCCTATAAATTACGAATAAGAAGAAGAAGAATATTACACTAAATTATATTACAAATAATATAAAAACAAACTTATAAATTAGTATTAATTCACTAATATATACTAACTGGCGTTGTATTAACATGAAATGTACACTGCAATTTTTAATATTTTATAATTCATAGTAGTTATAGATAGATAGATCATCGGTTGATTAATGTCTTTGACATCGTCCGATTCCTAATAGCCAATTTTGTCGGTCCATCCAATCTCCTGGTTGTAGATGTTTCTCCTTCATGTATAAACATATTCCCTGACTCCAGGAGGTTTTTAGGTCTTCCTCTGCCTCGTCTTCCCTCAGGTTTCCATTCCAATACAGAAACCCCTCTTTTAGCACTTTCTCATTCTTTTTAACACACTGTAAATATGAACATACGATCCAAAAGTTTCTATTTCCTTCTCCTTTTTTCTTTGTTTCTGTCAGTACGATTATGTCCTGCTTCAAATCCTCAATCTGTTTAAGGACCTCCTCCATTATTATTCCTTATGCCTTGTACGCTCCATGTTCCAATTAGCAGAGATCGTTTCCGTAGCTTGATTCGTCTTCCTTTTAATCTGACCGACTTATCTCTATTAGGTTTTTTAGCATTTCAATTTTTTTTTCTGATGGGAGGGAGCTGGCCTACGTCATTAACCCCCAACTTGGAGGAACAGGGATTTTTTCAGGTGTCCATTCTTAGATCAATTCCTTTCACTACAGCTAAGTGCCTGATCTGCCCTTTAGGAAGAATTTGACAGAAAGATAAGTAGTTATTATATTGTATATATAATTTATATTGTAAATATGTAGTTATAATATTTGGCTGGTTGAGCGGAAGACAAGGCCTTATGGCCTTCACCCTGTCAGAATAAATAAAACATTATTATTATATTTATAATAATAATAATAATATTATTATTATTATTATTACTATTATTATTGAACGGGATTATAGGGACTAAGAACATGGAGTGGATGATAGAGACGAGGGGAGAAGGAAAATTAAACTTTACGCACAGAAAGCGTAAACTTTGAAAATCTTTATATAAATAAAAATTATTATTATTATTATTATTATTATTATATTTAACTTGAAAACATGTTTAATAATATATCGTATTAATGTTATTTATCATTATTTTAGGATTTTAGATACATATTATTATCCACTTAAATTAGAGTAATTGGGAAAACTTCAATGGGGTCAGATATATAAATAAAACAATTATTTATTGGAGTTAGGGCCCTCTGAGTCTAGCAAAAGCCTCACACAATTCAGAAATTTGTAGACTAATCTAGTTTAGTTGCGCTTATTCCCCTAAAGATTTTATGACTGGCATGCAGTCAACATACCGTCTCAATTAGACATATACTAAGCAGCTAATGTATTACTAGGTAAGTTTTGCTTAGAGGCTCATTTTTTCAGACTTAAGTTTCTTTTATGAGCTTGAAAATCTTCAGACTCGATATCCAAAGGCTTAAAGCCGCTCCCTTAGGAAATATTCCTTCGATTTTTCCACCTAAAAATCCATTCATCGACTCATTTATAAATGTTCCCTTGGAATAGCGCATTAGTTATAAAATCGATAATGTGTCCAAAATTTTCACTATCGTTTCCAAATTTTTATTCTTGCTTGCCGATCGTTTTCGAACCCGTGACCCTCGGTACTAGATGAAAAATATAATACTAGTAAATTAATAAATAATAACAGTAATGATAACAAATACTAAATAGTTACAAATATATATATATCTATATATATTTATATTTATTTATTTATTTAATAACAATTAAATTAATAATATTAATGTTTAGTGTGAAAATAAATACGTACCATTAGTGGTATAAAACTTTGATATTTACTGCTCTCTTTAGGGGTCTCAACTATTTATTTACTTTTAGGTTTTAGATATTTTAATAATATAATAATAATAATAATAATAATAATAATAATAGTAATGATTTATAATAGAGTAATTTTCGTGTATTATATTATTTCCCGGTGTTGTTTAAAATATTACAGAGCTGTAATTTTAAAGATATTGGAATATTTTAAATATTTTAACAAAAAATGTTAGTTTCTCAAGATTTGGTAACATTTGTTTGAGGATTCGTAAAGAGAAAGTGAACGGCAAGTGTTACAGAGGCCTAAAGAGATAGAGACGTGAATCATTGGGGACCACCCCGTAGACACGTCCATCCCCCTCCACTTACCAGCACTACAGGAATGGGAAATCAGGGAACATTATTGTGATTTCCAATGGGAATCTGGCCCACCTTTATTACTATGTAAGACACGGCCGTGTAACCACATGTCACAGAAATACGCTTTCTAGGTTATGCCAAATATACTCCGGAGCCTCTTTTTGCTAATTTGTAATCTAGCAGCTAAGATTTTGTTCCTTCACACCATTAAACTCTAGTTTTGGTTTATCATCATCATCATCATCATCATCAAACTTCACGGATTAGGTCTTTGTCTGTTTTGATCTCACATCTGTTCAGCGCTTTCTCGGTCTTCCTACCGATCTTCGTCATTCAGAATTATACATCAGAGGCATATTCGGTATCCTATCCTCTGCCATTCTTTGCAGATGTTCTATCCAATTGTGCCTGTATTCTTCTATTTCTTGAGGAAGTGGTTGAACTTTTAGTTCTTCTCTAATATCCTTATTTATAATATGTTGTTCTCTTGTACTACATTTCACAGCCCATAGGAATCTCATTTCCGCTGCCTGAATTTCACTTTTTTCTTTTTCCTTCAGGACCCAGGCCTCACTTCCATACATCGCCACTAGTAGTGCCATTGTTGAGCAAAATCTTAGCTGCGTATCCTTTCTTACTTTGTTCCTCAGTGTTCGTCTGATTGTTCCACAAATATGTTGAATGTTTTGCATTTTCTTATTTATATCTTGTTCTTCTTCATAAGTTATATAGCAGCCCAATATTGGAAGTATGTAATGTGCTCCAACGCTTTATCCTCTATTACTATTTTTGTTCTTACCGGGTAATTTTTTGTCTTTCATTATTAAAATAATTAAATATTCCATTCCCAAGCGGCATCTGTGAGAACATGTGGCAAATTCGAATATTCCGGAGGGTCTTTTTTCATTAGTTAGGGTAGCTCGAATGAATCGGAACAAAATAGAAAAAAATGTAATACAGATTTCATTACCCATAAGACATATATGTTTTGTACTTCATGATATAATATAATCTTTAGTCAACATTTTCTGCCAGTTATAGTTTTAGCAATCATTGACATTTATATTCCAGTACTGCATATTCATCCTGATTTATTGGGGTAAATAGGGACAGTCTTTTGAATGAATCGGGACAGTTTTCACATTACTTCCCTCGGTTAAATATTTAATTCTCAGAAATTTTGAACACAATTTTATAACATAATTTTCTCTGTAGGCCTAAACTATCATAGAATAGTATTTATTCATTTATAGTAGGTCTACTAACATTTTTTCTTCCCTCAGTTCCAACACACCATTCACGTCCTTTACCTATGACATCAGATGCATTCTCTCAGATTTCATGAAATGGGATAAAACCCACACATAGTGTTGTTCTGTTCCGCTCTTCAATATCATCATCATAATTTTCTTTTTCTTACTTGATTCTGACGATGATAAATTTGTGCTTCTCCGCGAAGCAAAAGTTACATTTAAAAAATTTAAAAATCCAATTCAAATCCACTTGAAGACAACTGAAGAACACTTTATACCAACTGATTTTTTTCAGCGAATCGTCACTCCCATTGTTACGGTGACAGTGAAGACACACACGAGGTACCCCAAATAACTCTGCCGCATGATACAATCTCATCCCCTTATGGAATGCTTCAATAGTTCTAATGCATATCAATTTCTGTCCAATTCTGTTTAGAATTACACATCTGCAGCACAATAGTTACAAATAAATTAGGGAATTACGCTATCCCTATTCAGTCGAAATATGATGTTTCAATTTTCATAGATTGGCAACCGTTATCGACAAGATGAGAATTGTCGCAATCTCTTTGGTGGGATTAATTCCGCAAATAATAATTCGAAATAGAACCATTAGTTAATAAGAGACACGCGTAATAAAAAAACGAAAATCTTAAATACAAGAAGTTACCATTTCATTTAACTTCATTGTTATGAAATCAAATAACCAATCGAGAACCAAAATGCCATACAACTAATTTTGTTACATGAAGTACAGAGGTTAGTTGATAGATGCCAGCACTTAGGCTCGGAGGCTTAGATTTCAGTAGAGAGTACAAAATTTAAATATGTCCTTATCCAGCTCGTCCCGATTTAGCTGAGTCTACCCTATAGTCAATCTAAGTGGATCCGGAATGTCTTTTTTCGCTATTCATAGTATATTCAGTCTTTATGTATCGTATATGATACAAACGTAGTATAATATTGTACCCAGTGTATAAATTACTGAATATATATTTGTTGTATCATGTTATCTCTTCTTCTTCTTCGGCTTTCCCCCACTGATAGGTTTGCCGTCTTCAGTTTCCATTTATGTCTATCATTCCAATCTCCCTCTTCCAAATTCCTATCCTCCATTATTGTTCTGACGTAGGTTTTCCATTTCCATCTTGGTCTACCACGTTTATTTCTTCCAGGGGGTGACCATTGGTATATATTTTTTGGCCATCTTTCATTTTCCATTCTTTGTTATCATGTGTTAACATATATTAAAGTGATTCATGAATATATTTATATTATTTTTCTGTTTACGTTGGTAGTAGCACAATATAAATCGTTAAAGACTAATAAATATACTATGTCATGTATAATAAAAACTCAATGATCATCAAATTCACTCCCTTTCATATGTAAGTTACTTTTCTACTCGGTAACGCATTCAACGGAACAAAATTACGACTTTCTAAATTTCGGGGATCATATAATGTAGACAACATTTGAAGCCCAAGAGCATTTCCTGCTTTAGATATTAATATTGCTTTACATTAAAAAAATCCATTAAACATAAAAACAAATATTGTCATAGATTAAATTCAGGGCTGAGAGGGGCCAATGCTTATAAATTACAAGTTTTCTTAAGATCTGCAGGAGGATTTCACTTATGTTTTCAGGAGATATTATCCTTGAAGACAATATTTAACGGAAATATTTCTTTTATAAGTCATTATGGATGGATATACCCTAAAATGTTAAAAATGGAGCAAAAATCACGTTGAAAGTATTAAATAGCAATAATTAATATGTATTAGAAATAACATTCTCCATGTGTGGTTAAAAATGAATGAATATATGTAAGTATGAAATTCGTCCTCTCTCTCGATAGGTCGTATCCCAATAGGTCCCGGAAGGCTTGGAGGTAAAAATACCTAGAAAAGGAAATATTAACATAAGGCATTGATAGAGAGAGAGAGAGAGAGAGAGAGAGAGAGAGAGAGAGAGAGAGAGAGAGAGAGCTTACTTCTGAAAATGAGTGGTTATATTGCGGTTTAGATATACATATAAAAGGACGGTTGGAAATTCACTTTGTTTCATCCAGATTTCCATAATGTTCTTTCCATAAAACTATATTAGACATAATATATTCATATTATTTATACCTGTTTCCCTAGAAACTGTTATATTTTGTAAATTCTGTGTGAAAATGTGAGTAAGTTCGAAGTTGTTGAACATGTTTGAAGGCTTAAACTTAACACAAGTACATGTAGAAACTTTGCTTGCCCTAGCACATGCGCAGTGTTATTATTAACTGAATGCATAAACAAGTTTAGTCCAGAACAAGACACTATAATATATACAGAAACTTGTGCAGCCTCTCACACTAACATACTATGCACAAAAACTTATAATACACAAAACGTAGGAAATAAAAATTTACAGCCATTGTAGAAGGCAATGTACAATAAATCAAGTTTTCCGGTGGAATAATCATTTGAGGGGTCAATACATAATTTTGCAAAGAGTTTGGTTAGTTGTTATTAATATATAAAATTATGAAATATTTACTTAAAAGGTAACTTTATTGGTTATTTACCTGTAGCCTTTCGGGACTAAGGAGTTAGACAAGGGTGTAGTCTATCGCCCACTCTTTTTAATATATATATATATATATATATATATATATATCGACGACATTATGAAACAATGGAAAATTATAATGGACAATGGCCTTAGATTGAACAATAACTCAAGTATTAATAACTTACTTTTCGCCGATGATTTAGTCTTACTACATCATGATGAAGATCTGTTACAATGGCTGCTTACAAATTAAATGCAATATGTAGCGATTATAATTTTAAAATTTCAATAAGTAAAACAAAAGTAATGGCATTTTGTGGAAGAGATACTCTGCGTGCAAAAATAGTAATTAGAGACGAAATTATTGAACAAGTATCCCACTTTAAATATTTAGGATGTGACATCAGCTATGGGTATGATAAAGATATTGAACACAAAACACATCAGTTTCAAGCTATTTGTGGTACAATAAATATAACATTGAATAATAAAGCCCATAAGCAAACAAAATTAAAATTTTATAAAACAATGGCTGTCCCTGTCCTTTTGTATGGGAGTGAATCTTGGATTACCACTACCAAACAAGAAAGTAAAATCCAAGCAGACGAGATGAAATTTTTAAGAAGAGTAAAGGCTGCACTAGAATGGACCAGATAAGAAACGAGGATATCCGTGAAGAACTGCAGATCTACTCCATAAAAGAAAAGATATTTAACAACAAGATACAGTGGTAAGAACGTGTAGAAAGAATGGAAGAAAGTAGATTACCAAATAAAATCGTCCATTATTTTCCAAGAGGAAGAGGAGATGTCGGACGTCCTCGGAAGAGATGATCTTAGATCTATTAGTGAAGACGGAACAGGCAACTCTTGCCTAAACCAGGAAGTGAAGAAGAAGAAGAAGAAGAAGAGAAGTTTTTGGGACTAGTCCCACCATCAGCAGAAATCAAAATTGGTGTTTCACTGAAGATCTGGTAGAGGGGGTTACACGTACTGGGTGCGTTTTAATTATCAGATGTTGTTGTTAACTGCCTTCAAATTTCCTTCTCCTGGAGTACGTTTACCTTAGCTCGATTATTTTCTCTGTGCATTATTGTTAGGGTGTTTTCAATATCTAATATACGATTTCCTTCATGGATAAAGTGTTTTGCATAGCTTTATTTTCCTTCTGCGTGAATAAAGTCTCCAAAATATTATTTAAATCTGATGTTAAAACTTCTGTTTGTTCTTCCTATATAAAATTTGTTGCAATCTCTACATGTCAATTTATATACTCCTTTGCTATTGAAAATATTATTTTCTTCCATGTTATTGCTTATATGTTATTTAATTTATTAGTTCATAAATCTTATTAATAGTTGTTATTTGTGAACTGTAGATCTACAAATGTTCTCTCTTTACAAGAGAATGAGCCAGAGCTAGTGGATCAGTAGTTAACATCTTCACGTCTGGTTTAACATTTGCGGTCAAATGGACCGAGATCGATAGATTTTTCAGTGCATACAATTCCTATGTATGAGTTCCTACGAAAGGGTGCTAATGCCGTAGATTCTGTATCATAAGATTATGACACATAAAATAAGTCCGAATAAAGAGTCTCTGACCAAACTTTTTCGACCCTTTCACGCCAAGCTTTGAGTAACGATTTTAATGATCATACATATTAAGGACCGTCTTCAAATAAAATTCTACCTACTGTCAACAATTTCAATGATGCTAAAATATATATCTTTGATCAAACTATGATTAGATTCTATTATTCTGAAGCAGATGGCTAAACGTCTCTATTTCGTTGATTATTAGTGATGATTGATCTCAATTTTATGTCACCGACATTTAGTGGTAGGTACCCGGAATATCCTGGCATTTGCTGTACATTTGAAGAAAATTCTGTAAAATCTCATTAAAAATTACTCTCGTTATGTGTTAACCTTGAAACTTCTTTATTTTTTTCACCCTTAGTTTAGCTTTTTCCTCCTGGACCTTACGGGTTACGACCTGTGAAGAGAGAATTTTAAATTCTGGATCGCATAATACCTTTTTGACACAGAAACACATAGAGGACCTTCCTGAATGAATGATGTGATTCAGTGAGAAAACATTAATTGTTAAGATAAATATACATGTGTGTCTACATGCTAATCGATGCGATTATGATAGTGTGATCATGAAGACAAAGTGGTGTTCGGCGTTATTTGGCCCTTTAAGTTTCGAGATGAGGAAAAACACGAAAAAACTCTTTTAGGTAACCTAAATTTTAAATACCTTTACCGGATTTGTCGGGTCTAAACTCTCTCTGGATTAGTACTACATAATTATTGTTAACAGAAAAACAATTTTTGCACCAAGGGGGCACCCTTTTTCCATAATACAGTTAATGACTTAAGTTCTGATATACTATGCATCGCGTTAAAACATCTCATAAAATTTCTCCTTTCATTAGTGCATTACCTGATGTACTAAACTGTGAGCACACGCCCATTATTTTGAAAATCACATAACATTTTCTGCTATCATCGTCTGTTGTACCTGTCTCCTCACTGTCCCCTTTGTAGTATACACACAACATGCAGACTGACAACAATATTCCACTTTACTTACAAGCTTGATTGATCCACGTCTGCACATAACATCCACAGATGAGCTTGACACCGCTATTAAAACCTTTAAAGCCACGCTTCTAACGGCTCTTCCGATTGTCAACTACCCAAACCAATGTCCATTCTCATTAACGTCCTACTTATCCCACATTTTCGAATTATCTCCTACTAAAATACCAATCAATACTTTTAAAATTCATTACGAAACACAGGTGAGGTCACAATGTAAAAATTAAAATATAAAATAGGTACCTGAGATCGCAGCACAATGACATCAAATCTATCTACAAGATTCTTACTAACAACAATTAGTACCGATTTACATCTGAGGATGAAGCATATGTTCCGAAGTACTTCACATTTTACAGCCATACAAAGTTGAGGGCGACTGAGTTCTCTGGTACTTGGAAAATTAAATTTAATACTAAAAAATCCCAAATTATCCTTTTTTAATCGATCCTCTGCTCCTCCATAATTTTCGGTAAGCTTTGGAATTCAACCTGCAGTCAAATACCTTGGTCTCCACTTAGACCGAAGTCATTTTCAAAATTCATGTTCGACATGTTTTATCAATAATATTTACATTTTTGTGGTCAAAAATATTGCCAACAAGGAACAAGCTAACATTATACATGACTTAGATCCGTAGCGTATTTTTGTACACTAGTGAAGCTTGCAGTATTCTCGCTAATTAACATAATCGCAAAATTCAAATTATTTAAAACAAATGTATTAAAATTTTATTTTCGATCACCCGCTACTTGATAATCTCTGAGCTTCACAAAGGATTCAACACTCCTACATAGGTGGACTGAATACCGATCGGGTAACTGCAAAGGCTGACACCATTGCCACCAACTCCAAACCCTTAGTGCGAAATATGTCAACCTCAACAGCATGCTACACACTGAAACATTTTAACTAGTATTAATAGTAACATATTTTACGCGAAATTCCGCTATGGTTGTATGCGGTGTTTCACAACGCCAAACGACGTGTCTCATTTCTCGCTATATATCCGAAAACTAAACTTGGCAAGATCCCTCGTGATCGATTATTCCGAT
This sequence comes from Diploptera punctata, assembly GCA_030220185.1. Lineage (NCBI taxonomy): Eukaryota > Metazoa > Arthropoda > Insecta > Blattodea > Blaberidae > Diploptera > Diploptera punctata. The sequence goes on from JASPKZ010007745.1 coordinate 38,215, forward strand.
TGAGGTTTTAAGCGGTTTCCCTTAATCCAATAGCAAATGCTGGAATAGAACCCTAAAAGGTCTGCTTCCGACTTCACTCTATCATCTGTCGTAAACTTCAAATTCAAAATTTAAACCGGGGCTACAGGAACCCGGGGTTCTACCTATAAAGGAGAACCAAAACGGATCGCTCACCGCCAACACCTAAGTGATGACCGCAGATCTTTCCATCTATCTATCTATTTCCGGTAACGGCATTCCGACTTTCGTCTTATCGACAACGGGGTTTACGATGCCCCGTTCCAGCGGATGAATCGCCTACCACTATACCATACTGCGGCATCGCAGTTCAATTTCTCACCTGCTTTAACATATAGGCAAGAGTTGGAAGTTGAACTTCTTCAGTTAGCAAATGAAATAAATTATCCGTCAAGAGGAATAGGTACCTCTGAATGGACATACTGGACGGTGAATTTTTGCTTAACAATAAAAATAGGAGGTCTTCCTAATTACTAAAGAAATATATATTCTGTAAACTAGCAAAATTGGACCATAAATTGGAATTGCTGAGGGATTCCATTATTTTACGCAGTTCCTGCATGACAGACATTCAAAATCCTGTAGATCTTTCGGAACTGGTATCATATTCAGCGAATGGTTGACTTGTTTGTGGTTAGTATATAAGGAGAAAACATGAACTAGGTGAATTCTCGTTTAAATAATATTATTGTTGATTTTCTTGAAATTTCTTGTGATCTTACCTTTGCTGATATTCTCTCTTTGCGTTATAGCATTATATATATTCTTTCCATGTGATAAATATTTCAATAAAATAGTCATAAGTAACGTCACGAGTGATTTCCAAATCATCGATAAATTCACGAGTGACCAAGTGACGAGTGAATTAATGTAAATGATTTGGAAATCAAAAGTGGCATGTTAGGACTATTTAACAAACAAACTTTAAGCCGTTTACTCAAAAATCGATATTTAAATATATCTTCCGGTATTTTAATATATATTTAATGTAAAAGCCGATGTTTGAAAACAAATCTGAATTGTATGGTTATGTTCCATTTGTTTATTCATTGCACCTTCATCCTATTGTGTATTGCCAAATAGGATCGCAATGTTGTAAGAATGCACCCTAGTGGAGAAAAAATGAAACACCTCAAACTGTATATTATAACCAACATTATAGGTTATTAATTAATTTTTTTAGTAAATAACTTAGTTAAATAATTGTTTAAAAACACAATTATTGAACACACAATTATCGAATGTATAGTTCGAAGCAATCTGTTTATTATTTGTTATATTCAATGTATTTGTTGGAGAGTCAGTCACTGCAAAATATTGCTCTGACCTGTTCAGAATATTAGAAAGGAGGAGCTTTCTTTATCACAAAAGCAGGAGCTGGTAAAGAGAATTCGATAAAGAGTGAGGTGAAACCAGACTGTCATTGATCGTAAAACAAAATTCATGCCCATTTGGGGCATGAGTTAAATAATCAGTGTAACTGGATTTATCTTCTGCATATTTAAAAATCTTAAATGTTCTTTAAACTTGATATTAAAATGTGTACTGATCCGGCGTATGTTGACTTGTTGCAATCTGTACACGTAAATTCGTATACTCCTTTATTGTTGGAATTACTGTTTTCTTCTGTTGTAATTTATTATATTTTTTTATAAGTATTAATTCACCGCTATAGTCTCGAGGTAGCGTGTTGCCTTGTCACGCAGCGAACCTGAATTCGATTCCCGAACGGAACAAGTTTCCTGGGTGATGTTTTTTTCTGGGGTTTTCCTCACCTGTAAGACAAATTTCAGAAAACTTAAGGACCAAACGGTTCCCGAACATCATCTGGCCATCATTATCATCATTCATATATTCATTAAGTTTAGGATTAAGGCCTCTCCTGATGGATCATTACCATCCTCATCAGCGTAAATCTGCCTAGCAGGCGTCCCAACCTCAGAAGTGTATTACAATAATGTCGTGCCAGGAGAGAATACGGAAGGTTGAAATGAGTAGTGGCATTGAATAAAAAATAATCTGATGCTGGAGAGGTGATCTACAATCGCTAGATGTGCACAACTTGCTCTGATTAAATTCCAAATCCCTATGTAATACTTGTCCACCGCTGTGGTCTCGAGGTAGCGTGCTGCCTTGTCACGCAGCGGGCACGGGTTCGATTCCCGGTCGGGACAGGTTGCTGGGTGAGTTTTTTTCGGAGTTTTTCCTAACCCGTAAGACAAATGTCAGGAAGCTTAGGGCCCAACGGTCCCCGAAAATCATCCGGCCATGATCATCATCATCCTTATCACTATCATCATCATCCGGCGTGGAAAGCAAAGGAAAGCTATGAAAATGCTATGATTGCAGTGTAAGACCTGTCTTCGGGCAGAATTACTATCCATGGATGGATGTAATACATGTGGTGAGGAAATATAGACTATGCTATATGACGGATATTTTCGACATCACCATCATCGTCATCATCCCTCACACAACACATGGCGGACAATTACATACACTCATATTATACTTTTCCGTGTATTCAATAAATACATCATCTACTGAAAATGGTCTTCCGAAGTAGTGAATAAATTAAAAATAGACCACATTAACGTCATCTATCCGCGTAGCGCATAGAATCCTAAACACAACAATGCAGTGGGTAGCATTTGAACACTCACTCACACACACACACACCCACACACACACACCACACACACACACACACACACACACACACACACACACACACATATATATATATATATATATATGACATAAGAAAAATAAATGCCTGGATGGGATTCGAACCCGAAACTCTGGTTCGGTACCCAGAGTGTTATCCATTACACTACCAGGCGAATCCAATTCAAACGCTTATATATATATATTATATATATATATATATAAGAAAAATAAGCGTATATATTATATTCTCCATTATTACTAGATGTCGCGAGAACTTGGTCTTCACTGCCACCTTGTAGCTGACTATAACAAGTAAGAGAATTAAAGAGACTATTTAACTCATGCCCCAAATGGGAGTCAATGACCAATCACGTTTCAATGATTTCTGTTTTGCAACCAATCAGAGTCGTGTTTCACCAAATATTTATCAGTGTAATAATTACCATATTAAAGAAAGCTCCTCCTTACAATATAGCGTTCCTCTGGCAATAAATAGTATGATCTGGTTGCAGTGATAAACAAAAGAAGCAGTAGAAGCGTACCTATCGTTTCTCATTTGTTTTCAAACATCGCCGTTTACATTAAATATATAAATATTTTAAAATAACTATAGTTTAAATAATGATTTGTGAGTAAACACAGCTTAATTTTATTCGTTAAATAGTCCTAACAAATGCCACTCTTCATTTCCAAATTGTCTAGATAAATTCACTCCTCACTTCGTGAGTCGTGAATTTATCGATAATTTGGAAATCACTCGTGGCATTACTTATGAATATATATATATATATATATATATATATATATATACTTTGGTTACTGGATTTTAAGAGTGTGAAAAATAATTATACTTAATACCAATAATAACACAATCATAAATTTAATATAAATCTTAAAACGTTTACATCTGCAATACACCTTGCAATATTTCTCCTGTGTCCATCGATTCATCATATTAAAAAATTAGCCATCATCCCTGAACAATCCTTGAACTTTCGTCTATACATATTTATTTAACCATGTGCAATAATACGATGGCAATAAATAAATAAATAAAATAAACCAATGAAATGCTGATAGTGGACGAAAAAATGAAAAGCTAATAATTGATAAACTTTCTCTAATCTAACCATGAATTTTGCATGTCATTGGTTTCTTGGTGGAACACGATAACATTGCCAAGCTCAAAAGTGGTAAACTCTTCTACATACTCAATGTATTTGGAAAATATTACATAAATAGCAGTATTATATTAAATTAATTTCATCACTTTACAATTTATTATTTTCGCATAAATGTATGGCTATATTCTTATTCGAGGAAGCTTTTCAATTCACTCATGCATTTTTCTCAGCCTAAATTTGGTTACTGAATTTTAAACGGTAAAAATATTAACTGTGAATAATACATGTACTTATAACTTCAATATATATTTTAACATCATACACACTAGAGGCATTTTATAGTGCAATTCGATGTTACTCATATTTATGTATAGAGAACTAGGTAGTTCAGGCGGTAAAGTTTATAATATGGGTAGTAGGTCATACGTTCTATTCCGGGCTGCGTAGGAGTAGATATTTTTCTTTATTTATTTGTGTTCCGATTGTTCCTTGGACCCACTCTGCACAAAAACAAAGTATGCCATTTATCTCAATAATCTAAATTTAGCTGCGAATCATGATAAGCATGTGTCCACGTCTGAGTTCTCAAATCCTCTTATGAAATACCTTTGTTTTCTAACATTAAAAAAATATAGGTAGGCCCTGTATATTATTAAAATGCTTATGATCTCTATAAATGGTGGTTAAGTTAATACATTTTGATGATTTGTGAAATTGTAGCCAACATTGATAAAATTGAAGATCAACTAATCTCTTGTATCACTAATTTAATCTTAAGATTGTAACTTCATTTCTTCTAATAATTTTATCAGTTAATGTGTTTATGTTTTCAGCAATGCATTCAGTCTAGCGGTTTTTAAATTTATTACCGCGTTGGCCTGAAAATAACCCGTACTAGTGGTATAAATTTGAACTCCAAAATTTCAGGCTAGAGTTTATATTCACTATATTGGTCTTTTAGGTAGATTTGCTATTATATAATATGCTCCTTTGCAACTAGACAGCATCTTATCCGAAACTAGTACGGAATATTAGATTAGGATGAATTGCAAAGTCTACCCTTTCTCCTCTAATATTACTGTAAAAACTATTAATTATAGACATTTGCTTGCACAAACCTTTAGATTACCCCACAAAATTAATTTACCTTGAATTCTGCATGTGAAATATTGAACAAATTTTTAAGCGTTACTTACTTAATTTCATAAAAATAAAAACAAATTTAAAGACAATAATGCAAGTTCTTACAGCACCAGACAAAAAACTACATTTTTGCAACACGTTCCTAAACTCAGAACAACTTCTAGATCTAAACATAGTTGATATCTAGGACCAAAATTATACAATGAATTAATTAGACTCAATTCAGAGATAAGCTAACTTTACACATAGATTCAACAAAAATTAAGTTATTTACATATTTTATAATAATAAGAAGTAAGAATTATCTATTTTAGTTTATATTATTATTTATAATATATTTAATAACTTTCTTAAATTTAATAAATGTGTTATTTTATATGAATCTCCTTTGCTTATGTAGGTATTTTTTGTACACCAGAGTGCGTTTTATAATGTGAAACTCTTCTTAATTCGTTTTCGTTTACTTTATTATCTAATGCATTTAATATTACTTTCTTCAGTTTGGGATTAATTAATTATATGTTTTGCTTATACTATTATCCTTTTCATTAATTCTTTGTACGTCATAGTGTGTTTTATATTTTGAAATTTTATTCTTTTTTTTATTTCCTAGTGCTTTTAATTGCCTTCTTCAGAATTAATATTTTCTATATTGTTTTATTTTTATGATCCAGATTTTATTTTATACCTTGAAATTGGCCCCTAAGTTTGTATTTTTTCTTCTCTCTTTAATTAAAACTCTGTAATATAGGTGTTCTATATGTATTGTTTCTGTAACTGAACTGCACCCGAGCACGAACACTTGCTCTTTCGGGTGTCAATACTGCGTACAAAATGTATTAGTGAATAAAATCTATTTTTATTTTTATTTCATCACCGAAGAATATAAACTTATACTTTTTTCGCGTTAACATTGCGATATTAGTTTCGTTAATTTGTGATTCAGTCTTATTTCAATAACAAGTTGGATATTATATTAGATTAGAAAAACGTATGGGATGGGTGTATTATGTCCATAACAGGAAAATCTTACGTAGGTTATTTGTTTTATAGAACCAATCGTTGTTTGTTATAGATGAATTGAAATTACATATTTAATTAAATATAAATAATCGTAGAGTTTATTTTTATTTAATTAATAGGTATAGATTTTCATCAAATAAACGCCAAATCAATTGATTATAGAATTACATATATTAAACAGTGCTAGGCTTATGTATCCGTTATGGTGTTTCTGGTTACGACATGAGACATTCATATATAACATATCTGGTCTGGGCCCAGAGCTACTAGGAGTGGCTACAACCGTCCCTTTGGCCCTATTCTGTCTTAAGTTATTAGGCCTACGCAGGCTCAGAGTCGTACACGAATGTACTCCCTCCATAATCACCACAACCACATGTTTTAAACACTTCTGGTTTTGCTAGACCAAATTATTTCCCTAAATTATGTGAGCTGAAGTGTGATATGAAAGGAATGGGTGAATAAATGAAGATGAAATTAGTTAATAGGAGAAGGAAGAGAAGTGGAGAATGCTAGTGGAATTACATTCTGGAAACCGGAAAACCTGAGATAAGCCCGAAAAAAAAACTTGGTATTGTCCTTCGGAACCGCCAGAATTCGAATCTGGGATCCCTGTAAGCATAGCCGCTTGTGTTAGCCACATGTTTATCGAGACGCGAGCAGTTGGGTATTGATATGATTTTTTTTTTTGCCGATATGAATGATAATTTAATGCGTAACGCATCGTCAAGCCTAAGAATTCAGCGCAGTTACGATGCAAATTCAAAGTTGAAGTTGTGTGTTATATGGCAAAATAAAAAAACAACAGAGAGGACGAAAAAAAGAATGAGCAGAACTATGTGTGACGTTGAGTTGCTTTAAGAAGAAAACTTTGAACGAGAAAATCATTCAGGTGATTTGCAAATATCTGAAACTTAAACTATAGTCACGACAAAGCCACATTAGGACCAGCAGCATCAAACATCAACCTGGATGCTGTAGCGAAGAATGAACTGCTGAAGATGGGATGGATATCCTGAAAGGCCTACATGCATAAAGATCACATATTTTAAACGTTGAGGACGACGGATTTTACCTAAGAAGGTATTTTAACTTATTTTATTTTATGACTCTCCACCTCAACGGTTTTAACAATGAATTTTATTAGTATTGATTATTTCCTATGTTCTAGATTCTGTACGTAGATGTAATTACAAGAAAATAAATTGTGCTTATTTTTATGTCAACCATTTTTGTACTTTTTTTCCATCAAGTTTTAAGGATTCGCCTTATTCCCGTGGATGGCTTATTTTCGGTCCAGTACCGTAATTATACCTGCTGTTTATATATTGCAACATGGGGCAAGGGTGCTCCTTTAACCAAGCAAATTTGTAACGCTTATATCCTTACCGATGCTAGCGAGTGACATTGCTTCAAAGAGATACTTAGTAGGGAAGTAAGATATTATTTGGAGTACAGATGTCAGCGAGTGACATCGCCTCAAAGAGACCATAGTAGGCAAATAAGGTATTATTTGGAGGGAAAGGTCGATTACACTTTGTTCAGAGATTCTAATTTAGATCTGAGGTTCTTTTACGAGCACGAAGATCTTCGAACTCTGGACTCATGGCTTAAAGTCCCTCCCTGCGGACTTGTTCTTTAGATATTTCCCGGACAGGTCTGTACACGCGATCCTCGGGACTAGAGGATGGACCTTAAAACTCCTGGACCACCAATTTATATAAATGAATGTATGTCCGTCTGTTTGTCCTTTATGTGCTGCCAAACCGTTCATCCGATTGTGATGAGGCTTTTTGCAAAATATTCAGGAGTTTCCCGGGAAAGTTTTAGGCTATAAGGGAGTTGTAATACTCAACCTCTTGACCCATAAAACTTTGTAGAGAAAAAACGTGTTTTTCGGGACTTTTTGAAAGGTTAAATCGCTTACGCTGACTAAACCATAATATATAGCCTACATAAAATTAATGCACACAGAATTGAATATCTAAGAAAAATCCATTAAAAAAGTCCGCGAGAGCATATATCTGTCTTTTACGGATAACCCACAATAGCCATTTTCATCTTTCAGCTCATTGATGCCAAGAAGATCGGAATGACGGTAGTTCCCAGGCAAACGTAGCAGCACACAACGGGTATTCTTTTACGGATAATTTTCAATAACCATTTTTGTCTTTCAGATCACTTATGCCAAGAAGATCGGGTTAAGTATATTCCCGAGCAACGCCAGGTAATCAGCACGAGGTATGTAAAAATAATTACGATATAAATTTTATTTTTACTTATTCAACTAAACATATAAATATTTAATTTATTTAGGCGTGGCAGTGCACGCCGGTATTAGCTAGTAGGCCTATATAATAAAATAATCATACATGATATAAACGTTGATATAGAGGAACGTGGGGTAATGTGGACCCCTATTTTGAATTAGTTGTTTTTTTAAGTAAGGAATTTGAATTTTATTTAATTACAGTGATTACCTTCTTCACAGAAAGAATAAAAGAAACTGGCCTTGAACACGTCAAAGTTGATGAGGGGAAGAAGTCAAAATATTTTCTGTTCGAGGGTGCACCAATTAAAGAAAATATTAACAGGGTCCGCTCAAACCGAAGGGTCCCCATTACCCTAACTTCCTCTAAATTTTATAACCAAAGTTAATCTGAAGAACTTAATACTGTTTCACTCGCAAGATCGGTTTGTGATCTCGGACAAAAGTCTGAGTATACGTCTCTAGCCATTTCATCAATTTCACCAAAGGGGGATCGGATACTCACAACTGTTACTTTCTTCTAACGGACTTTCGCCCCTGTAAATAATTCCATAAAGTGTCCATATAACGACGGTGTCTAATCATCAGATGTATACTATAATATCTTCTCCAGTTACTCCAAGTATCCCAAACGTAAAGGTTGCGAGTAAGTCCTTCCACACCAAGTGAATATCTGATGGAATGCACAAGTTCAGGCTTACGACGTATTATTTCAACCATAGGTTTTTCACCAGCGTTGAAATAAAAACTATGAGCTTGATAATCCCTGTAAGATTCCAACCATAGTTTTAAAAATCTCGCATCTTTATGAGCAATCAAAACCTGAGTGCCGAGATATTCTCCATTAGTTACACCAATTGTCATTTCATATCTACGAAAAGGATCCAAACTTTTAACAATGTATGAATCATTGTCTAAAAATATTCCACCATATTCCATAAGAATCCTTATTCGCGTAACATCACTGGCATGGTACACATGATATGGTCTTGTGAATTTATGTCCAAATATTTCAGTGGGTAGAGTAACATTCGCAAAGTGTAAAACACTCCCTAATGTGTCTCTGATTTTAATCCAATGTGGGCCTTTGAATTCTTTAATATTTGTGTGGAAATATATCCTTTCTGGTTTCTGATTCCTGAAGGCTGCTAAAATACACACTGAGTGAACATAAGATATTCGTGGATTTCCAAAGAACAAAAAGTGCACGTAATTTGGAACAATGTTAGAACTGTTCTTTGTACCAATTAAGTTGTCAAATCCTTCAAAAATACTGTCTTTAACTTTAGCCAAGAGTTCTGGATCATATGGCTGAAATATCGGGCCTCGTTTTCCAGGTCCAGTTCTGAAGAGAACGATCACGGCTGTTAATACGATTATGAAGTAAACGCCAGATCTAGGTATCATTCCTTGTTTAGTTTCATTACAAACGCCAATATCTGTAACTGTATAAAACACAAAAATATTACTATTTATGAGCATAAATTCATAAATATATTATCTGCAACGAAATATAACACAAAAAGTCTGTATAAGAGCATAAATTCATAACTTTTAAATATGAAACTCAATCGACATTAATAAGATTCATGATGAAGTTCCGTATTATTCAAAATTAAAATATAAAATTATGAAACATTTACCCAAAAGGTCCGTCCCCTCAACTTTATTAGTTATTTATCTGTAGCGTTTTCGGGACTAGTCCCATTATCAGCTGGATTGAAAACTGGTGTTTTACTGAAGATCTGTTAGAGGAGTTACATGTATTGGGTGCGTTTTCATTTATCAGATTGTCGTTGTTGTTAACTGCCTTCAAAATTTCCGTCTCCTCGAGTACGTTTATCTTAGCTGGATTATTTTCCCTGTGCATTATTGTCAGGGTGCGTTCAATATTAACATATGATGTCCTTCATGGATAACGTATTTTGCATAACTTGATCAACTTGGGACTAGTCCCGAAAGCGCTACAGATAAATAACTAATAAAATTGAAGAGACGGACCTCTTAGGTAAATATTTCATAATTTTATATTTTAATTACGCAACTCAATAAAATATAAAAATGTTACTATGTATGAGCAAAACTTCGTAACTGTAGTATTACAACTGGATAAAACAAAAATGTTACTTTGTATGAGCGTAAATTCATAACTATATTATCTGAAACTTAATAAAAAATATATATGAACATAAATATGTTTAATTTTAATATATATATATATATATATATATATATATATAGGAAAAACTGCACTTAAACTAGCGTGAAATATTTTCAAAGTCCTATAGAACAACAGTGCGCATGGGCCAGAATTTATAGAGTCAGCAATAATCCAGGAACCACATGTCGATTATCATCCTCGATTTGTATCCGTCGCTATGAAATTTAAATGACCAATATTTTCAATAAATCCCCAAATCTATGTTAAAAAAAATGTTTATAATATTAAAATTACCAAACGTTTATTAAAAATGGATGTAAACTTACTTATCACTCCCTAACGCTAATCTCCAACCAGCGATAACCCAAAACAGCGATAGAAAAAACATAGACTAAGTAATATACTCTGTGGAGAAAATAGCAGTTAGCATCACAATATTGTCTAACAGTGTCATAATATTGTGATTTGCATATTTAAATAAATTCTTTAAAATTGTCTAATAATGTTATAAAAACGTTCGAAAAAGTTTAAAATATTAAATAATGTTAGTTAATACAGAAGAAGAGCTATAGTTTACAACAATATAACTGAAAAATTAAGCGATTAAAATTAAACATATAGGCCTAGATATCAATTTATGTTTATATACATTTTTTTATTAAGTTTCAGATAATGTAGTTATGAATTTACGCTCATACACAGTAACATTTTTGTGTATATATATAAGGAAATGAGGGCGCTGCGCGTAACAGGGCCCTCTTTGTTTTTCATAATTGTTTATGTCTTCACAAATTTCCAAACTTTCAAGAACGTCAAGGAATTTAAATATTGACAGATCTAACCAGTCTAAGATTGATCGTATCAATAATATGACTACAGTAAGAAATATATTGATCAACCCCAGATTTGTCAGTTCTGTTTAATCGCAAATGAGCAATATGTTCCCTGAACCTAGCTAGATATTTTTGTTTACCCAACATATAAATCTGATCACAGTTATGACACCCGATCTCACAAATTCCGGATTAAAAAATAACTTTATCTTTAGGATTAGCAAGAATGCTGTTTAAAGTAGGTCTGGTTGTATAAACCAATTTAAATTATAATCTTTTAAATATTCTGCTCAAACCTTTTTTTGTCTTCCGTTAATAAAGTGCATTTTGCCACAGTACGTTTTGCTCTCTCCTTGATTGGATTATATTAGCTAAATTATTGCAAACTATTAGCTCAAGATAGGGATGAACGGAAACTCATATCCGCGCGGCCATTAATCTCCGGGTTCGATAGTGCCAATGAGTAGTTACTCAATAAAATAGACACTTGCTATAAAATTCTCGAAAAAATCTAAACCTAAAATAACATTTTTTTAAAATGGCAATAAAGTTTAAAAATTTAATAAAGCACAGTTATTATATTACAATTGATTCGTCAAAATTTAAACTGGTACTTTGTCTTTAATTATTGGGATTATTTCCTCTCAACAAACCATATTAGACTATTTGTACTTAACCATATGACGTCTTTGAAAACTTTGAATGTAATCTTTTAAAGTTTACTTTATCGTCCACCGCTATAGTCTCGGGATAGCGTACGCATCGGCCCCGGGTTCAGTTCCCGGTCAGGGCTTTTTTCTCACCTTTAAGGTAAATATCAGGACACGTCAATGACCAAACTGTCCCCGAATATTATATGGACATCACAACATAATTAATAAACATTATCATATTCGCCGTGTTATAGTTCGAATACGTGAATGGTGTTATTTTGACTCGGAGAAGGTCCTGGAGTGATCTGATCACACACTCGGCCTTCCATGTCCATATTTGTCAGAATAATGTGTGTGTGTGTGTGGATACAAGGTTTAAAATTCCTCCATATACAAGTCGCGGCACTTAAACGTACCTAAAATTGTGAGAGGTTACGACGAAGGAGAAGTTATCTATATCGTTAAAGTTATGTTTTATTTAATGATATCCTTAAAATTTAGATTGCTATTGCAGTAGATAACAAGAAAGAAATGAAACTTTGTTTTTAAATTTTTACTCAATGTTACCAGTTCGTCATTTCGACATTTTTGTATTCTCTTCTGCCATTGGCGTATTGTAACCCACTTCTGGAAGACGGGATTATGCTGCCCCAATGATATGATGAGTAAAGATGCGCCAGAAGAGACCTTATTCTTAAAACTAATCTAATGATAATAATAGCCAGATGATATTCGGGAAACGTTTGGGCCTTAAAATATCCTGACATCTATCTTAAAGGTGAGGAAAAACCTCCCAAAAGTCACCCAGCAAACCTGTCCCGACCGGGGATCGAATCCGGAGAAATGATGCATAAGCTCTCCTTATATCCCTATCCTGAGCCAATGTTTTCCAATAATCCCCTGTATAATATATTTCCCTCAAATCTTAGTTGATGTTATTCTCCCACCTCATTCTTGGTCTACCAACTGGGCGTTTTCCCTCTGGTTTTCCTACAAGAAGCTTCCATGCACGTCTTTCATTCCCCATTCGTGCCACATGTCCTGGCCATCGCAGTCTACGAGACTTAACTGTTCTCATTATATCTGGCTTCCTATAAAGACCACCATGTAATTCACTGTTATGCAAGTCTTCTCCATTCACCTGTCTGTTCATCTCTCTTTGGCCCAAAAATTTTCCTAAGAACTTTATTCTCAAATACTCGTAATCTCCTTTCCTCCCTTAAAGTAAGAGTCCATGTTTCGCATCCATATAATATAACTGGTAGAATAATAGTTTTATATATTTTCAGTTTAACGGTTTTTGAAAGGAGTTGGGAAGTCAAGCGTCTCTGTAATGCATAATAGCACGCATTTCCAGAATTGAGCCTATGTTCAATTTCCTTGTGCATCTCATTCCTATTTGTGATTATTGTTCCTAGGTATTTGAATTCAGCCACTTCCTCAAAATTTCCCTCATCTGTCATTAGCTGTCCATTTCCATTATATACTGAATTTCTACGTGTGACCATATATTTAGTTTTATTGATATTTACTTCCAGTTCCAATTTCTTAGTGTTACTCAGTAGTGTGTGCGTGTTGGCCTTTAGTATCTCCTCGCTATCGGCCAGTAGTACTACATCATCAGCATAAACTAACAGCTTATTAATAACATTGCGGCCGCTAGAGCGTTGCAAATGTTTCCAATACAAATTCAGCTTCCACGTTAATTCCTACTTCTCATGGTCTGATACTTTTTGGAAAAAAAAATATTTCTATTATTCGAATGTGGCATGCCGAGTTTCATTGCGAAAAAAATGGTGCCCGCTAGAACAATTTTTACATTTAGACATTCAGGGAAACCTACACTCCTTTGGTCCGATTTAAACTATTTTTTGTCGAATACCTTTTCCATTATATTTAAATTGCCAATCCAACGTTTGTTACGAAAACACTAAAATGGCGGCCGATACAGCAATGTTTTAAATTTTCACTTTAACTTAACCCCACTTTAAAGTCCAATTTGCTAGTAACTAAGTCGATCTGTAATTTCATCAATACTTAATAATTTTATGTAACCTAATTATTGTATAAAATAATTGTTTTCTATTGTGTTTTAATTCTTACTTTGTATTATTACTAGACATTATTTTATTGTAACGAACTGCCAACAGCACGTACGGCTTGCTGCCCGCGCGACCCATATCCATAAATAGCATTGTATGTATCTTACTTTTAGTCTAATAAAGTTCTACTACTACAACAACTACTATAATCACTACTTTTCATAGTTGACTTTATGCTGATAGATTTATTAGAAAAATGTGACCACTAAATAAAAATAATAAAAAATCAGGAAGAATCTCAATAGTTATATTCCTTCGGAATTCGCTGAAACCATATCATTAAACTATTGTATCAATAATATATTTCTCTTCAATGAATCGGTATTATTATTATTATTATTATTATTATTATTATTATTATTATTCAGCAACAGCATCAAAGATTAGACCTGCTTGTCTGTTCCGATCTGATGTTAGAATTGGTCTATCCGTCTTTTTTCTGGGCCTTCCAACATTTCTTCGTCCTAGTGGTTATTATTATTATTACTATTATTATTATTATTATTATTATTATTATTATCATATCAGATTTGCTTTTATGATCAAGATTGATGATGCATTAGCAGTATACATTTTATCAGTTTATTTTAATATAAAATCATTTTTATTATCGAAAAAGAATGGCCTATGCAAAAATATTAAAAGAGAAAAGAATCTACACAGTTTTCTTCTTCTTCTTCTTCTTCTTCTTCCTTCCTTCCAAGTATTAGGTCAAGGCCTGTTACGATCATATAGAAAATGTTCCTTCCAGCGTTTCATAGGACGGCCCAGAGATCTTCGTCCTCTTGGTATATAATTATAAACAGCTTTGGGGATCCGATTTGAACTCATTCTTTCAATATGGTGTTTCCAATTTAGTTGGTACTGTTTAATATATTCCAAAATTGGCGTAGTCTTCAATTCTTTTAAGATATCGGTGTTCCTTTTCCGATCCTATCTGGTGTAACTCGCTGTTCTGTACATGAATCTCATTTCACAAGCCGTTATTCTGCTTTCATGTTGTCTTTTTAGTGTCCATGCTTCACTACCATAGATCAACACTGGTCTAGCGAAAGTCTTATATAAACGTCATCTGTTTTTTTTTGTACAAGGGATGGTTTCATAACTTGATAAATAATTCCCCAACTTTTATTATAACTAGTAATTTTTTCAGGGATATCCTTTTCATCCCAGATGAGAGAGATAATATCCAAGATATTTAAATTGATTAGATCTCTCTAAAATTTTATTTAGGAGACAGATTTTACTTTGTATGGGGTCCTTCCGATTAAATGCCATAATTTTAGTTTTGTTAATTGATATTCCCATATTAATCGGCCGCGGTGGACTAGTGGTTATGCTCCTTGCCTCTGGTCCCGAGGGTCGCGGGTTCAACCCCGGCCGGGGTCGATGGATTTTTTAGGACGGAAAAGTCCAAGCAGCAAGTCCTCCGGGAGGGACTTTAAGCCATGGATCCCGAGTCTGAAGATTTTCAGGCTCGTAAAAAATCCTTAAGCCTGAATGAAAAGGCCTCTAAACAAAATTTACCGAATATTCCTGTACTAGTACTACCTTGGTTTCCTATATGTCAGTACGAGGCGGAACGCTGACCACGGTCCACTCAAAATTATATCTATACCAAAAAAAGTGTAACTAAATTAATATGGTTCAAATTCTTCCCTGTAGGGGGAGAGCGCCTAAATCTCTGTAAAGGGAAAACATGGGCTTACAAAAAATATTCCCATATTAAATGTGGCAGCTATTTTTTGTAAATTATAAATTGATCGTTGCAAATCATTTTCGGAAAGTGCCAGAAGAGCACTTAATTAAATAACAGTATGAGTAATGTTTTATTGTGAGAACTTACCTTATTAAATTAGATTGAAAACACTGATATAATGCAACGTAGTAACAAGTTTTAAATAGAATGAGGCAGTACAAACATCCCGAGACTCTGTGATATACGGTACATGTTATGGATAACTGAATACACCGAGATTTCTTATCTTTTTAGAACCTGAATGGATTGGTCTTATCATATCTCCTTAGTTATCTTTACAGGAAGAGGAGGAGCTTTAAAATAATGTGTATTTCATCGACAATAGCTATTTATATTACGATGACGTCCACCTGCCTTGTTACGCAGCGGGCCCGGGTTCGATCCCCGGTCGGGACAGTTTTTCTGGGTGAGGTGTAAGACAAATGTCTGGAAAACTTTAGGGCCCAAACGGTCCCGGAAATCATATGTCCATCGCAATCATCATCATTCATATTTGGAAGGAAAAAGAAAGTACACAATTATAAACATACGGAATAAATATTGTGTTACAGAAAACAAGTGTAGTAAACTATAACACCATGCTAACTTACAAATCCCTTTAAACTTAATACTTGTGCAATGTCATAGAAACTACATTATTTCAAAATGGAAAGTAATAAGAAGGTAGTAAGTATGTAGAGAAAAAGTAGTGGTCCAACAATTTAAAATACTTTTAAACTTTACACTAGGCCTAATCACACCTTGATGAATCATCATTCATATTCATCTTAGGTTAAGCTTAGGATTAGGGACACCCCTGGCGCACCATTACCATCATCATCATCACCCATCATATCATCGGGGCAACGTAACCCCGCCTTCCAGGCGCCCAAACCTCAGAAGTGGGTTACAAGTACGCCATGCCAGGAGAGAAACCAAGAATGTCGAAAGACAAACCTGAGTTATTTGCAAAAAAAAAATACGGTTACTGAAGGCAAGACTTTACGAATGAGTTAAGGATTCGAAAATATTTTGAAACGTATTGGTTTACAAAGGTCGAAGTAGGATAGAAGGATGTTGCTTAAGTAGGATAGAAGGATGTTGCTTAAGTAGGATAGAAGGATGTTGCTTGTTTAGTGAGCGAGAAACCATTAGAACGGACATACAGCGTACAGTCTAAAATCATGAAAATTGTAGCACAATACGCCAAATAAATTCATTCCATCCTACGTGATAGGTCTCGTAAGGTGCGATGGGCAGGATATGTGGCACGTATGAGGGATGAAAGAGGTGCATGGAAGCTTCTGGTAGGAAAACTAGAGGGAAAACGCCCAGTTGGTAGACCAAGAATGAGGCGAGGGAATATCATTATCCACGATTTGAGGGAAGTAGATAATATAGGGGATAATTGGAAATAATTAGCTCAGGATAGGGATGTATAGAGAGCTTATGTCCGCGTGGCCATGAAACTACGGGTTCGATAATGCTAGTGACTTAGTTACGTGTATCCAGCCGTAGTTGATACACGAATCCATAGCATACTTATGCTGTAAGTTGCAATGGGGCTGCATTTGAACATTCATCTTATGTGGGCATTCAAGGTGAGTGCTCACGAGGTTAAAAGAAAGAGATAGGAGAGACAGAAATGAACCCTTCGGCCTCGAATACTGTAATACCATCAGGGCCAAAGAAAACAAGAGTTCAGGTAAGGGAGACTGGATAGGAAAGTACAAAGAGGGATCTGTTACTAGAAAAAGAAGAAATACAATATCGGTCTATAACTCACCAAGCTGACCGGTGCTAATTGATGGGTAACCCATCCCTTTGGTTCATATTGCATAAACAATATGTTAACAGCTGCACCACGAGTCGCTGGGTTATTGTCTAGGTTGGTTCCCATAAGCTTTCAATTTAGAACGAATTAGAGGGTCTCCTCCCTCTTAAAATCCTTGCAGTTTAAAAGTAACTTCACAAAACTTAATCACATTTAAACATTTTGACTATAGCTCTGTAGCGAATAAACTGGAGTCGTACTGCGATGGGCAGGACATGTTGCACGTATGGAGAATGAAATACTTGCATGGAAGCTTCTTGTAGGAAACCAGAGGGAAAACGCCCAGTTGGTAGACCAAGAATGAGGTGGGAGAATAACATTAACTATGATTTGAGGGAAGTGGATTATACAGGGAATGATTGGAAAGCATTAGCTCACGATAGGGATGTATGGAGAGCTTATGTACGCGCGGCCATGAACCCACGGGTTCGATAGTGCCAGTGAGTAAGTAAGTAAATAAATAATGTTCTCCTTGTCGGCCGCGGTGGACTAGAGGTTATGCTCCTTGCCTCTGGTCCCGAGAGTTGTGGGTTGTAACCTGTCCGGGGTCAATGGATTTTTTTGAAGGTGTATAAATCCAAGGAGAAGTCTTCCGGGAGTGACTTTTAGCCGTGGGTCCCGAGTCTGAATATTTTCAGGGTTGTAAAATATCCTTATACCGAATAAAAAGGCCTCTGAGCAAAATTTACCGATCTCAACGTACTGGTAATCCATTAATTACATGATAGATGTCTCATTGCGTCGGTGTATTGACCGCATGTCATCCATGACTTCTATAGACAAATAAGGTAACTAAATTAACTTGGTCTAGCAACTCCTAAGAAAGGAGAGGCTATGGCTCAACATTGGGTTATGCCATTATAGATTATAGAAAATATTATCTTCTCCTTCCTGACAAACGTTTGTTGGAATTCCCCTTGATCTCTTTGTATAGGTGTTAACGCTGATTGGTGAAACAAGTAGAAGAGGAGCTTAGTGGGAGATTTATAGTCAAGATACGAATTTATTCGCACTACATTTTGTTCGCTGCCAAGTGCCAAGCTATAACTTGACTATGCAGTACTTCCTTCTTCACTAGCAGGATGGTAGTTGAACCAAGCGCTACTATTTACACAGCAGAATTAGTTAGGGGGCCTATTGTAAAAAGAAACTGAAGTACTTGTGACGTAGTCTTGATGTCACATGCCTTAGTTCCGAAACACGCCGACCATATTCCGGCCTTCTTAAAATAATAATAAAAAGGATATTAAGAATTCGGAATTGAGGCGCCGATCTACGCTAGATGTTGTGTACACAGAGTACAGATTGATTGTAGTAACTATTAAAAAATTGTACTGTGTTTTCAATAGAAGAAGAAAAGGCTGCACAAGATTGGATCGGATAAAGAATGAAGATATAAGGACAGAGTTAAATATATATCCACTGAATGAAAAAATCAAAGAATACAGAGATAAATGATTTAAACACATAGAAAGAATGAATGTAACAATATTATCAAAAGCAGCATTTAACTATAAGCCAAGAGGACCAAGGAATGTAGGAAGACCAGTGAAAAGATGAACAGAACAACAGTGAGGCGGAACAGGCAGTTTGCTCAGCCCGTAAAGTGAAGAAAAAGAAGAAGAAGAAGTAGAACCGAAAGTTATTGTGTTTATAAAATACAAATAAATCTGATCACTCTTCCGTAATTACAATTTGTACTTCCATCCACTGAAAGTCAATAGCGACGTCTGACGCGGTACAGGAGAACTGCCTTTCCATCTGTTTCCAAACAATATATACTCTATTTGCACAACAACTAGCGTTGATCGCTGGCTAAATTCCGGAATCTAATAATGGCTAATTCGGCTATTTTAATAAATACTGACGTATTCGAATTCATCAACCGATAAGGGAGACTGTTGTAAAAATGATCGGAATGAACTATTCCATATATAGTGCTAAAGTTTCAGGATTATTTCAAGATCAAATAGGAATAAAAATAATATACAAAAAAGTGAGATACCGATCATTGTTAAACGGCGGGACTAGTAAAGGCTTACCTAAGTGGACAATATACACTGGGAACGACTATAGTGTTTTGCGCGATAGTGCGTTTTGTCGTACTTAAAGCAAAGGCGACCATGATTGAAAGTTCAACTTCTTACATTTCGGGGTTGCCAACCTAAATAACTATACTGTAATAAAATACTTATAGGTCTACTGTAATATTACATATTACAAACCAGTGTGGGAAGTAAAAACCACTGCCCTCTCTGTATACCATGTACAATATATATATATATATATATATATATATTCAAAATGTTGTGTTAATATACATTATACGAAACAAATCACTGCATTTTAAATGAACCGAACTTTATTTGAAACAATATAAAACAATAAATACATACTTGCCGCCATTTTATCACTGATTGGTGCTACGGTCTCCTGTAGTTTCAACTAATAAACATTGTCCACACTGTTAACGTTAGACAATTATTTATAATGAACGCAAATATTTTCAACAAAGATGTTATTATTTTACTATTATTTATTATTTTGAAAACACCATGGCGCAAAAAAAATAATGTAGGCCTACTTCGCACATTTGTGAAGTGTTTTACAGAATCTCGCAAATTAAGAAACTCGATATCCCTCGGTATTTAAACATTTTCATCGCTTCTGTAAAAACCACTTCTGGACCTCGCATCGTAATGTATTATTTAACATGCGGGTACTGAGACACAGTGCGGCCATAAACAGATATATTGCTGCTTGGTTATAATTCAAAATGAAAATGAATATATATCTTATGCATGCAAGGTTCCGCACTTCATTTTCAATCACAACCAGACACTACTATCTTCGTTTGTGTCTGTAGTGTGTCCCAGTACTGTGTGTGAAGAAGCTGTAGTCAATGCTATTGAATATATTGATCGCTGATGTATCCATGTTCCGACCGTTAAATCAATACATCATTTGAATATAGTTAGGTTATTAATATTGATTGTGTGAATGTAATAATACTGGTATTACTACTACCAGCTGTAAAAATTAAATGAACGGTATAACAATTTTCGGGGATTGTTCACTTTAACTTACCTGATATATTTTCAAAGTCCTGTAGAACAACAGTGCGCATGCGCCAGAGTTTATAGAGCCAGCGATAACCCACCATCCAACCACATATCGATTATTATCGTCGTTTCGATTATTATCTTTTTTTTTTGTTTTATGTATTTAGACACATTTTAAAATGTAACGAACCTAAAAGCTAACTAACTAACTCACACTTAACATAATTCAATTACTCTAACCTAGGGTGGATCCCATTAAACGCCCTTTTTTTCACTCCTTAATAATCGCAAACCATTGATAACCCACTGGTTCCAACTCTATAATATACTCTCTGGAGAAAATAGCAAGTCACCATTACAATATGTGTATTTGAATAAATACCGGTACTTAAAAATTCTAAAATAGAGTTAAAAAAATTGTTTTACATAACTTAAAATATTTTAAAATGTTACTAAATACAGAAGAAGAGTTATAATTCAACGTAATAAACTGAAAAATCATTCTAAACTTGAGCCATAATTTTCTTCAGTTCTTTATTCAGAATGTGAAGACATATTTGACTGACCACCGCGATCTGAAATATCTATTGCGCTATTCCATTATATTGAGTTGAGTGGAAGTTTATTCTGCGGTGTTATATAAGTTTTATAGGCCATCCAACACTTTCATGTTCTATTTCCAAGATCCAAACCACCATTTATGTTTGTGTCGTTAGCAAACTACAAGCCTCCTGCTTACCTCTTCTACCTACGTTTATTTGTCAGGCTAGGAGTCATGAGATAGCACCTTGGCGTACCCTACTAGATCTCGTAAACAATATTTTCAACACCTGTGGATTGCCAACCAAATTATTCTTCCTAACATGAGATAAACATGTATTGATATGAAGGGGAGAGAAGTGGGATGGAGAGCGTTTGGTAGGAAGAAATTTAGAGAAACAAGAGAACTCCTAGAAAAATCGCAACAATCCCGTAGTGGCCCATTATCAGAACCTCTCCGAAATCGCCAGGATTCGAACTTAATATTTCGATCGGGGCAGCCGCTTGCTAGACATGCGTCTTCCGAGAGAACGTATTAACATTTTACAAATACATATCTTTAACGTAAAATTATTTATTAATTTCAGTTAATCTAACAACGAAATAATTTATTATTTGATTACATATAATGTATATCGAGTACTTTTACTTGTTTACTTGTAAATTTGTCCACCGCTATGGTCTCGGGCTAGTGTCAGTGCCTCGTACGCAGAGGGGTCCGGGTCCGATTTGCGGCCAGGACAAGTTTCCCGGGTGATGCTTTTATTTTTCGTGATTTTTCCTCACCTGTAAGACACATGTCAGGAAATTTTAAGTCCCAGAACATTATTTGGCCATTATATTTAACATATTCGTCATGTTTAGTATGAAGATATGTGAACTGGCGTGATTATCTTCATGTTGTATTGTCTCGCAGGAGGCCCTGGCTTGAGCTAATCTCTCATTCGGGGAGGTCCTCCATGTTATTGTATGGTCAAAAAGGTATGTGTGTGATCAGGTTAAAATCCCTCTGTAAGTTACGGTGTAAGGTAAAAAGTGCCTAAATCTGAGAGATTAAACTGCTTTAATGGAATGATACATGTACTGAATATGTTGGTTGCCATTAATATGTTGGTGAAAGTTGCGTCTTTCTGCGAATATTCTGCAGAAAATTACAATACTGTTTAATTTGTCGTGATTTTAAGACTTTAAAGTACTGAAATTAGACATAGGATAAAATATAATGATTGGCTAATGTCCCTCTAATGGAACCTTAGAAGAAAATATTCAACCTTTGAAGGTTGGAAAGTCAGCAATAAATCACGAGAGATAATAGTTTCTCTGAGAAAACAAACCTGTTAACCATTTGAAAGAGACACTTTTTGAAAATGGAGTTTTGGAAACTTTAATTCATTTTCGAAAAGTGTTTTTTTAATACCATGTATTCGAAATGCATTTTTGGAAAACATGTTTGTCGGCATATTTCGTTTCTATTCTGTATAATACTTCTAATTTTAAAAAAAATGATAAAAATAGCCTGCAAGTTAACCCATTCGTCTAGGATGATAACTACTGCTCCTGTCTACTACAATAAAAAATGAGCCAGGCATGATAGATTAGGTGACGATATATATTTTACTAAAGTTTGTAAATCTTTGAGAGGATATCCTAGTGTTGGCAATTAAAAATAATACAGGAATGTGATTTACCTTCCACTCTTTTTTTAACTCCTGAATTTTTTATGGTGACAATTTTGAGGGTAAATAATATAAAATAATTAAACATGACCATACTTTCCTGAATTATTTATT
Organism: Diploptera punctata; assembly: GCA_030220185.1. Lineage (NCBI taxonomy): Eukaryota > Metazoa > Arthropoda > Insecta > Blattodea > Blaberidae > Diploptera > Diploptera punctata. The sequence continues at coordinate 61,175 of JASPKZ010007745.1, forward strand.
TATTTTTTTTTCAAATACCCCAGGTTTGTCTTTCGACATTCCTGGTTCCTCTCTTTCCCGAATTATAAAATATATGTTTTCCTTCAGAAGCAAAATAAAATTGTGGGTCTTATGCCTTAGTATTACAGCACATAAAATTACCCTAACCTTGAAGTAAGAGGCCTCTGATGAAAATTTTCCGACCCATTCATGTCCATACAGTAGCAAGAATCGACGACATAAACAAAACAAAAATCATTTGCACACATGCCAGAAACAAAGGGAATCGACACTTTCAAATAATTTATAATATTTTGGAAGACATATCGGAATATCCTACGTTTATTTTATTATTTTCTTCAAGATAGATAACTGCCTTTTAAGAATTATACACTAATAACCTACTATATAGTAAATTGTCATAACCCATTCATACAAAATAAGGGTTTAAGCTAGGATGCAGTCTTTTATAATTATTATTTAGTTTGTATTTGAAACGGTTGTATAACAATGGAAGAACTTCAGTAGAAAAACTAGAAATAAAAACGAATTAACTTTTATAAAGTTATGGCTGTAATTCATTTCACATTTGGTTCCGAATTTTGAACAATAACAAAAAGAGAAATACCACGTATACAATCAGCAGAGATTAAATTTATGAAATGTGTAAAGCATGCAGAAAGATGATGAGATAACAAATTAAACAATAAGATCGCATCTGAATATATCTCAGGTAATAAGAATAAAATGTCAGAATGAGAAAGAATAGATTACCAAAGAAGATAGTGCATTATATCGGCCGACCTGGAAGAGAGATTTAGGTCGATCTCGTAAGAGGTGGCTTTGACGTTGGAGACTGGAATAGGTGATATCACCTAATTCTTGGAGGGAAGAAGAAAAACAGTGGAAGAAAAACTGTAGACTAATGGGTACCTCTGCAGATGAGGATTATATTTTACCGTGAATTTTGCAGATGACCTAGTGGATCTTACAGAGTTGCTGAAGATTTAGAATTTATACTTCTTCTTCTGCAAAAACACAGGTTTGGGTTTATTCCCGTCTGTGAACTACAACAGGAATTGATCTGTCAAAAGGCGATCAGGTCGACCTAAGTCTCTGTTTCCTGTAGGGTAATAATTTAATATTTGTTTGTAAATGTTGTTCTGGCATCTAAAGAACATGTTTCCATTTATGTTTATGAAGCTGACATTTCGCAATCATGTCTTCAACACCCCGTGAGTTATAGTATCAAAGTAATCAATTGAATTGACGTTTATTTGATAAAAATCCACAATTTATTGAATTAAATGAAAATAAAACTTAAAGTTTTAAAATTTTTAATAAAGTTCATTCATTTGTAATCATGTCTGAAGAAGGTACAAAGTACCGAGACAGCTGTTACTAATCTATATTTTAATACATATGAAAATATATCTAAATTTTTAAGAATTTTAGGGTTAATAAATTCTATCTTCAAGCCACAGTTAGTCCAAAAGCATTCAAGACTGAAAGTGTATAAAACACTGGCTCTTCCAACTCTTTTGTATGGTAGCGAAGTATGGACGTTGAAACAGAAGGATATACAGAGACTTAGATCTGCTGAAATGAGATACCTTCGGAGGACTGCAGGATACACACTACTTGATCACAAAAAAAATGAAGACATCTTAGAAGAATTACACATGGAATCTTTAGAAAACAAAATTTCTGATTATAAGTCAAGATGGATACAACATGTTCATCGAATGGAAGATCACAGAATACCCAAACTAATGTTAAGATATCAACCTGCAGGAAGAAGAAGACCAGGACGTCCACTCAAAAGACTTCTGGATGGTGTTTCTCTTGAGGCCGAAACAGGTCAACAAATGGCCTAAATTCGTGAATGTACTATGATGATGATGATGATGAAAATCACATAAAACTTTTAGTTTTATTTTTATTTAATTAAATACGTATACTTAAAAGGTTAAACATGAATACAAGGATTTTGGAATTGAAATTGATATTAATAATACATAATTTTAGTAAGTAATTAAAATGATAAAAATATGAAATATTAATTACTAAGGGAGAATCAATTAAACAACTGAAACAATTTAAATACCTGGACAGACATTTGTATTACAAAATAGGGAATCGGAACTGCAGATATTCAATTACCAACTGAACAGAAGAAGGGTTTTATGATTCCTGAATTAAATACAGTGGTATAAGAATATTTCTAGGAGCAGACAATTACTCATGGGAAATATTAATTTTATATATGCTACAACAGTGAAGTATGAGTTGTGAATGAAAATGTAAAAAAGTTTTTGATAGTTGAAGTTAATTATTTGAGAAGAAGCTAATGAATATCAAGTTTGCAAAGATCCGGATAAAGAAATTAGAAGACGGATGAAAACGAGGAAAATGTGATACCTTGAAAAGCAGATGTTCGAATGGTTTGGAAACCTAATGTGGATACAACAAAAAAGATGGCCTAAAAATATTTCATTGGACGCTAGACAGAACAGGTATCATCATGGCACCGAATTATTAAAAAAATTAATTCTTCAAACATATTTCAAGAAGAAATTGTCCATGATCGAGAATGCTAGAATTTGAGAAATGGAAAACGGCTTCCGCTGAAAATCCCTTAATATATATATATATATATATATATATATATATATATATATCGATGTATAATTAAATTTTTGACATTGAGCAATGCAAGCTTAATATGACATGATAAGGAAAATAAATGCTTGGACGGGATTTGAACCGGACTTCTGGATTGATATCCCAGTGCGCTACCAATTACGTTACCAAGCAAATCCAGTACAAACATTTATTTTTCTTTATATACATATATATTTTCTATTACGAGAGGTAGCAGGAACTCGATCTCCATTGCCATCTTGTAGCTCCCATAACAAGTAAGCAACTTAAAGAGAATATTTTTACTTTATAGCAGTGACGCTTCTTTATTTCGATGTTGTAATTACATTTTTGACATTGACCAATGCAAGCTTAATATGACATAAGAAAATAAATGCTTGGACGGAATTTAAACCCGGACCTCCGGATTAATACTCCAGTTCGCTAGCAATTACGCCACCAAACAAATATAGTACAAATAAATCTTTGCTTGGTGGCATGATCGATAGCGCACTGGAGTATCAATCCAGAGCTCCGGGTTCAAATAGCATCCAAGAATTCATTTTTCTTATTATATATATATATATGGGGGTATATGTCATAGTAGTATAAGTCATTTTTCTTCATTTTTGAGAAAAAAGAGTGTTTTACTAGTCAGTATACAAGGAATCAAATTAGCTTAAATATTTGGTAATCATGGAGATATTTATTTTCGTACGTGAAGATATTAATTGATAATATATCTGAAATGCATTATACAGTTTAATCTTGATAACTGTGTACTTCCACGTTTTTGACAAAGGAAAACTGACTTACACCACTATTCCATATACACCTTCATATATATTATTTTATATAGGCCTAAAATTGTTAGAAATATTATCTCTCAGTAATCAGGATTTGAGGGTTCATAGCAACTTTCCAGTATGAAACATTTTCTTGATACAAAAAGAACTAACTTTTCTATTATTAAATATAATTGTTTATTTGTTCCTTAATCACAATGTTAATTGAAAAATAAGGTTTATAATATGTAAACAAATAAATATGAAATTGTTAATATTTTTATTTTAAAAATACATTAGGCGAATATGTTCACATAAGTGTCTTATTTTAACCTGTTATCAAAGTAAAAAAAAATAAATATATCTAAGATAGATTTACCTTAAAATATCACTTAAGTACGATGTATTATCAAAGTATATTTCATGCAATATGAACATTATTTATATAAAGTGGAAGTTTTTAACACAAAATTAAGGTCATTGATCTCACTTGAAGTTAGAACAGTTATCAGGATTCCTTAAATATCACGTCTCAGAGTTTTAAGTTTGAACAACTTTCTGTAAGTTGTGACGCAACAGCACATTATGTTTATGTACATAAAAGATAAAGCTGAAGTCGGGCTAGGATAATTAAATAAATTTGCGTTGTAAATGTGTTATTACTTTTGGATCAACACTTTTCAAATTCATGTTAAAGCACCGTTGAGGTTATGTAATAAGATGTTAATTATATAATTGTTTACTTGTTAACTCAGTCGTCCTGAACTAAGTTATTAAACTTCAAGTTATTCTAATATGGAGGCCTTTCGAAAACAATGTTTAATCTTCTGCGTTTTAACTGGAACTGATGGTTGATGTTGTTGTATAGGTTAAGGTTTTATTTATAGGTCTTGCTGTTGGGATAGAGGTATCAAAGGGAAAATATCAAAAAAGTGTCATGGGAGGTTGGATCGAAACACCAATTTTTATCTACTTTGACAGGATTAGGGTATACGGAGACATAAATACATTATACAACCTATACAACACCATCAGTTTCAGTTAAAACGCAGAAGATGAAACATTGTTTCCGAAAGGCCTCCATATTAAAATAATTTGAAGTTTAATAACTTGGTTAAGGACGACTGACTTACCAGGTAAAAATTATATAATTAACATCTTACTTTTGGATATTTCAAGTTTCTATGCATTATTTTAAGGAAAGCGGAAGTATTAAAAGTGGCTGATTAAAAATCAATGAAATGTTTAAATAGTTGTAATTCCTCGAATTAGTCTCCATAACGAATATTAGTTAATAATAACCAAAAATGGTTTTTGGTCCATACACTAACCTAGAGTGTTTATATAATCATTTTAGTTATGAGCGCTAATGTCGGACGACATGTAGCACTAGTTTTAAATAAGTCTTTCTAGTCCGATTTATAGTGGAATAGGCGCGTAGAGCAAGGTTTGACCATCATTATTCACCAATTTGAGATTTATATGGAGAAACTTCTTTGTGGGATACGATACCATTTTGCATGTAGGATACAACTTTGGGAAAATGAGAGTTATAACCTTATTTTGGACAGATATTCAATTAAACATACTCGAAAATTAGCTTAATATTTATTAAACTTTCACAGGAAAAAATCACTATGAGGTTTAATTTAAGAATTAAATTAATATTTTTAATACCTCACCTCATATCCTTTATTCTTCTAGACTGCAGTTTCAAAGCTATGTCACCAACATCAGTAGCCTCACGTTGATCCATATTATGTCGTTTCTTGGTAGATTTCTTCGTCCTTCGTCTTTTCTTGGCGGTTTTCTTCTTCCTTCTTCAGAAGGATTAAGAAAACCACCAAGAAACGACACAACACCGGTTGACGAGAGACTACTGATGATGGGGATATAGCTGCGAACCTGCAGTCTAGAAAAATAAAGGATATGAGGTGAGGCATTAAAAATATCAATTTAATTCTTAATATTTATTGTTTACAAAGTAATAATATTGTATATTTGAGGTAAATAGTAAATGTGTGCCTACAGTATTGGGGGCAAGCCAAGCCATAGCGTAATTGGTTAAGACAAACCGGAAGGTCCAGGGTTCGAGTCCCGTTAGGTCCCGTTATGGTGGTACCATGGCCCCTGGATTGACTCAGCCTCTAACGGAAATGAGTATCGGTAGCTTGTTCAGGGATAAAGGCGGCCGTATAAGATTGCTGGCATCAGTTGACGGAAATATTTATAAATTCAAATCGTGATTGATTGGTATGCTCTGAGTTAGTGGTAAACCCCGAAAATGGATAAACGTGAGTACATTTCTGGACAAGACGCGGAAAATTAGAACAACACACATTCGTGAATAAATAAAGTGTAGTATTATTAATAATTAATGATTTTACGTAATTTAATTAATCATCATCATCAACTTCACGGATTAAGTCTTTGCCTGTTCCGATCTCACATCTGTTCAGCCCTGCGCTTTCTTGGTCTTCCTACTGTTCTTCGTCCTCCAGGATTATACATAATTGTAATTTAATTAATGTGTATTGTAATTGTATTGTTATCTATTGTGTTGTCTTTATGTTTTGATTATTTTACATTATTAATAGACATTCATTTATTGAAACGGACTGTCAACTACACACGCGGCTTGCTTGCCGGTGCGAACCGTATTTGTAAATAATGTGTTACGTTCAGTATAATAATGTCCTATTACTACTATAATTATGTTTAGAGAGCGGAATGACTTAAGAGTGCGCCAAGATTTATTATGACTGAACTCTAAGACATAAGTGCATTCAACCCACCACCACCCGTTATTAGTATAAACAGATCACGTAAAAATAGGAACTGTGTCATTGCTGGTAGAACATATTGTAATAAAATAATTAATGAACTTGCTATGTTAATGTGCACAAACTGCTTCAGTTTTCATAGTTATAGACTGTTTCATCGAAGGACTGGTTTATTTATCCACATTCTAAGCCTGTTGTCATAGTGTGATTCAAAGACGATAGAGCAAATGCGTAGGTAACTTTATAATTAATTAATTAATTCCTGTCACTATTCCTGATTATATGCATCATTTTTATACTGAAGTTATTAAATTTTATAGTAAATCTAATGATGCAATTTTTAATGTGAAAGAGCTACAGGACTTCCGTTGGTTGGAGTCTACATGGGGAAAGAAATTTTTTTCATGGAATTTAGACCAGTATGGGACAAATTCCCCCCAAACATCGTGAGGCATTTGGGTACCTACAATAAGTAGCGACTCCAGGATGAAAAGACCAGCTATAACTGCTGGGGGATCCGACATGCTGGCATGTGACCTCTATCCTGGCTAGATGATCGTCTACCTATCTGAATAACACATGCGGATGTGAGACCAGCAGCCGGCTGGTAGGCCAAGGCCTTCTAGGCCTGTCACGCTTGGAGGGGGAGGTGAGCCTATTGTAAGTTTGTCCCTTAGAGTCTAACATAATTAGTGACTGTTTCACGAGTTTCTAAAGATCATCACTATTTACAGGCAACGTTTTTCTTCGTAGAATGAATAGTTTGGTGTATATATATACCACCCAGAACAGGAATGTCTTTTCCTGTATATGACCCTGCTATATTTTCAGCTAGTATTAAATTGTTTTAGGCTTTTAAATTACTTTTAGACTTATTAGTATTCTATTTATAAAGACATTCTTTAACATCTGTGCCTTTCGAAATGCAATTCGAATTATTGCGTAAATTGGACAAAAAGTTCACTGAGGAGCCACATTAGTCTACTCTACAATTATATTTGTGACTCCACTCTTCTTTTGCCGTTGATCGTTTTTAATATATATATATATATATATATATATATATATATATATATATATATATATAAATTTCGTGTCACGTTGTTTGTCCGCGATGGAATCCTAAACTACTGAACCGATTTTAATAAAATTTTGCACACTGTGTGCAGTTTGATCCAACTTGAGACTTAGAGTAGTTTATAACTACATTTATAGTCGCATTATTTTTTATTGCAAATTATTTGTTTATTATTTAACAAAGAGTTATAATTATCTGTGAGTTCCATACGATTATAACAGATGGCGGTGTAATTATGTGAGTTCCATACGATTCTAACAGATGGCGGTGTAAGGTAATTTGGTAAGGTAATTGGTTTAAGAGAGATCCAGATGGCTGTGCTTCTTGTTGCAACCGCGAATTTCAATTGAATTATAAATATTGATTATTTCATAATTCAAGTGTGTTCAGTGTTTATTTTATTTTCAATATTATTAATTTCGTGTGTATTAGTTTTAAGTAATCTGGCTGAAAGACAGCAACTTAATTAAAATGTTTAACATATACCTTAGCCACAGCAACGCGTGGCCGGGACTTCTAGTATATATATATATATATATATATATATATATATCCACCACCAAGCCATGGCCTAACAGTAGTTCAATAAATACATACACTTTAGACTAGACTGAAGTACCTAAATGTATCGTTAATTACCAATACTGAATACATTGGTTTTCGTCACTTAGAAGGAACTTATTTTCAAGGTTTATAATATTTTTTCTTAAAAAATACCGGCCTTTAGATCCTAGATGCGCAAGTAGTCTCTAAAGGTTATGTATAAAACGCTTTTCTTTTGGAGACAAAATTACAGTGGGTTAACTGAAAGAAAGTAACAACATTAGTAAAAGTACTGGCTTTAAGTTTGTTCCGAAACAAAGGATAGTATACATTTGAAGAAGATTGTGAAATAAATGAGTGAAAAAAGAGAGAAAATCTAAACAGTGAAACAAACCTGTTCCAATTATAAGATCAAGAGACAAAAGTTAATCATGAAAGTTTATTGAGTATCTTGTGGTGTGTGTAATTCCGTCGTCTGCTTTAATTTGTAGAAATGATTAAACTTTCCGTGACTTTGGATAAAAGTCTACACATATAACTTAGCTATTTCTCTAATTAGATTCGAATATTTTAAAAAAATTAAAATGTAGCATGGGGTTCTATTGATCTTGGTGAATTATAAACGTAGACCTATACTGTCGTCATCGGTTGGACAATCCGGCTATATCTTTGGAGCTTGTAAGTATTTTGAAGTGTCCCCTGAGTACGCTACTAACGTACTGCAGGGTTAATCCTTTGGAGGGGCTGCCTCCTTAAAGCCATGATAAGATCATGGAAGCAAATGACGACTAGGGGAATTAACTTAGGAAATACAGTAATAAAAACAGTAGCCTTTGCATATGACCAGGTTTTAATAGCAAAAAAAAAGAAGACGAACTACAAAGATTGTTATATAAACTAAATGGAATATAAAAAAATACAACATGGAAATATCCTCACAAAAATAAAAAACAATGGCGTTCAAGGGTGCTCATCCAGTTCAGACAAAGATCCATCAATAGTAATTCTGCCCGAAGGCAGGTCTTCATTCACTGCAATCATAGCATTTTCATGCTATGCTTGCAGCTTTACTAGGGAATTGTAGGTGTGGTAGCTTCCCGTTGTTTTCCACACCGGTGGAGGTTGGTGGTGGTGATGATGATGATGATAATGATAAGGATGATGATGGCCATATGATTTCGGGGACCGATTGGGCCTTATAGTTTTCCTGACATTTGTTTTACAGGTGAGGAAAATCCCCGATGAAACCTTACCCAGAAAAACTGCCCCGACAGGGGATCGAACCCGGGCCCGCTGCGTGACAAGGCAGCACGCTACCTGTAGACCACAGCGGTGGACTCGGACAAAGACAATATTAGAAAATAAACCAATATAACAAGTAGTAACATATAACTTCCTAGGTTGCGAAATATAATACACAGCAGAAACAGTTATAAATAATAAAATAAATAAGTTTAATTATATAACAGGTACACTAAAAAGAACTTTGAAAAATAAAGCCGGAAAGACTCTATAATGAAATTATACAAGACAGTGGCAGTGCCTATTATTACTTATGGATCCGAAACATGGACAGTGACAACACAACAATCTGCCAGGATACAAGCTGCTGAAATGAGATTCCTCAGACCAATAGCAGAATACCAAAGAACAGACAACAAACATAACACAGAAATAAGACAACTAAAAATAGAAGAATTAAACCCAACAATATAGAAATGCAGAACAAACTGGAAAGAACACTTGACAAGGATGACTGAGAATAGAATACCAAAAGCAGCATACAACTATTCACCACGAGGAAGAAGAAGTTTGGGAAGACCAAGGAAAAGATGGAAAGAGCAGCAATTTGGAGCCGGAACAGGCTAGTAAATAAGCCTAAACCGTGAAGAAGAAGAAGAAGAAGACCTATACTGTCTGCAATAATGTGTAAAAATTATAATTTTCCAGTATTAATTTGCGTGAAATTTTGTAAAAAATAATTATAATAAATCCCATTAACCATTTTCCACTTGAATCCGGACAATAAGAAATTTTGTAAAATAGAGCATGATGCGATATTATTTTTCTGGAATATGTAAATATTCAAAACTCCTTGGCGCGATAGGCCTAGATGGCCCTTGCCCTACCAGCCGGCTGCTAGCCTCATATCCACATGTCTTAATCACAGGGGTGTCGGATCCTGTAGCCGCTATAGCTGGTTTTCTCAACCTGGAGCCGCTACTTATTGTAGGTACCCAGATTCCTCACGAGTCTGGGTGGACAACGGTCCCATATTTGCCGAAATTTAATGAGAACATTTCTTCCCCGATGGAAACTCGAACTAGCGCAAGTTCCCAGCTCTGCGCCAAGGCATCTTGCCTTAACCACTCTGCTAAGGCGCTGGACATATGCAAATGTACCGCTAGATTTAATAAGAACAGTCAAGTCTCGTAGACTGCGATGGGAAGGATGTGTGGCACGAATGGGAATGAAAGAGGGTCATTGAAACTCCTTGTAGCAAAATAAGAGGGAAAGCACCTTACAGTTAGGACAAGAATGAGGTTAGGAGAATAAAATTAACCACGATTTGATAGAGGTAAATTATACAGAAGATGATTAGAAAACGTTAGTCAGGATAAGGATATGTGGAGAGCATATGTCCGCGCGGCCATGAATCTACGGGTTTGGTAGTGCCAGTGACTGAGTTGATTAGTTAGTTAATGTAAATATTCCATCTTAAGTAATATGTAAATGATAGCATGTTCCAATGTCAAATTGCTTGAGGTTTTACAAAAAAGCGAATGTATCTCACAAAATGATTTCTGTATTTGAATGCAGTAAATTTGCAATATTCAGTGATATTTAAAAAATTGCGTGATCCAAGGATACTTTATTTGAGATTTTGGATAACAATTCCAACACACGTCTCAATTATTTTTTCCAATTTGGTGAGAATATGATATAAATCGAGCATGGGATATTGTTGACTTGGTATTGTCTGTCCAGCCTAACAAACACACTTTGACATTTAACATGCGAATGTATTACTCCGCGCAGCACGTGTACAAGTGCATTCGACCTCAGTCAGCTGTTTGTTTCAAGCCGATAAATTAATGCACAATAATCGTTTTCATTTTTAATGTTGTAGGTAGTATTAAGATACACAATGGTATGTCGAAAACGAATTAAATTACAATTGTTGAGTGTTTTGATATTACCAGTTTCTTTTAATTCCCTGCGAATATATACAACACTACTCTCCGACACATCAGTATATTCTGCAGTTAATTTAACTATATCGTTCACTACAGATTATGCTCCATAAACTTACAAAATAGAATACATTTAACGCTATCTAGTTTTACCACTCTTTAACAATTTCCCTTTAGGGTGCTTTTTAAAATTTTGATCATACATTTTATCACCAAGTTAATATAAACTATTCGACAGCCGCCATATTTGTAACTGATATTCAACAAATGCGAATTTTTAGTTACTCTCCGATCTTCGAAGGAACATGTAGGTGTATACTGTATGTATACTGTATTCTGATCAACTATAATTAACATAGATAGCTTCAAATACGTAATTATATTGATCGATTACATGACCTATTTTTTTCGCTACCGCTGAACTATGCTTTGGCCATGAACGAATCGCAGTAACTGCATCAGCCACATGCTTCGGGGATTTCCCGTCTATTTGGGAACACAGGTAAACTTTTCGCAAAGGACCTTTTTCAGGCTTGTCGTTCTGTTACGTGCCTAAAATGTCTTCAGACTCGGGACCCACGGCTTAGAGTCCCTCCCGGAGGGCTTGTCTCTTGGATTTCTCCATCCTAAAAAAATCCATCGATTACCGCCGGGTTTGAACCCGCGTCTCTCGGAACTAGATGCCATGAACATCACCTCTAGCCCACTTCGGCCGACTTCTTGTAAGTGAAGTGTGTAAATATATCAACGGCCGTTAGTATTTATCCAAAGCATTAGCGTGTCCAGAATTAATTTTTCTGTGATTTCGTGCAAAAATCCGAATACACCTCTCTTGCCATTTCTCCAAAAGGATGCGGATAATCACAAATGTTATTTTCATCTATAGTCATCCATTTAAAAAAATTCCACCATGTATCCAACAAATGTCGGTGTCTAATCACTAGATGTATACTGTAGTATCTTCTCCAGTTATTCCACGTGTCCCAAATGTAGAGTCCTCTGGTTAGACCTCGCACACCCAACAAACAATCTAAAGAATGCACAAGTTCTGGCTTGCGAACAATTATCTCGTTCATGGGTTTTTGACCTGCGTTGAAATAGAAACTGTGAGGTTGATAATCCCTATAAGATTCCAGCCACAGCTTCAGGAACCTCGCGTCTTTATTCGCTATTAACACCTGAGTACCGAGGAAATCTCCATCGGTAACACCAACTGTCATTTCATACCTACGAAACGGATCCAAACTTTTAACAATGTACGAATCATTATCTAAAAATATTCCACCTTATTCCATAAGAATCCTTATTCGCGTAACATCACTGGCATGGTACACATAGTATGGAAAAGTGAATTTCGTTCCATATATCTCAGTAGGCAAAGTAACATTCGTAAAATGTAAAACACTTCCTAAAGTGTCCCTGATTTTAATCCAATGTGGTCCTGTGAATTCTTTAACGTCTGTATGGAAATATATCCTTTCTGGTTTTTGATTTCTGAAAGCTGCTAAAACACACACTGAATGGACATAAGATATTCTTGGATTTCCAAAAAATAAGAAATGTACGTAGTTTGGAACAATATTGGAACCATTCTTAGTGCCTGTTACATTATCGAATCCTTCAAAAATGCTGTCTTTAACCTTAGCGAAGAGTTCTGGATCGTATGGCTGATAGATTATGCCTCGTTTCCCAGGTCCCGTTCTGCAGAGAATGATCACAGCTGCAGTTATGATTGAGAAGTAGAAACCTGGTCGAGACATCCCTGTTGTTATTTATTAGCAGGCATTATAGAAACCTGAAACAAAAACAAATATTGTTATATTACAACATTATATTTGTTAAATATTTTTTATTCAATACTTCAAATTGTCATTTCAAGATTTTTGACATTTTGCCAACTATGGTTTAGTTAAATGTAACTTATAATAATTCAACATTTAAATACAAAATATGTATAACTATAGATTGGTGAGATTAACATTTAAATAATAACCTTGGAAGAAAAATTAAAGATATGAATTCATCCAGCAGTTATCACAAATTGTCAAATTCTGAATCTTAATTTTTAAAGAAGTTAATGGAATTTTTACATCATACAGATTAAAGACAATGCTATACCCAATAATCAACAAATACTGCAAATAATAGAGAGTTTAGAAGTTAAAAATTGTGCCTATGGACCTAACAAAAATGAAGCTGAATTTGTAATTCCGTCTTGACTCTTAAATTGGCGAAATAGTAATTTATCCTGCCACTTATTTAAATGTATCGGACCACAGTGAAAACTTAATCTTGTAAAACTCTATATTGTTTAATTCAACACAAATTAAGTAATTTATACATATTCGTTTTCTACTGTTATAATAAAAATATTATAGTATATTGCGATATAAGTTTGGTAAACAATTGATACAGATCGAGGAATTTTTTATTTTAATTTCCGAGATTCCGTTATGTGTTTACCACATGAGTATTGCATACTATTTTTTGCACTATGTGTATTTATTTTAGTAATTAAGATATTAGCTAAAATATTAAAAAATATAATTGAAGATAAATGTTAGATTTCAGAAGATGAATCAGCTATATGAGTTGCTATGGAGAAATAACAAGTATTGTTGGTCATGTCGCCATTTTATGTGTTAAAACTGTAAAACCAATTTGATATGGGATTTATTTTTGATTATGGAGAAAGTTTTAGACGATGTGTGCAGTGATTATGACATTGAAGCGGCGTGGAAAGTTGGATGTGATGAATTTATACCGAAATTAATACAAAATGCAGTATCACTATCAATATTTCAAAATACATGTTTTTACTTACCGCACTAGTGATTTTGGTTATTTTTAAAGTATTGAGATTTTTTTCATAGGAACCAAGATTGTATGCGGGAATGTCAAGTTATGATACACAACAACAATAACAGTAAGTACACAATATTAGTTACAGAGTGCAAAAATACATAAAACTAATGTATCTTATAGTATGCATTACCAATATAAGGGCCAAACACTGATATAATGCGTTCGTAGCTCGGTCGGAGCGTTTCGCGGCGGCCTTGAACTGGGCGAGTATTGGCGCGCTTTCCGCCAGAGTTACACGTACACGACAGGCAAGTCATTGGTATGTAGCATTACCTACTGTGCTAAAATTACAAATTACTATTGTACTAACTTACTTGCATCACCACAAATGTTGAAAGTGATGACCTTAAAGGCGAACACATTCCGCATGTCTTCGAAAACAATTATGTTTACTCGCAAAAGTTCATGTTGACTGATTGGCTATATTTCTCTCGAGGTGTTGTCCTTCAATTCTTGTAATTGTGCGGATTTGATGTGTACACTTTATTCTATAATCTTTCAATTACGTTATTAAATATATTAAATAAATTAAATTAGTATATCTTATAGGACGTATTGCCAATTATGAGTTAATTAAATTGTATGGTATACATTGTGACGAATGAAATATGGCGTTTCCTAAATTCAATATTTTATTTTCGGTTTGAAGTAAACCCACACATCTAATGATGTTTGGAAATTATCTTCCTCAGTTTATTTCAATAGAATACGATATACCGAGTTTCCTTATAAAACATTGAAAGTTACGACTTCTAGAGCGATTTCTAAATTTTCATTTCAGTTAACTCCTACACCTAATAGTCCGATTTTGATGTTTAAGGAACTTGACCTAATTTTTTAAAATTAATTACTATATGCCAAGTTTGATTTCGATTAAAACAAAAAATTGCTGCTCTAGAACGTTAACGGGCACACACCACACACACACACACACACACACACACACACACACACACACACACATATATATATATATATATATATATATATATATACATATATATATATATATATATAACAGAGCAAAGATTGCCTAAACTTATTATGGAATGCATCCCAGTGGAGAGTAAGAAGAAAAGGAAGACCAAAGAAAACCTGGATAGAAGGTGTGCAAGTGGCTATGATTATCAGAGAATTGGAGGAAGATCAATGTATGGACAGAGATGAATGGTGTTTGGTTTCCAGAAGATGGCTGTCATGATACCGGATGATATATATATATATATATATATATATATTTGTACTGGTCATTTTCGGTGTCTATTAGGTATGCCCTGGGGGATCCGCTTCTCGGGCCCCAGCTGTGCTCACAACAGCAAAAGGGCGCGTCCCCAGGTGGCGGATAGGGCAACGGTCGGTGGTTTGCTTGCATTCCTCCCGGCTAGGTCCAGACCGGACCCGCGGGCCATTTGTGAGGTCGTCAGGACTCGAGCGACCCGGCGTACTACATAGCTCGTGCTGCGCCCACTTCAGCAGCCAAACACGTCCCCTCGTTGGCGTAGTGGGGAAAAGGTCGTGGATCTGCAAGTCAGTCCTCCCTTCCAAGTCTAATGGACTCGCGGACCATACGTGGGGTCAACAGGGGGAAGATGAGCGACCTGTTGTCAAAGCTCACATATCCTGGCCCACAGCAGGAGCGTGCGGCTACAGTGGCGAAGTGATGGGAGATCGGAGTTCAGGAGCTCGTTTATCTTGGTTTAATGAAACCGAGGTCCATATGTGGGGGCACCAGTGGCGGATGAGCACCATGGATACCTAAATTCCTCAGTGGGCTGGACTCACAGCAGCGGCACGACAAGACCTAGTCTTGCGAACGGGCTGGTTGGGGCAATACCGGGCGTATTGCTGGGAATTACCACCAGGTCAGTAAGCTCGGAAACTGAGAAAACGCGGTCTTTTGGGTGTGGGATTTGCGTTGACTCCTGGACCGGCTGACCCAAGGACAATCTGTGAGGTCGTCAGGAGATGAGCGACCTAACGTACTAATGCCTCAGGCTGGACCCACTTCAGCAACAAAAACAAGTCCCCAGCTGGTGCACTGGGGGAATAGTCGGTGGATCTACTCGACAGTTCTCCCGGCTAAGTCCAAGGGACTCGTGAACCATTAGTGGGGTCGGCAGGAGATGAGCTCCCTGTCATACTATTTGCTGTGGGAGCTCGCGAGCTCCTTTCTGGCCCACAACGACAACAGGACACATCCCTGGGGGCGGGCCAGGGCAGAGGAGAGCAACTGTGCTGGCTCCCGGCTCAGCCTACGGGCTCGTGGACCAACTGTGGGGTCGCCAGAAAATGAGTACCTGGAAGTACAATAATCTCACACTGTGGGGCTTGAGGATTCAAGCCTTAGCCTGACTCACAACGGCTGCAGGATGCGTCTCTGGAGGTACAACAGGGAAATGGTCGGTGCATCTGCGACAGCATTCCTCCCGGCTAGGCTCAAGGAACCCATGGACTAACTGTGGGGTCGTCAGGATTGAGCGTCCTGACGTACTATGTTGCTCAGCAATTTCCAACATCTTCTCCCTGATGTGTTGGTTTTATTGCCTGTGAACTGAACGTGACCACGTTGTAGATAAGGGAGGACAAGAATTCTGGCACTTGGGAGTATGGCCTTCTGACCGATGTATCCCAAGGGGTGGGGGAATGGGTCCAGATGTCTATAGGTATGATCGGTGGAAATGTGTAACTATTTTCAAAAATATTTTCTTGAGAACAATCTCAATAGCCTCATTCCTTCGGAATTCGCCGATACTATGTGCCTGATTACAGGGCTGCAGAATTGGAAAGGAACACATGAAGATAAATGCGCCATGAATTAAGTAAAGGAGCCATCCACACAAAATAGCGAAATGGTTTTGGCGAAGGCGTATGCTACACTGTTATAGTTAGACCTACAAATGAAACAGCATGTTCAGTAATGTAAAATATTATCCGAACTTTGTTACAAGTAAATCCAATATGGCGGTATTTATTGGAGGAATTTTCATACAGCTTCACATTACTTTGGTTAACAACACATCTGAATTTCTGATATACAGAGTGTCCTATTCAAACCTTCCGCATTTTAATTAGTCTTAACTAACACAGTGTGCGGAATTATGAAATGAGGCCGGTATTAAAAGAAACAGAAACTCAAAGAATTTTCATTGCCACACACTAAAATATCCCTATATGTGTACCATTAGTAGCACGAACAATATCAAGTCTATATTTGATTTCGTGCCACGTTCTGTACAATATATTCATTGGTACTGTTGCAGTTGTGTCAAATATACGGGTTCGTAAATTATGAAGATCTTGAATGGAGCCGCAAACACATGGTCTTTTATATACCACCAGAGGAAGAAGTCTGGCGAACGTGGTGGCCAGCAAATTGGTCTGCCCCGTCCAAACCACTATCCAATAGCAACATGACGGTGTCAGTGTCATAGAAGACCTATAGTCATTGTATCTTACAAATCTGAAGCTATTTCATATTTTTATGTCTAAACCTTCTATAAATCCTAATTATTTAACAATAATTTGATATCGAAGTATCTGAAAAACATCTTTGGACTACCGTACATTATTAAGACCTCTGAGGTTATTGTTAAATATTTAAAAACAAGTTGTACCTGTGATTGCAGTGGTCCTCAACAAATTAAAATTGTTTAAAATAATAATCAGCTAGGCTTTTCGGAACTAGTTCTTACGTTGTATATTGGGTTGATCTGGTAGGATGTGTTCTCGTTTCTTCATTATTTCTATTTCCTCTAAGTTGTTTATCTTCCGGTTACCATTTTCTCCATGTATTATTGAAAGGGTGTCGCCCATTGTGTTGAATTGACTACCTGTGTTTGTAACATACTTGGCGAAACTTAACTTTTCTCCATTGTTTTTAAAATCGTTCAAATGCTCGTTATATCTAATGTAAAACTTCTGGTTATTCGTCTCATATAATTTTTTTCACATACCCAGGTCAACTAATTTCCATTCTGGATAGAATGGACAAAGAAAACTACATAGATGAACTTTTTTTTAGCTTGGAAAGCATTTTGGATCCTTAAGTTATTACTGTTATAATATGGGCTACTGCTCAGCGTATCTAACTACAGTACATGAGGTCTAGGGTTCGAATCCGGGTCTGACGATAGGAATTTTTCCTTAAAGAAAATTATTCCTGTAGTTGCCCACGGTTTTGAATTTACGTTACGTTTAGGTTAAGGACTTTCCTGGCGTATCATTATCATTTATCTATCGCCCATCATATCGTCGGGATAATGTAACTCCACCTCTCAGGTGTCCCTACCTAAGACATTTATTATAATTCCACCAATGCGAGAAGAGAAAGCCAGAAATGTGATATAAGATAATGAAGTGGCATTTGGAGGGAAAAAACATGTAAACAGGAAAATCAAATTACAAATACCGGAAATATGTATATAGTCCGTCATACATATGGGTGCCAAATGCGGTCACTTGCAACAAACAAAAGAACAAACTCCAAAAATGCCAACTAAATTTACATCACAACATCCCAGTTTTATCTCAGAGACTAAATCTCCAATGGAACACAAGACCAACTACCATCGGAGGTGGAAATCGAAAAAAAAAACTAGATGTCAGACTGAAATGGAAATGGAGTGACCACTTTGGGAACCTACTTGACAAGGAGACATACAGAACTACCACGCCAAAATGGATACAAGGAAGACCTAGGCGCAAACGGACGGATTTCATCAAGGAGGTCAATAATCGTCACGAGTAGCAAGAAGAAAAAGAGAAAAGTCTGTGTAATGTCTAAGTGTTTGCAGACGAAAAAAGGGTTATTTTAATAAAAGTGTACAACACATAAGGTAGAATGCTTCTACACATTAGGAAATATTAATTACCGTAAAACGGGGCTACTTTGACATATTTCCGAAGGTTTTTAAGGTCTAACTCGTATGATTTATGCCGTAAAAATTGAATGTATGATTTAATGTACCAATTGAACCTTAGACTACAAATCCCATTTGGTACTGTTCTCCTCAAATAAAAACTTAGTAGGACAACAATGAGTTTTGTTTAGGTCTGTTTTGCCCATGTTCTGGGGCTACTTTGACATCACATTTGTTTTCACTATAATTCAAAGTAGACCCACTGTAGTACTACTTTGACACCAATTCATCTTTTTACAAATATTTTTATTGTAAACAACCTTACTACAAATGTTTTTATGACTGCAATTTGACAAAATAAACTTAAGCTTCTTTATCAATTCTGACACGCAACACAATACAAAAATTATATAATTATTGTAGTTAGACAATCAGGAATTAATTGGAAAACATGAATTTTTGAAACAACAGTAGAAAAAAAAACAGATTTTCACATCTCATCTTTACATAGTTCACATTCATATTGAGAATTGTTCGATCCTCTGTTACACATACCACAGACCCAGAGCTTGCATCTTACACAACAAATCCAGTCCTTACCCCTGTAAAACCGAAAATCACAATTATATCCTTGCTGGGAATTCATTGTTGTTGAAAGTGACACAGATGTGTCTCCAACAATTATCATCCTCTTTTAAAACAACTTAATTATTCGTGCGCCTTCAAGGAAATGTCTACACCATTGAATCGTTGTCAAAATATCCCAAAACACGCAAGAAATTTAAAATGTCAAAGAATCCCCAATTCAGTCAAAGTTGCCCCTCGAGTCAAAGTAACCCCGTTTTACGGTACCCTATAGACGTCGGATTTTGTTTTTCAGGGGAAATTAAAGACTATTTATAATTTATCGAGTTGATTGATTGATTGATTGATTGATCCCTGTTCATCCGGCTGCGGGATATCTATGTCCTTACCCGGGCTAACTTAGTGACGCCTATTTCCCTACATGGAACATGTGGTTGGTACATCGCCTCGAAGCGACATCTATTAGGAAATTAATGTATTACTCGGATGGATTGATGTCGGTGAAAGTTTGCTCAGAAGTCTATTATTCAGACTAAGGTTCTTTTACAAGTCCGAAATTCTTCTGACTCGGGACCACGGCTTAAAGTCGCTCCCAGAGGATCTGTCCCTTGGATTTTTCTATCCAAAAAATCCATCGAACCCGGCTGAGTTTGTACCGCGACCTTCGGGATTAGATGCAAGGAAGATAAAATAGTTAATTTTCCTAAGATTATAATTATATTAAAAATATACCTTTATGTTAATTAAGAATACATCACATCTTCTTTTACGGATTAGGTATTTACCTGTTGCGATCTCACATCTGTTCACTCCAGCGTTTTCTTGGTCTTCCTACAGATCTTCGTCCTCCAAGATTATACATCAGTGCCATCTTTGGTATCCTATACTCTGTCATTCTTTGCAGATGTTCTATCCAATTGTTCCTGTGTTCTTCTATTCGTTGAAGAAGTGGTTGTACTTTTAGTTTTTCTCTAATATTATCATTTCTAATATGTTCTTATCTTTGTGGAATTATACATAAAACATTAAAGAATAAAACAAGGAGAGATACTAGATTGAAGTTTTATAAAACATTGGCAGTTCCTGCATTACTTTACGGGAGCGAAATTTGGGCAATGACCGAAAAATTGCAAAGTAGAATACAAAGCGCAGAAATGAACTTCCTTAGAAGAACAAAAGGCTGCACAAGATTAGATCGGATACAGAATGAAGATATAAGAACAGAGTTAAATATATATCCATTGAATGGTAAAATCAGATACTATAGAGAGAAATGGTTTACACATGTGGAAAGAATGAATGTAACAAGATTACCAAGAGCAGCATTCAACTACAAGCCAAGAGGTTCAAGGAATGTAGGAAGGCCTGTGAAAAGATGGACAGAACAACTGTCAGACGGAACAGGCAATTTGCCTAGCCCGTGAAGTGAAGAAGATCCTTGTACAACCTTTCACAGCCCGTAGGTAGCTCAATATCCGCTGCATGAATTTGACTTTTCTTTTACCCAGGCCTCACTTCTATTCATCGCCACTGGTGGTGCCATGATTGATCAAAACCTTGGCAATTTAGCGTGGTGACTTAACCCTTAAACAGGCAAAACAATCATTTCTGGCATCTGTTATTTGAATGTGGCGGACCGAACTGAAAACGAAATCTTGCATGACGTATTAGGTTTATTTTGTAATTCCACACACATTTCAGTAATTTATTATGTTTAGCTTTCTTCAATTTTATTGAAAATATTAGGTAAATTAAAACAATAGATGTATAGCTATAGGACAGGGTCACCGCGGTCAGGATCTGGACCCTGGGACTTTGGTTTCCGGACCGGTTAAATATCGAATTAACACAAATTTTTAAAACCGATTAAACATTGCATGAAACCAGTTTGCTGAATTTCATTTTTTGATAGTATTATTATTATTGGCTTGGTTGGTAGTACTGCTTATGGTCGGAGATTTGTCTGAAGATGAACGGGATTCCGTTCGAAACCTGGTATCGAGAAAAATTTAATTTGTGAGGTGAGATATTTAATATTACTCTGACCATATGTTAAATTTAAGATAGACTTATTCATCATTATTAGAATTAATAACTGTGCACTACTGTGCTGTATCCTTTTAGTATTTACCATGTGTTTTGTTTAATTTGTGCAATCCATACCCATAACATAACTTATATAATTTCCTTATAATACTAATTACTTCATAAAAGCTTCGTACGTTTAATGAACTATGGTTCCGTACCTCGACTTAATTTAGAACTTTGAAATCTAATTGGTGTCCCGCGCCGTAGCCGAGCGGTTAAGGCAGGAAGTTTTGGCGCAGAGCTACGGGACTTGCGCTGGTTCGAGTCTCCATGGGGGAAGAAATTTTCTCATGGTATTTCGGCCAGTATGGGACCGGTGCCCACCCAGCATCGTGAGGCAATTGGGTAGCTACAATAAGTAGCGGCTCCAGGTTGAGGAACCAGCTATAACGGCTGGGGGACTCGACATGCTAACCACATGTCACCCCTACACGGGCTGTTGATCATCTACCTCTGTGATTGACACATGTGGATGTGAAGGGCCAGCAGCCGGCTGGTAAAAGGGCAACCGCTGAAAAGTGGAAAGACCCTCAATCGGAAATCTAATTGGTGACCTCTGCTATAGGAAACATGAAAATGCTGAGTTTGCAGTGATAGACTTGTTCTTGGGCATAACACTATGTATGTGTATACAGCATTCATTGCAAATTTAAGGGAAATTTCATAAAACTTTTCACAATAATGTTAACGTTATATCAAGGAGTGTTATACGACTGTGCAGAAAATGTTTTTCACTTATCTTTATAAAACGATAATAGTAATGCAGTAAGTTAGTTATAAACTTTTACTCTTGTTGCAGGAAATGACATGATTTGGCTTTCAGATAAGGCAGGTTGTCGCGACATTATAAAAATTTGTAAAGTAAATAGCTACTCTGATATGATGGATTCGTATTTTATCTGAATTTATCAATGACGGCACTGTACTGTTCAGAATGTTTTTAAAAAAAATTATCCCTTCAGAGAGAATATTTTATGAGATTCACGTCAAAATATACCAAATATCCGATGCTATTAAAATACAACTCTACAGAGTGATCTAATCTTAAAAAATCTAGCAAGTATATTTTGCGTGTTATCGCACTACTACGAAAACTGTTCTTTTTATAAAAATATAAAGACAACTTACTTAATACTCAATACTTATAGCAGTTCGCCCTTAATTCATACTTTTCCGAAATTCCTTTCTTCCCATTGCTCTTCTTCCATACCCCTCTTCATCATGACATCATACATTACCTCATAACGTGTTCTTCTGCTTCTCCCTCTCTTCCTTTTGTCTGGTACCATCTAATTTGACACCCGTTTAGGCCACCGTTCTTCAACATCCGTTGTACATGTAAGCTCTCTTTGTTAACATATCAATAACGGTCTCTTGTGCATCCATTTCTTGACTAATATATGTATTATAATATGTTATAGCCTGGATATTCACATACGTTTTTGTAATCCATCCATTATTACCGCCTATACTCTTTCTGTACCCTTTAATTTATTGTCAGCTTTCTGACCCATATATAAGTACACTTTATATTAATCCAACCTCAGTGGTCCATGTCCCGAGGGGTGAGCAGTACAGAATACCTGTTGGGGTGATATACGGTGGGGACTAGTTTTCCCGTGACCGCTACGGTAGCCGAGAAGGTCCAATAGGAATCCCGATAACCGGCAAATGAGGCTCCGGTTACACTCCAATTCAACCCAGGAAGTCCTTAGGGCTATGCAAGTGTCCCCCTACGTACAGGGGGTAGATGTTGCCGAACTCATAATAACGGCATTTGTTTGTTTAGGGAGGGAGGAGGGGCAAGGTTAGCAGTACCTTTTCCAAATCTATGTACTATACATTTAAAAACATAGTTTTTCTTTTACGGCGTGCAAACAAGATTTATAGTAAATATGAGAGTCGACACTTGCACACAGGATAGTACAGATCCGCATGAGCTCAGTGACAAGTAGTAACTGTGTTTTTGTTTATGAGATGGTGGATTGGACGACTACAACTTACAACTCTCTACCTGCTGTGTTGCATACTTCAGTTTTATTTATGGATTTCTCTCAAGAGAATACTGTTAAAATGGTAACCCAGTGGCCTATTCCAAACACACAGTAAATTCCTGGGTTGAATCTGACTGTAGGTCCTCCAAATGCGGATGTTGGCGAAGGGCTGACAGCACGTTCCATAAAAATATTTGTTTACGATTCCTGCAAAGCGATAGATAAAGCCGGACAGATCAATAGGCATAGACTTTGGCTAAGGAAAAGGACAATGCATTTGGACACTTGGAACATACAAGTTTGGAATACTAAGAAAAATGAAATACTTAAGGAGGTTACAGAGAAGGAGGTGGATATAGCAGTTTTGACAGAAATGAAAAGGAAATGGGAAAGGATAAGAAGTGATTGTCGAATTCATGCATGTATGGAGTGGGGTAGAAAAATCGGAGATAACTAAGGGAGGAGTATCAATTTTAATTAAGAAGAAATGGAAACCCTCAATAAAAACAAGTACAAGATATTGATGAAAGATTCATAGTTACGGAAATAACAATTACGGTAAAGAATAAGTAATAAAAGGTACATATGCCCCAACAAACGATACACAAGCAATAAAGGAAATGTAAAAGTAAAAATGTTAAAAAGTAAAGTGGTCCCGAGCCAAAGCCGAGTAGTTAAGGCAAGATGCCCTGGCGCAGAGATAAATGACTTCCGCTGGTTTGAGTCTCCATGAGGGAAGACATTTTGTCATGGAATTTTGGATTTGTGGGACCGATGCTCACCCAGTATTTGGGTAGCTGCAATAAGTAGCGGCTCCAGGTTGAGAAAACCAGCTATAATGTCTGGGGGACCGACATGCTGACCATATGCCACCCCTACACTGGCTGAATGATCGTCTACCTCTGTGATTAACACATGTAGACGTGAGGCCAGCTGTAGGCTGGTTGGCCAAGGACCTTATAGGCTGTCGCGCCATGGAGAAGTAAAGTGATTCCACTATAGGCGTCACGAGACCTATGTAGTGGTTAGAAGAATAAGGTGCCCAACATTCTAGACAATAGACACGAGGTGTCGGCCGGGTCGACAGCCCTGCGTGACTATTGCTTTTGCCCTTAGAACATGAGTCTTCTACTTATTTCCATTAAAGATAAGAATCGATGGCGTAGAGATTTTTAGACCAGATTAAAAAAAAAAAAAAAACTCTCCTCATATGGAGTCAACCTCGAAACGTTTTGGCATGTAGCATTTTGCCTGATACAAGTACGCTATTATGTTTGATAACCACGTAAAAATATATGCAACATCTGATGCCGAAAAAATAAACTTTCTTTACAAAGTGATGTAATATTTATAGACTTCACTACATGCTACAGTATTTAAATGGATTAAGATACTGTTGTGAGAAGGGTTTATGTAATACTGACTATTTAACTCATGCCCCAAATGGGAGTCAATGACCAATCACGTTTCAATGATTTCTGTTTTACAACCAATCAGAATCGTGTTTCACCAAATATTTATCAGTGTTATGATTACCATATTAAAGAAAGCTCCTCCTTACAATATTGCGTTCCTTTGGCAATAAATAGTATGATCTGGTTGCAGTGATAAACAAATGAAGCAGTAGAAGCGTACCTATCGTTTCTCATTTGTTTTCAAACATCGCCGTTTACATTAAATATATAAATATTTTAAAATAACTATAGTTAAATAATGATTTGTGAGTAAACAGCTTAATTTTATTCGTTAAATAGTCCTAACAAATGCCACTTTTGATTTCCAAATTCTCTAGATAAATTCACTCCTCACTTCGTGAGTCGTGAATTTATCGATAATTTGGAAATCACTCGTGGCATTACTTATGATAATGACTCCGATAATTTTCATCTCCATTTGCAATTCACTGCATGGAGATGAATCATAAGTAATGCCACGAGTGATTTCCACTTTATTTAGAGGATTTGGAAATAAAGAGTTGCATTTGTTAGCACTATTTAACAAATAAAATTAGACGTTTACTAAAAAATCATTATTTAAATTTAGTTACCGGTATTTTGAAATATTTATATATTTAATATAGATGGCGATGTTTGAAAACAAATCAGAAATGTGAGGTTATGTTTTTTCTCTGCAACTTGATCATACTCGTATTATTACTTACCAAATAGGATCGCAATATTGTAAGAATGCGCCCTATTGGATAAATAAGGAAACACATCAAACTGTATATTATAACTAACATTCCATCTATAGTAATTCTGCCCGAGGGTAGGTCTTTCACTGCAATCATAACATTTTCATGCTATGCTTTGCAGATTTACTAGGGAATTGCTTTCACCACACCGGCGAAGGAAGATTATTATAATGATAAGGATGATAATGATGGCCGGATGATTTTCGGGGACCGCTCGGCCCTACGCATGCTGACATTTGTCTTACAGGTGACGAAAAACCTCGAAAAACCTCGCCTAGGAACCTGTCTCGACCGGAAAACGAATCGGGCCCGCTGTGTGACAAGGCAGCACGCTACCTCGAGACCACAGCGGTGGACTAACTAACATTTTATGTTATTAATTAATTTTTTAGTAAACAACTCAGAAAATCAAGGATTCTGTTCATTATTTGTTATATTCTATAGATTTATAGGAAAGTCATCACTGCAAAATAATGTTCTGACTTGTTAAAAAGGAGGAGCTATCTTTATCACAAAAGCAGGAGCTCATAAAGAGAAATTAAAAAAAGAGCGAGGTGAAACAGGACTGTCATTGGTTGTATAACAAAATTCATTGAAACATGATTGGTCATTGACTACCATTTGGGACATGAATTAAATAATCAAGCTAAAATCACA
This sequence comes from Diploptera punctata, assembly GCA_030220185.1. Classification (NCBI taxonomy): domain Eukaryota; kingdom Metazoa; phylum Arthropoda; class Insecta; order Blattodea; family Blaberidae; genus Diploptera; species Diploptera punctata. The sequence goes on from JASPKZ010007745.1 coordinate 87,422, forward strand.
ATATCGTAGCAGAAACAAGTGTTTACTTGCACAGTTTATTTGCTTTAATAGAGCAATTCCATACGTGACTGATTGACATTTACAATACATTTTTGCAGCTAAATGCTTGCATAAATATTACAATTGGTTGAAATTGGGGTGTTATCTACGTGATATGATAGAGGAAAAGTGTGTGATTAAGATTGTACATAAATTACAACTTCTGAAGAAAAACAATGTAATTTATTATATATCAAAGTATGTGTGACTGACTGACTGACATAAATGTCAACTCATCATGCAGCCTAACATGTTAATCTAAGTCATTCTCTGAAATGTGATTCCTAATAACATTTTTCAAAATACCGTTTGGAGGACACATTTGAGTTACATTTTAAATAAAAAACGAAACCTAAATCACAATTAATACCGAAGTTATGACCTAATATGTGATGTGTGACTGACTGACTGACCTTATTCTGTGACGGACTGACTACATTAAAACTTTGGTGAAGTTGCGTCGTGCCATTCGTAATAAACGTCACAACATTAACGTTAAACTTCTTCATGACAATGCTCGCCCCCATGTTGCTGCTGTCGTTCGTCAGAAAATCGCCGAATTTGGTTGGGAGGTGCTCCAGCATCCACCATACAGTCCGGATCTTGCACCATCGGACTTTCATCTGTTTGGTCCCATGAAGAAATTCCTGGCCGGCAAACGCTTTGAGACAGATGTGGAAGTGAAATCAGCAGTGCGCAGATGGCTACACTCCAACCAAACGGACTTATACGAACAGGGCATATTGAAACTGGTAACACGATGGGAAAAATGTGTTGAGAAAGTTGGTGACTATGTCGAAAAGTAGGTAAAAGATGTAAGTTCATTTGTGATTTTTTTCCTTTTTTTTACTATTAAACTTTTAAAAAAAAATATTGTGCGTTACTTTCCGATCCGCTCTCGTACCATAGTAATTCTGCCCGAGGGCAGGTCTTTCACTGCAATCATAGCATTTTCATGCTATGTTTTGCAGCTTCACAAGGGAATTGTGGGTGTGGTAGCTTCCCGTTTCTTTCCACAACGGTGAAGGATTATGACGATAATGATAAGGATGATGATGGCCATATGATTTCGGGGACCGTTTGGGCCTTAACGTTTTCCTGACATTTGAGGTGAAAAAAAACGATAAAAGCCTCACCCAGAAAAACTGTCTCGACCGAGGATCGAACCCGGGCCCGCTACGTGACAAGGCAGCACGCTACCTCGAGACCACAGCGGTGGACTTCCACTATATATATATATATATGTATATATATATATATATATATATATATATATATATATATATATATAGTAACTGATTACAATTTACGTGATGCAGGATTAAATAGGTTTTATTTCTAGATACACATTCTTAATAAGCTAGTTGTTTATCAGTGTGAATGTACTTTCAAAACAAATTATTATAAATCGCAAGGTGCCCAATTGCTGATGTAGTGAATTCTACTTTTTAAACAGCGATAAAAGAAAACTCTAATTAGCCAGACACTGGTGATTCACTTCATAACATCGATGTATAAGATTCGCTTATGCAGCTATTCACTCTCTAGTATTAGCCGGTATGTTGACTTGACTTGACCCATTAATAAAAATAATGTTTCCTGTCACACACGAAGTCTCACGCTGTAACTGAATGGTTTGAGTCGATGTCTCAATAGAGAGCACTGATTCGAGTCCCCATGAGAGAATACATTTTCTCATGGAATTTCGACCACAATGGGACTGATGCCCGCCTAGAATCAAGAAGAATTTGGTCAGCTACAATATTTAGCGGCTACGGTCGAGAAAAAAACCATAACTGCTTGAGTATTCGACATGCTGACCACATGTCACTCTATATATTGGTTAGATGATTGCCCACCTCTGTGATTGATATACTTGGATGTGAGATCAGCAGCCAAGAGCTTTCTAGGCCTGTCGCGCCATTTAGTTTTTTTTAACACACGAACTTATGAATTTGTTGTGCTGATTGTTCGTTTGACAGTTATGCATATTCTATAACATACGGGTTCAACGGTTTCACGATGTGTACGCATTGAATCTGTAATAGCTGCAAGATATTCAAATTGTTTTTGTAAAAATTTCTTTCCTTCTTCTGTATCATTTTGTGACTCCTCCTGAAGTTATTTGGTTGGTTTTGCAGTTCACATTACATAATTCTGCACAATTTTGTATATTTTTTCCCGATTTTTCATACATCCATGCCATCATTTTACTTGGCCGCCAATCGCATCTATAGCCAACTTTCCATGGTACGATTGAAGGAAGTTCCATTTTATGTCAAAATACAAATATTCAAGAAAGCAGTATCACATTGCTAAATGTATAAGCCTATTTCTATTACATGGTGCTCCTACTGAAACTTTTTATTACCTCAAGTTTTAGAAGAAATCCCTATAGTTCGGTAATAAAAATAAAACGTAGTTTTATTTGATTTTCATATATATTATAATTTGTTAACATGTCTGAAGAAGGTACAGTGTACTGAAACAGCTGTCACTGAATTATATAATAAATATGAAAATCAAATAAAACTACGTTTATTTTTATTTAATTAATAAATATTGATTTTCATCAAGTAAACACCAAATCAATTGATTACTTTTCTATAGCAACTTGCTATGTGTCACAAATCCTGATACTAGAGCAAAGTATTTCTTCTCAACTTCTCTGTTACCTTCCATCTAAACTAGGCAAAAACAATAATATTGAGATATGCTAATTTTTCCAATGAACTGTCTGGATCTCATTTTGTTCTTTGTAGGTATAATTTACTGACAAATCAACAAGTATGGCTGCTTCATCGATACTAATAAAATTCATGGTAAGTTTCCGTTGAGGTCTTAATTCACAGTAATATAATGTATGATTAAAAACTATAAAATAGTCACCTTGTAGGTCCGTCTCCTCAACTTAAATTGTTTTAAAACTCTGTAGGCCTTTCGGGACTAGTCCAATCATCAGCAGAATACATTAGGTCCGTACGTGTTGACCCTTGTTGAAGCACTGACTTGGTTGTGAATATTTTGTATAGAGCATTGTGTGGACTGGGTGTGTTCTCATTAAGAACCAGGTTGTTGTCGATTTCTCTTAGGATTGCGATTTCCTCCAGTATATCTATCCTCGTTGGAATGTTTTCGGTATATAATATTGTGACGAAATCGCAATCCGAAGAGGAATCGACAACAACCTGATTCTTAATGAGAACATACCCAGTCCACACAATCCTCTATACACAATATTCACAACCAAGTCAGAGCTTCAACAAGTGTCAACAAGTACGGACCTAATGCATTCTGCTGATGATGGGACTATCACCGATAGGCCTATAGAGTTTTCAAACAACTTACGTTTTGGAGACGGACCTACAAGGTGACTATTTTATAGTTTTTAATCAAACATTATATTACAATGGCTGTTTCATTTACTGCTCCTTCTCCTGAATATATTTAAATGATCAAATTGACACAGAAAAATATCAGCAATTCTTTTATGGAGTCGCTGAGCCGGACAGTCAATCGATTTCCTAAACCATGTATATGTTAAATCCTCAGCAGAGTGCAACAAGCAACTGAGTGCGCCATTGCGTATTAGCATTATAAATTAGAGTTTGTGAAATAAAACGAATGAATACGACCAAATCTTTATACAACTAATTGGAAAAATTTTGCGTGTTTTTACAGGTTGGAATATGACAAGTTCTACTACTAATATTAGATTTAAAAATGCACATTACCGTATAGAATCAGAAAATGTTATCCTTAAGTATATATATTACGTCAACAAAATTATTGCCGCGCCAATTTAAAATTTTCACCTCGGTATGACATTTTCATGGAATCGCTCAATAACATAAACAAAACATTTTTCTGCGGTCAGAACATACCTTTGTATGGAATGAGGATTAACTAGCAGAATAAATTTACAGCCAAACAATTTCAGAAAATGGTGGCAGACAAAATACATCTCACTTATCAATTGTTTAATTTGTATATATTTTTATATTCATAATTCAGTATTGAAATTAAAAACTAGTGTAATGGTATGGAATGCCTTCGGATCTCAATTAAGATTAGAAATAAGTCGAACATATGATTTGTATTTTCAAGACTTAGCATTTACAAAACCTATAAACTTACTGTGAGTTTTTTAAACAGAATTCAGAAATATTCTTAATGGTTAATACTCATCCAATCTCTAGGGTCTGAAATCACCTCATATCCATTCAATACCGCTACTAAATGTTTGTATGTTTATCGAATGTGAACTCATTTAAAAACTGATAAGTAAATATACCTGAGATCAACCTATATATATATATATATATATATATAATGACAAATTATTACCCATTATATCTTAAAAGTCGATTTATGCACGACACAACATTTCAGAATTCGACCGAAAGAAATATTTTTTTCTGTTGGATTCTGAAACGTTGTGTCGTATTTTTAAGATGTTCTATTCTATAGTGTTCTGCCCTAGGCCAGGTCTTTCACTGCAATCATGGCATTTTCATGCTATGATTTGCAGCTTTACTAGGTGTAATAATTTCTCGTTGCTTTCCACACTGTAGTTGATGATGATGATGGCCAGAAGATCTTCGGGGACGTTTCGGGCCTTAAAGCTTCCTCACATTTGTTCTACAGGTGAGTAAAAACACCAAAAAACTTCACCCAGGAAGCTTGTCCCGACTTGGGTTGCTGCGTGACAAGGCAGCGCGCTACCTCGAGACCACAGCGGTGGACTTTCAAGATATAATGGTTAATAATTTTTATATGATAGAGGAGAAAACTATGAACAACTTTCATATGGGAATCTATGCCCTGAAAGTTTTCGTTTGACATGTCATGAATTATAAATTCATTTAAACTTTTTTTATGTGATTGTAGTACAAGAGTTGACATTCCAATGTTATGCATGTTGACCCAGCATTATGACACCCCCACTTGTTTCTCCAGTATGACAAATATCTTCTCCATGAACGTTTTCCGGCGCAGTGGATGCAAGATGCGGTCCAATTAATTGACCTTCCTGTTAACCTGAATTAATAACACTAACTAACTCAAACTCACTGGCACTATGGAACCCTACGTTCATGGTGAGGCGGACATAAGCTCTCCATACATCCCTATCATGAGCTAATGTTTTTCAATCATTTCCTGTATAATCTACTTCCCTCAAACCATAGTTAATGTTATTCTCCCACCTCATTCTTGGTCTACCAACTGGGTGTTTTCCCTCTGGTTTTCCTACAATAAGCTTCCATGCAGTCTTTCATTCCCCATTCGTGCCACATGTCCTGCCCATCGGAGTCTACGAGACTTAACTGTTCTTATTACATCTGGCTTCCTATAGAGATCGTGTAGTTCACTGTTAAGTAGTCTTCTCCATTCACCTGTGTGTTCATCTCTCTTTGATCCAAAGTTTTTCTTAAGAATTTTATTCTCAAATACTCACTTGTTAATTGTGTAGTCATCATATTAAAGCAAAATACATATTTTAGGGGCTTTCGTAAATAACAAAATTGTCTTATGAAATTTTAATGGAAAAGTGAATAGAGAAGGTACATTTAGATCAACAAATAATAATCAGTCTGTATGAAAATAATTATTAGAACAGTTAATAGATAAGATAGTTAGATTAGTCACATTTGCCAAATCAAATAATATCATTGTTAAGAACACAACATTGCAGCATAACAACATTTCTTATAAAGTAAACGTACACATTAACGTATCCAAGTGGTGTAACCAGACAGATCATGTATTCATATAAAACTATAATATAAAATAATATTATTTTGCAATTTCTTCAACTGTTGAAATGATTAAAACGTTGTAGGCCTTTTGGGACTTGTCCCATCCTCAGCAGAAATTAGTTGGTTATTGTCCAGCAATTTTCCAGCTACTGACTGGGATGGTTCTGTAGATAGACTTTAGTGTATTGGGTTTGTTCTCGTTTAGTATCAAACTGTTGTCAAGTTTCTTTAAAATCTTTAAACTCCACCACTATGTTTACCTTAGCTGGGTTCCATTCTCCGTTTAAAATTGTGAGAATGTTGTCTATATCCCACATATGATATCCTTACTTTATTATATGGTTTACGTAACTTGATTTAACTTATGCATATTTAAAGTCTTTAAAATGTTATTTAAATGTAATATTAAAATTTCTGCTGGTTCTTTCTGTGTATAATTTGTTATAACCTTAAAACATTAGTTTTTATAATATTTTGTTGTTAAAATTTATTTTTTCTATGCTATCATTTATGTTGTTTCCAGTTTTGTATGCAATTTTTATGTTTTTTGTCTAATATTTTAAGCATGTTAACTAATTTTGTTGTTTCTTTTCATGTTGTATAGATAAGTGTTAACATAAGTAAAGCCACGAGTGATTTCCAAATTATCGATAAATTCACGAAGTGAGGAGTGAATTTATCTAGAGAATTTGGAAATCAAGAGTGGCATTTGTTAGGACTATTTAACGAATACAATTAGGCTGTTTACTCACAAATCATTATTTAACTATAGTTATTTTAAAATATTTAAATATTTAATGTACACGGTGATGTTTGAAAACAAATGTGAAACGATTGGTACGCGTCATTAGCTTATTTTGTTATCACTGCAACCAGATCTTATTATTTATTGCCAAAGGATGGCAATGTTGTAAGAATGCACCCTAGTGGAGAAATTTATAACCAACCTATTAGTTATTAATTCATTTCTGATGTTCTATGATGTAAATATGTGAATTATATTTTTCTGTAACGTCATTTCCTGGAAAATAATTCGTTTAAGAAAGTGCAAACAGTGTTTTTTTTGTGGTATAATCAATTGTTACAAATATATTTATATTATGTATCACATACGGTTTCTGCTGACATTCATGCACTATATATACAATCTGATAGCCATATTTAGATGGGTAAGTCACTGCAAAATAATACTATGACATATTCAGAATGTTAAAAGGGAGGTGCTTTCTTCATTATGATAAACTTTAATTGGTGAATTTTAGGCGAAACACGACTGTGATTGGTTGTAAATAAAAAATCATTGAAATGTGATTGGTCATCGACTCCCATTTGGGGCATGAATTAAATAGTCCAGTTATTTTTTGTTATTGTCAGATTTTCTTTAAGTTGGATTACGTTGAGTGCGTTGTTACTTCTATTTTGTTTTCTTATAATTTCATTTATGATTTGTTCACTGTAGCTGTTACTTTTTTCCCATGCACTTTATACGATTTAATTAATGTTATTTATTTAAAAGAAGTTTAAACATCCTATTTAGTAAGCTGTTGAAAGTGCTGATTTTTTTGTTGATAAGGATTTTTGGAATTATTATGCATGTAAAGTGCACTGCTCATGGGCTTTCTGTAAATGCTTATTTTAAGTTTATTTTTAACTAAGGTTTTTTTTGTAATTGATCAGTTAGTTGATATTTATGTCTACATATTATGTGAATTTTATTTTCTAATGCACATTGTTCAATTCATGTGCGATTTCTTCTTCTTCTTTTCTGTTTTCGTTTTCATAAATTATATTAATACGTACTCGACATATCTTGTTATCTTAATATTGGATTCATTTATTGATTTTTCTAAATTGATATTTTATAGATCTTGGAAGAAAATATTCCGCTAGGATTTCTGATATTTATGGGATTTACTGGGATCCCGTCTTCTTGGATATAAAGTTAATTACTAAATTGTAAATAATTTTGATGTGTGGTTGTTTTTATTATTTTGTTTTTATTTTTTACTTCATTATATTTATTATTTATTTTATGTCCACCGCTGTGGTATCGAGGTAGGGTGCTGCCTTGTCACGCAGCGGGCCCGGGTTCGATTCCCGGTCGGGACAAGCACCTGGGTGAGGCTTTTTTCTGGGGTTTTTTCCTCACCTGTAAGAAAAATGTCAGGAAGCTTAGCGCCTAACGGTCTCCGAGAATCATCCGGCCATCATCATCATCCTTCACCGGTGTGGAAAGCAACGGGAAGCTACCATACCTATAATTCCCTAGTTAAGCTGCAAAGCATAGCATGAAAATGCTATGATTGCAGTGAAAGACTGCCCTAGGGCAGAATTACTATGGATGGATTTATTTTATATATATTAGTTAATTTATATGTTTTATTCTTTTTTATATGTTTGCTAATTTTTGTTTTATTATGTCTATAGTTTTCTCTATCGGTGTGTGGGTTCTTTATGTCGAATGACGTTATTTTCCTGTTTTTATTTATTTCTAAGTTACTTAATTTTCTGCTAGTTCATATGAATTCTTCATTATATATCGATTTTGTAGTTCTCTATTTTATTTTAATTTGTAGATAATTAATTTCCAAATTTTATAATTGGGAGCATATATAGAGTTAACTATTAGTCTCATTGGAATTTGATTTTTGTGAATTTTCGGGAGAGTTTTCATTGCTGTAGGTGTTGGGTTATTGCTTATCCATTTCTTACTTACGTGTTTGTTTTGTTGACTTTTTGCTGTATGAGTAACTAAAGGATATACTATATTTTAATTACTTTTATTTATTTTCCTATTGCATTATTTTTTATATTGGGTCATTTTCGATTTTCTTAAACTTCTTTGATTTTATCTATGTATTCTTCCTTGTTCATGAGTACTTTTGTGTTCCCTTTATCGGGCTTTGTATATTATATTATTGTTCCTAAATTTTGATTTTATTTTGATGATATGCTTAAGATTTCCTTTTTTCATTTTTGTTTACGATTTGTGAACATAGTCTTTGCTTTCAATCTGAAGCATGTTTTTCGCGATTTCTCTTTCACTACCATATTTTGTTTTATTCTTTTTATATTATTTGTGGGAAGTTAAATTGATAACCATTTTCAAGTATTTTATTTTACATTTAATTTTAACTTTGTTGAATTTGTAATTTCTTGTGTCTTCAATGTTGTGTGATTCATGATTGTGTTCATTTGTTGTATTATATTTCATCGTTAGAGATTTTAAAGGAAGCTGAAAACAGTTTGATTTTAAACAAGAAAGCCAGTACACCAAACCCTATCTATACGTCCGGCACAGACCAGTCAGCAGCTGGACAGTAATGAACTACCTTCTGTTGTGAATGGAACTGGTATCGAAAGCCTTACATTTCTTTATTTACTACGATGAGACTGCAAAATAAGGTACAATTTTATAATTTTATATTATTTTTTATATTACCTAATACCTCAGCGGAATTTAACCATGTATTAGTAGACAAAAGCTGGCGCACTAAATAGCATAATCATGATTAGATCAGTAAAGAGAATAGACTAGGTACTAAACACAAACATTTTTAAAGATAAATTGTTAGAAAATACATAATTACAAGTCAGAGTTAATGTGATTTCATGCTTGATGGGGGCTCCGGTTCATTTCTACAATAAAGTACGAAGTTTTGATTTCCGATTTCCTGTTCGTTGGATAGATCGAAATAGACCCATTCATTGGCCTGATCTTAATCCTTCGAATTTGGTTAACAGTGAGGGCGTGATTGACAGTAGAGTTGTGCTTCGAGAATATATTTTTTGCAGCCACAAATGCAATCTAGAAAACTCCGGGCATTTTTAATGTGTTCGTAATAATTGCATTGAAAGATGTGATGCCTCCCTTCAGAATGGCGATAGGCACTTGTAAAATCTGATATAACCTAAATGCAATGTACAGTTAAAAATAACTAAATAAATAAATAGTTAATCTGTAAGGAGTGAATTACAAATGGCCAATCTGTAAGGAGTGAATTTTATTACGAAGTCACGTCGTAAATTATACAAATTGAAAGCTTTATATGGCTCAACTGCACTTCTATTTAGCGCTTCAGTTATATTATTGTAACCTATAGCTCTCTTCTGTATTTACTAACATTATTTAATATTTTAAACTTTTTCAAACAATTGTTATAACATTATTATGACAATTTTCAAGTATTTATTTAAATATGCAAAACAAAATATAATGACACTGTTAGACAATATTGTGGTGCTAACTGCTATTTTCTCCACAGAGTATATTACTTAGTCTTTCATTTTTCTATCGCTGTTGTTGGGTTATCGCTGATTGGATCAGCGTTAGGAAGTGATAAGTAAGTGTACACCCATTTTTAATAAACGTTTGGTAATTTTAATATTATTAATATATTTTTAACATAGATTTGAGGATTTATTGCAAATATTGGTCATTTAAATTTCATAGCGGCGGATAGTAATCGAGGATGATAATCGATACGTGGTTCGATTGTGGGTTAACGCTGGCTCTATAAAACTCTGGCGCATGCGCAATGCTGTTCTATAGGACTCTGAAAATATATCACGCTAGTTTAAGTGTAGTTTTTCCCTTTATATTCCTTTAAGAATGATAGACCTACTGTGTTACGTAACTTTGTTCTTTTAAAAATGATGCTGCTTTACGAAATCGATAAAAGTCAATGAATTTGATTTTGTAAAGTATACCATTTATATTGTAATGTTTGGAAATAAACATTGAAACAATATTTTAAAATTAAAATTGGTTATATGTTTTATTAATGAGACTGAAGTTTTTCTTTGCTGGGCGTATTACGTAAACAACGGTTGATCTTATCTGTCCTGCATTGGAACAGTGTAGGCCTATTTGATGTTACCGATATGATATGACGGTCCCGAATCAGCTGTACAGAGTAAACATTCTTCTCTTCATCCAGCAACGGTTCCAAATGTCCAAAATTTTAAACTACAATAATAATTTGTTAAATATTACGATTATAATAAGGCGATGATTTTTTAATCATTATGACATGAATAATTATCATAAGTAATTTCACGAGTGATTTCCAAAACATCGATAAATTCACGAGCCACGCAGAGACAAGTCAATTTATCTAGACAATTTGGAAATCAAGAGTGGCATTTGTTAGGACTATTTAGCGAATAAAATTAAGCAGTTTACTTATAAATCATTATTCAAATATAGTAACCGGTATTAAAAAAAAGTATAATATATATATATAATATATATATATAATGTAAACGGTGATGTCTGAAAACAAATCAGAAATGTGTGGTTATGTTTCGTCTGTTTATTCATTGCAACTTGAACATATTATTTACTGCCAAATAGGATCGCAATATTGTAAGAATGAACCCTAGTAGAAAAAAAATGAAACACATCAAACAGTATATTATAACCAACATTATAGGTTATTAATTAATTTTAGTAAACAACTGGATAAAATCATTATTTAAAAACACAATTAATGAACACACAATTATCAAATGCGTAATTCGAAGGAATAAGTTTTTCATTTGCTACACTCAATGTATTTGATGGAGAGTCAGTCACTGCAAAATAATGCTCTGACCTGTTCAGAATATTAACAAGGAGGAGATTTCTTTATTACAAAAGCAGGAGCTGGTAAAGAAAATCTCGATAAAGAGCGATGTGAAACACCACTGTTATTGGTTGTAAAACAAAATCCATTGAAATGTGATTGGTCATTGACTCCCATTTGGGACATGAGTTAATAGTCAATTAAAGTGATGACATACCTTTTACTATATATATTTGTGTGTGTGTGTGGTTTTGTGTGATAATTTGTCATGTTTTCATAAGATCAAGAAAATGATGATGATTTGTATAATTCAATTATCCTAATTAATATTATTATCATTAAACACACAATGACGTCAGAGTGTTTAATAACAACACACGATAAACTGTATTTAATTTCAAATAGGATAAGGCACATTAATATATGGGCTATTATACATTTCCCATATATTTAGTTATGTAAAATATTTTATTTGAACCTTCTAGTATTCCTCGAAATTTGATTATTTAATTTTGTTACATCCTGTATACAACATATATATATATGTGTGTGTGTGTGTGTGTGTGTGTGTGTGTGTGGTGTGTGTGTGTGTGTGGGTGGGTGGGTGGTGTGCATGTGTTTTAATTCGATCTTACCTTAATTATTAAGAGCACACAGATTAATCCGCCATGTTGTAAACCGTTATAATATACATCACAGGTCTATGTCTCTTTCCACCAGAACTAAAATGATTGCCAATGGTTGCTTATCAGTTTTTAGAGATAAACTCTACATATTTACCTTATTATCGGAAATTTCACTCTCCAAACTACGATAAGCAATTCGTTGAAACCACGAAAGGCTACAAATTAATTCAACAAATAACGTGTTGTCATCGGGTATTTTATACGATGATTTTTCATTTAGACATACATTGTCGGCGTGATGTGGTCAGTGTAGTCCACATTATTTTCGGTGACACGGCTACGATTCCTCATTGGAGTAGTAGTATATTATGAAGCGAGATAGGGAAGTGGTTTTTACAGAAGCGAGAAAAATGTTTAAAAACCTCGCTATCGCTCGATTTTTAATTTCCGAGATTCTGTAAAACACTACACAAACCTGCGTTGTACTTATTTTTTTGCGCGATGGTGTTTTCAAAATAATAAATAATAGTAAAATAATATCTTTGTTGGAAACATTTCTGTTCATTATAAACAACCGACTAACGTTAACACTGTGGGCAATGTTTATTAGTTGAAACTACAGCAGGCCGTGACACAAATCAGTTGATAAAATGGCGGCAACAACGTATTTGTTTTATAATGTTTAAAATTAAGTTCAGATCATTTAAAATGCAGTGATGTGTTTTGTATAATGTATATTAACACTACCTTTTGGATATGTTTTGTATATACATTGTACGTAGTATACATAGAGGGCAGTGGTTTACTTCCCACACGTGGTTTGTAATATGTAATATTACAGTAAACTTATTCTATTGCAGCATAGTTATTTAGATTGGCAACGCCTAAATGTAGGAAGTTGAACTTTCAATCATGGTCGCCATTGCTGTAAGTACGACAAAACGCACTATCGCGCAAAGTAGATTTCATTCACTGCTTATAACAGATCCAGAGAGATCCATTACTCCGTATTTAATTTGAAGTTCATTAGCTTATGCTTTATTATAGTAAAAGTACGATGTGCACGGAACCGAAAGTAAACAGCAAAGTGGACGAAACAATTGGAATTCACAAGATGCCATTTAATTAAAGCTGTTAGATTTTCTGGAAAACAAAATCTAATGTGTAGTATTACAGTAAAACATACCTTTAATCACTTTCTGACGAATTTTATTCAGCATTAATAATAACTTCAGCAATATCTTCAATCCTGCTATCAACATCCCAGTATCTTGTCTCTTCTTTTCCAATAATTCGTTTTATACAATTCTCTTTATAGTTGGAATATCGTTATTGAAATAGAATTATTCTCCTGGCAGCACATGCAAAAATCTCTTGTGTCATTAATTACACTGAGCAACAAAAAATATACTTTTTTTTGTCTCAGAAAGAAAAATATGTGATTCTGATAATATTTTTTCTCCTCAATTCAAATATGATATCAGGGTTTCTCCATCACGCAAGGTTTCCGAGAGACATGTATTTATAATTTCAAATAATTTAATATTTTCTACATTCGTAACTACACAATATTCGAACTTTAGGACTCGCCTAGAAAGTAAGAAATTACGATTTTCTGCTATATTTCGCTCGTGGAGCATCCCTCTGGATGGTCCAACAATAATCGGCCAGCATATTAGGATTCCATATACCTTGATATATCTTTTCCATAGCTGAAATCTCCTGAGATAGCTCATTTGATTTTATTTAACGATGGACAAATGGACGAAAAAAGTTAATTAAAAATTATTATTTAAATCCATTAATTCAAATTGAAATTAAAAAAACTGTGGGTGATGGAAAAATTCCGAATACTATTTTGAAAACTCGATAAAAGAACTGCATTAAGTAAAACTATTGGTACTCGTGAAACAAAATCATGTTGACCTGTGTCATTGTCTTCGATTTCGGTATAATTTTTGACCGGAGGCTTAATTTTCGTTCTAGATTTATATTATCTCACTATTTTTAAGACAGTATATGCTGTTATTCCAGTGGATAAAGCATCTTTACTTACTATACCTCGTAAAACTATTTGAGGATTTTATTTTAATAAGGTGTCCACCGCTGTGGCCTCGAGGTTAGCGTCCTGCCTTGTCACGCAACGGCCCAGGTTCGATCCCCGGTCGAGACAAGATTTTTTCTCACCTGTAAGACGAATGTCAGGAAACGTTAAGGGCCAAATGGTCCCCGAATGTCATCTGGCCATCATTATCACCACTAACATATTCATTAGGTTTAGGGTTAACGCCTCTCCTGGCACATCATGATCATATGTATCATCGGGGCAGCGTAACACAGCCTTCCAGGCTCCCCAACTTCAGAAGTGCATTACAATAACGCCATGCTAGCAGAGAATACCAGAATGTCGTAATGACAAGGTGGTGGCATTGAGGAGAGAAAAAATGTAATAATGTTTCGTAAGGATTTATAAATCCGATTTTCCAGTCCAATATTTTCCTCTCACGTGTTTCTTTACTGTTGATGTAAATTTTCAAAGTCCGGGTCTATAATTTATTCCATAATTTAGAATATTAAAGATTGTACATGTGAATATCTTTCAATAACAACGTATGTGTGAGTTTAGTTCAAATGATATAAATAGAAGTAAAAGTGGAAATCGTTAAAATGTTATTATTATTATTATTATTTTATTTTATTATTTATTATTTTATTTTATTATTATATTATTATTATTATTTTCATTTTATTATTAACATTATTATTAATTTATTTATTATTATTATTATTATTATTATTATTATTATTATTGTCCACCGCTGTGGTCTCAAGGTAGCGTGCTGCCTTGTCATGCAGCGGGCCCGGGTTCGATTCCCGGTTGGGGCACTTTTTCTGGGTGAGGTTTTTATCGGGGTTTTTCCTACCTGTAAGATAAATGTCAGGAACATTTTAAGGCCCAAACCGTCCCCGAAATCATATGACCATCATTATCATCATCAGCATCCTCATATCATCATCATCATCCTTCACCGGTGTGGAAAGCAAAGGGAAGCTACCACACCTACTATTCCCTAGTAAAGCTGCAAAGCATGGCATGAAAATGCTATGATTGAAGTGAAAGACCTGCCCTCGGGCAGAATTACTATGGATGGATTAACAATATTATATTTATTATTATTATTATTATTATAATTATTAATATATAATAATTATTATTATTATAATTATTATTATTATAATTATTATTATATATTATTATTATTGTTATATTATTTATTGTTATTATTATTATTGTTATTATTATTATGTTTATTATTATTATTGTTATTATTAATTATTGTTATTATTATTGTTAATTATTATTATAGTTATTATTATAATTATCATCATTATTATTACTTATTAATTATCATCATTATTATATTATTATTATAATTATCATTATTATTATTATTATTATTATCATATATCATTATTATTATAATTATCATTATTATTATTATTATTATTATTATTCTCATTATTTATTATTATACTTATTA
Organism: Diploptera punctata; assembly: GCA_030220185.1. Taxonomy (NCBI): domain Eukaryota; kingdom Metazoa; phylum Arthropoda; class Insecta; order Blattodea; family Blaberidae; genus Diploptera; species Diploptera punctata. The sequence continues at coordinate 102,955 of JASPKZ010007745.1, forward strand.
TTATTATTATTATTATTATAATTATTCTTCTCATTATTATTATTATTATTATTATTCATTTTTTTCTTACTTACTTTATTCCTTATTATTTTCTTCTTATTATTCTTCATTCTTCTTTTTAATTCTCTTCTTCCTTCTTTTTCTTCTTCTCCTCTTCTTTCTTTTTTCTTCTTCTCCTACTCCTATTTTCTTTTTCTTCTTCTCCTCCTCTTTTTCTTATTCTTCTTCTCTCCTTCTTTTTCTTCTTCTTCTTCTTCTCTACCTTCTTTTTCTTCTACTTCTTCTCTCCTTCTTTTTCTTCTTCTTCTCTCCTTCTCCTTCTTTTCTTCTTCTTCTTCTTCCTCCTTCTTTTTCTTCTTCTTCTTCTTCCTCTCCTCTTTTTTTTCTTCTTCTTCTCCTCCTTCTTTTTTTCTTCTTCTTCTTCTCCTTCTTTTTCTTCTTCTTCTTCTTCCTCCTTCTTTTTCTTCTTCTTCTTCGCCTCCTTCTTTTTTCTTCTTCTTCTCCGTCCTCCTCTTTTTTTCTTCTTCTTCTCCTCCTTCTTTTTTTCTTCTTCTTCTCCTCCCTTCTTTTTTTCTCTTCTTCTCCTCCTTCTTTTTTTCTTCTTCTTCTCCTCCTTCTTTTTTCTTCTTCTTCTTCTCCTTCTTTTTCTTCTTCTTCTTCTCCTCCTCCTTTTTTCTCCTTCTTCTTCCGCCTCCTTCTCTTTTTTTCTTCTTCTTCTCCCTCCCTTCTTTTTTTCTTCTTCCTCTCCTCCTCCTTCTTTTTTTCCTCTTCTTCTCCTCCTTCTTTTTTTCTTCTTCTTCTCCTCCTTCTTTTTTTCTTCCTCTTCTCCTCCTTCTTTTTTCTTCTTCTTCTCCTCCTTCTTTTTTTCTTCTTCTTCTCCTCCTTCTTTTTTTTCTTCTTCTTCTCCTCCTTCCTTTTTTCTTCTTCTTCTACTCCTTCTTTTTTTTCTTCTTCTTATCCTCCTCTTTTTTTTTCTTCTTCTTCTCCTCCTTCTTTTTTTCTTCTTCTTCTCCTCCTTCTCTATTTTTCTTCTTCTTCTCCTCCTTCTTTTTTTTCTTCTTCTTCTCCTCCTTCTTTTTTTTCTTCTTCTTCTCCTCCTCCTTTTTTTCTTCTTCTTCTCCTCCTATCTTTTTTTCTTCTTCTTCTCCTCCTTCCTTTTTTTCTTCTTCTTCTCCTCCTCCTTTTTTTTCTTCTTCTTCTCCTCCTTCTTTTTTTCTTCTTCTTCTCCTCCTTCTTTTTTTCTTCTTCTTCTCCTCCCTTCTTTTTTTTCTTCTTCTTACTCCTCCTTCTTTTTTTCCTTCTTCTTCTCCTCCTTCTTTTTTCTTCTTCTTCTCCTCCTTCCTTCTTTTTTTTCTTCTTCTTCTCCTCCTTCTTTTTTTCTTCTTTCTTCTCCTCCTTCTTTTTTTTCTTCTTCTTCCTCCTCCTTCCTTTTTTTTCTTCTTCTTCTCCCTCCTCTTCTTTTTTCTTCTTCTTCTCCTCATATCTTTTTTTTCTTCTTCTTCTCCTCCTTCTTTTTTTCTTCTTCTTCTCCTCCTTCTTTTTTTCTTCTTCTTCTCTCCTCCTTCTTTTTTTCTTCTTCTTCTCCTCCTTCTTTTTTTCTTCTTCTTCTCCTCCTTCTTTTTTTTCTTCTTCTTCTCCTCCTTCTTTTTTTCTTCTTCTTCTCCTCCTTCTTTTTTTCTTCTTCTTCTCCTCCCTCCTTTTTTCTTCTTCTTCTCCTCCTCCCTTTTTTTCTTCTTCTTCTCCTCCTCCTTCCTCTTTTTCTCTTCTTCTCCTCCCTCTTTTTTTCTTCTTCTTTCTCCTCCTTCTTTTTTTCTTCTTCTTCTCCTCCTCTTTTTTTCTTCTTCTTCTCCTCCTTCTTTTTTTTCTTCTTCTTCTCCTCCTTCTTTTTTTCTTCTCTTCTCCTCCTTCTTTTTTTTCTTCGTCTTCTCCTCCTTCTGTTTTTTTCTTCTTCTTCTCCTCCTTCTTTTTTCTCTCTCTCTTCTCCCTCTTCTTTTTTCTTGCTTCTCTCTCTCCTACTCCTTTCTTTCTTCTTCTTCTCCTCCTTCTTTTTTTCTTCTTCTTCTTCCTCCTTCTTTTTTTCTTCTTCTTCTCCTCCTTCTTTTTCTTCTTCTTCTTCCTTCTCCTTCTTTTTCTTCTTCTTCTTCTCCTTCTTTTTTTTCTTCTTCTTCTCCTCCTTCTTTTTTTCTTCTTCTTCTCCTCCTTCTTTTTTTCTTCTTCTTCTCCTCCTTCTTTTTTTCTTCTTCTTCTCCTCCTTCTTTTTTTCTTCTTCTTCTCCTCCTTCTTTTTTTTCTTCTTCTTCTCCTCCTTCTTTTTTCTTTTTCTTTCTTCTTCTCCCTTCTTTTCTTCTTCTTCTTCTCCTCCTCCTTCTTTTCTTCTTCTCCTCCTCCTCCTCCTTTTTTTTTCTTCTTCTTCTCCTCCTCCTTTTTTTCTTCTTCTTCTCCTCCTTCTTTTTTTCTTCTTCTTCTCCTCCTTCTTTTTCTTCTTCTTCTTCTTCTCCTTCTTTTTCTTCTTCTTCTCCTCCTCCTTTTTTTCTTCTTCTTCCTCCTTCCTCTTTTTTCTTCTTCTTCTCCTCCTTCTTTTTTTCTTCTTCTTCTCCTCCTTCTTTTTTTTTCTTCTTCTCTCCTCCTTCTTTTTTTTTCTTCTTCTTCTCCTCCTTCTTTTTTCTTCTTCTTCTTCGTCCTGATCCTTCTTTCTTCTCCTTCTGCCTTCCTTTGCGCGTGTTGTGCATTAAGAGGTGAAGATAATGAGAAATATTGGTGAGATTTGAAATAGTATTGGAATGTGATCACTGGTCAGAGTCGTAGCATGCTGCTGAAGGGTTATGCAGGCAGGACAAGTCGAAGGCGATAAGCCAGATGAAAAAGTATCTTGTTCCAAAGAGTACGAACTTTTACAGTAAAAATACAACCGTCAAGAAGTGCGGGCATGAGTTCTACTGGGGTATAATTTTCCGGAGGAAAAATAGTCCACCATTCGGTTTTCCGGGAGGGGACTACTTCAGGGAATCCACTCAAACACAGGGATATGTTCCTAGGAACATATAGGCATATAGTAATGGGGACTAGAAATATTAACGCTGGAATTGGAATAATCACCCTTGGATATGGCAAAATGACAAAATGCTTAACAATATCAGAAGAACCAGTAAAAAGTGGAAAGCAAATTAAAATTGGAACGAAAAATATAGTACAAGTATCAGAATTTAATTATTTAGGTGTATTAATAACAAACACTAAAAATTTTACAAACGAAGTAAAGAAACAAGCTGATAAAATAGCACAAATATCAGAGTATATGAAGGATTTGATTTAACACAACAAACGTATGTCAATAGAAAGGAAAACCCGCATATACAAAACGATAGTTCGACCAGTTATCGTATATGGAGCAGAAACTAGGGCTGATACAACAAAAACTAAACAAATAAGAAGCACATGTGAAATGTAGATCTTGAGAACTATTCTGGGGAAAACATTATTTGATAAAATACACAACACAGAAATTAGGGACAAATGTCATATTTAAGACTTAACCAAATTTATTATAGATAGACGAAAATATTTAAAGGGTCATATAGAAAGAATGGAAGACAACCGACTTGCAAAAAAAAAAAAAGCTAAAGAAGATAGACCAATGGACGGGAGGAGTACAAGTGAAAAATCAGCCAAGAGATGGATAGAGAGTGAATGCACATCCAATACGTCTTCCTCCGAGGAGTGATTTTGGAAATAAACAGGATGAAAATCCTACAAATTATGGTTAAGAAGAAGATGATGATCATTGGATATAGTACCATTACAAGAAGTTGGATGGTCAGGAAAAGGAAGTCAGGAATCAAGAAGCTGTATACTGTCCAGTTCCGGTAACTGTAGCCATCTTGGTGAAACCAAAGGCACGTGGCAGAACAGAGCTTGCCGAGTGGGTGAAGGAGCTAGTAGCCATGCAAAAACAATTTTCTTATTATTAGTAATAATAATAATAATAATAATAATAATAATAATATAATAATAATAATAATAATAATAATAATAAATAATAATAATAATAATATAATAATAATTGAATATTTGTTTATAAAAATAACGCTATTCTATTATAAACACCCCAAAAATATTAACTACTACAGAACTAGTAGATAAGAACGCAACATGTAGTAACTATTTACGTTGTATACTTTCAAGTATTTTCTGGCAGTTCCTACAACTCGCCACCCCCCACCCTTACCATCACCATGCACCCTCTACCCCTCAAATGCTGCTAAAAAACCCAGATCTGCACAGCATTATATTACGGTGGTACAAGCGGCACCTGACTTTGGCACCGGTTTTTTTAGTCCGTAATGGAATCCCCTCTGCTATCGGAGACCATACATTTGCCAGCGAAGGATATCATACATAAAATAAAAAGGAAAAAAGGCAAATGAACGTGATTTTATAGTAGGTAAATGTACAACATTCTCCCACAGAAGATAAATAATGACACGATCAATTACAAGTTCTATTGAACAATTTTCTGAATGTTATACAGTATAAGGGACTTATTTTTTCGAGAGGACAAATATTCTTCTATCTAGGTGTCCACCGCTGTGGTCTCGAGGTAGCGTGCTGGCCTTTTCACGCAGTCGGCCCGGGTTGGATCCCCAGTCATGACAGTTTCGGGGGCTGTGGGGTGTGTTGTTTTTAAATTCGTTTTTCCTCACCTGTAAGACAAATGGCAGGAAACTTTAAGGCCCAAACGGTCCCCGAACATCATATATGGCCATCGCAATCATCATCACTCAAATGTTCATCTTAGATTAAGCTTAGAATTAAAGGACTCTCCTGGCGCACCACTATCATCATCATCAGCCATCATACCTCATCGCGGCAACGGGAAGCCCCGCCTTCCAGGCGCCCCAACCTCAGTCGTGGGTTTACAATTACGCCAATGTCAGGAGAGACCACCAGAAAGAGTCCTAGAACACCAACCGGTGGCAGCTCACAAAATCGAGAATTGTAATTTTTGAGAGCGGTAGGGGTGGGTTCCAGTTTTTAAAGAAGGCTGCTTTAGCATCCTCAGAGAAAGGCAGCCTGCGATAAGATAATGTGTCATAGTTTACGGCACTTTAATTTACAGATAGTCATTAGTTAGAGCGGCGGCTTTTACCCGACGATCTTTGTGTACAGGTGCCTGCAGCGCACAGATTTACAACAGTTGGGGGCGTCAGCCTACGTTCTGCGAAACGTGTGTGCGTGATGGATTTCGCAGCACCTGAGAACAGCAACTGCTGTGTGTTCATAAACAAGTACACATGCGTCCCAACGAAACTACCATGTATAAAAGACGGGTTACGTTATATATTTCTAGGCGGAATCTGAGTTCTCTTACCCAAGAATGTAGAACGGTAATAGTTCAAGACCCGGCTGCAAGATTACTACGTACATCGAGTGTATGAACAAAATTAATTTGTTTCATAAAATTGTGAATTACTGAATACATTTTTGCTGAGTTGCCTATTAAAATTTGGCCGCCAATATGTTTAATTAAAATATAATTTATTTATTTATTCGAAATAATTTGATTTACTTGTTATTAAAATAAATTATAATCCAGTTCGCAGAAATAGATGTATAGAGCTTGAAATGTTTTGGTTGCCATTGCACACTTGGTCGTAAACCTCCTCGCGGCTACAGCAAGCTGTGACACCAATCAGCAATAAAATGGCGGAAGTACGTATTTATTGTTTTATATTGTTCCCTCGCAGCGGGAAGTAAAACCACTGCCCTTTATGTATACTACGTACAATGTATATACAAAAATATATCCAAAAACTACTGTTAATACACATTATACGAAACAAATCACGGCATTTTAAATGAACTGAACTTTATTTCAAACAATATAAAACAATAAATACGTACTTACCGCCATTTTGTTATTGATTGGTGTCACAGCTTGCTGTAGCCGCGAGGAGGTTTACGTTTCAAGCGCTATACATAGATTTCTGTGAACTGGATTGTAATTTATTTTAATAACAAGTAAATCAAATTATTTCTAATAAATAAATCAATTATATTTTAATTAAACATACTGGCGGCTGAATTTTAATAGGAAACTCGGCAAAAATGTATTCAGTAATTCACAATTTTATGAAAAAAATTGATTTTGTTCATACACTAGATGAACATAGTAATCTTGCAGCCGGATCTTGGACTATAATGGTCTCTCCATCTATTTTGGAGATTTGACGGATGGATTTAAGGGAATAGCCAACGTAGGTTTTGAGTTATGATATCGATACGGATATTCAACGGGAGTATCTTTATCACGACCCTCAATGGGTGTTCATGCTTCATTTGGTAATTTAGTGTCGTTTACCCAATTAAGAAAAGTATTCTTATTATTTTTTAACTATCCACAGAGGTTGCGTCATAACGCAAACCATCCCATGTATTTATAATCTTGAGGTCGCCTTTTATTTTTGTTTTTACTTTCTTATTCATTTAAAAATGGTTTGCGTGACCCATGACCGTTATTGGTGGGGAGGCAAAGTTCCTTTTTCAGTTAGTCAAATGTTGGTTGTGCATGGGCAGTCGCTCCAGTGGAAGCATATTTGTCCATATATGATCCAGTGGCAATGAGGCAGTAAGCACTGCAGTGTCAGTAGTTTCAACCACTGATTATTTTATGAACTGGCAGTGCCGATACCGTAGATTAAGCTGGCACTGGGTCTCTGGATAGATTTAGCTCTTACTTGTCTTACGTTTTTTTTCAGACTCAGTGGTTCTCGGATTCTGCCTTTTTACCTTTTTAAACAGTGAAATATTGTCACTTTGTACCAAAAAGAACGTAGTTTGGATATCAGCTGCCATACTTTTAGTTAATGTAAACAAGCAGTAAAGGATAACCACGTGTTACTTTCTTTCTGACGATTAGCTTCAAATTTACCTAGACAACATGTCAGATCAAGAACATCATCCGTGCACAAGAACTTGGGAAAAGTGTTGAAGTAGTTACTAGTAATGAATTTTGGAGGTAACTCGTGCGTATTTATGTCAGGGCGAAAGTTTTTTCCCCTGGCCTAATCAACAAACGTCATGAGAGTTTTCTCCCAAAGGTCAAGTGCATGGACGACATTGATATCCCTCACCTCGACGGTGTCACACTGATTTGTACCCGAGATTAATCTTAAGGATGGACCCAAGTCTTAGTTCACGACAAACAAATGAACTAAACAAAAGCCAGTAAGTATAGTCTGAACACAAACACTATGCAGGACAAATTATTTATTCAGTGACTAAACCTCTTTCCGTCAGACAAAAATCACTAGTTTTAAGGCAAGCTTGAAATTCGCTTTCAATTGACAGCCAGTCTCTCGCCCGATGTTGTGCACACTGATTACACACTGAACTCTATTTCACCTACTAAAGTAGCAATACTGATTTTGATTACCCAAAGACGGAGCACAATACACATCTCAAGGGAGAAGAAGTTAAAGATGCTATCTACTTGGCGTCTCGAAGATCAATTTGCAATAATTATATATACACGTTGAGCGTAAATATGAAAGTCAAGCACTTTGCATACTTGAGAAAATTATATTATTTAGTAAGAGTGAAGCCTGAGGTGATGCGGTTAGCCAATGAAAGAACCGGATACAATGACATCAAGCTAGGTACACTACTTATCTGCCCATATAGGCTAAATTAAGGATTTAGTAATCTATATATAAATACATATGCCAATTTTACATATTGTGTAAATTGATATTATTTTACGATCGGCAGAGAGTAATTACATTTAATGATATTTAAATCAAAATTATTTTTCCTTCTCTACAGTTTAAACTGTAAGTTATTTTACGTACATTCCTTAGCCTTTCTGGGACATGACCTGTTACAAGAGGACTTTTAACTCTGGATCACATACTTTTCCACCGCACAAGAACATGGAGGGTTTCCCTGGATGGCTAATCAGCTTATTGCCAAGGCCCTCTCCGAGACAATACGAATATTTAGTTCCAAGATTGCCAGAGTTTTGGCTCAGTCTCTATTCTTTGACTACAGGATGCTTGAACAGGGAAAAGGCTTGGAATCCGAAATTGTGTAAGTCTTATAAAGGGGAAATAGTAAAATAGTAAAAAAAAGAGAGAAGACAAAAGAAAAACAAGTAATTTTAAAATAGTGATTAAATTGTTTTTAGTCAAATTGTTAGTTTATAGTAAATATATCAATGTGACATGTTACCAGTTTAAAAACTAAAAAGGAACCATATATATTTATCCCGTTCTAATTATATATTTTTTAAATAAATTAATTTAAATCTTATTAAATTTTTATTTTTATGTAGATCTTTAAAGAGATGGCGTGAACAATTTTTAGGCGGAACAGAGCAACATGTCCTTGAAGCCATGATGATGATGATACAATTTTTGTAAGTAATGTTAAGAGTGCTTCCCAAATCAGAATAAATTCTCGAGTCAAGGAGTGAGAATTAAAAAAAGAGTAGGCCTACGATTAAAATCTGCTATGACTATTTCACAGATAAAAATATGTGACTTGTGCAAACATTGTACTTAAAATACAATACCGAAGTGTTTATATTTAGGCCTACTTGCAAAGTAAAAAGCAAATCAGAATCGGAAGGATGAAGTGGGCGCGCTTCATTTTGTTTTATCAGTGAAATTTGATCATGTAGTATTGTACACCAATTCTCTTCATTATTATTATTTACAGGCATAACATGTGGACACTTGAAATGCTTTATAACAAACATTGTAGGTTATACCTTTAACTCTACTTTCTATCACACATAGAAATGCATTATATAATAGAAATGAACAACTAATGATAAATGAGGGAAATTTTGAAAAAGTGGCTGAGTTCAAATATCTTGGTAAGATAATCACAAATAGGAATCAGATGCACAAAAAAATTACACATTGGCTAAGTTCTGGAAATGCATATTATGTATTACAGGGACTCTTGTCGTCCCTACACCTTTCAAAAAACTTTTAAACTGAAAATATATAAAACAGTTAATTTCCCAGTTGTATGAATGCGAAACATGGACTCTTACTTTAAGGGACGAAAGAAGATTATTTGAGAATAAAGTTGTCAGGACAATTTTTAGACCAAAAAGAGATGAACAAAAGGTGAACGAAGAAAACTACACAATAGTGAGCCACATAGTATGTATAGGAAGCCAGATATAATAACCGTTAAGCCTCATAGAATGCGATGGGCAGGTCCTGTGGCACGAATGGGAATTACAAGAGCTGCATGGAAGCTTCTTGTTCGAAAACCAGAGAGAAAACTCTCAGTTGGTAGACCAATAATGAGGTGGGAGAATAATATTATCCATGATTTGAGGGAAGTAGATTATGCAGGGGATAATTGTAAAACATTAGAACAGGATAGGGATATATGGGGAGCTTATATCCGCGAGGCCATGAACCTACGGGTTCTATAGAGCCAATGAGTTAATTAACTCTAGTTTCATTCTTTATTCGAAGAAAATTGTGAAATGTTCATTTACTTAAAACACAATTATTGAAAACATTTATGGATTTCTTGTACATCATCATCAAATAGTCGTCGAATTGTTCCATTTTGCGTGAAATTTAATGAAACGTTCACTTAATAACACAAGACAATAATTGACTATTTATTTAATTTTGTACTAGAGCATGCCATCAAATCTTTAGAGGATGAAGAAGGACTACAACTCAATGGTATTAATAAGCTGTTAGTTTATGCTGATGATGTAGTAATATTGGCCGATAGCGAGGAGATACTAAAGGACAACACGCACGCACTATTGACTAACACTAAGGAATTAGGACTGGAAGTAAATATAAATCAAACTAAATTGAGAGAGAAGATTAATGATCTTGAAATGAATGCAAAAAATAGGAACATTAGAGAATTATATCAGGGAATTAGTATAGAGAAGAAAGGGTTTCAGGCTAGAACAAACATAATTCGGAATGAAAATGGGGATATGATTGCAGATTCCAAGAGTATATTAAATAGATGGAAAAGTTATTTTAATCAGCTATTAAATGTACATACAGAACAGGACATTGAGGAGGATAAGTTACAGACAGCAGAAATGCTAGTCGCAGAGCCAAGTGCATTAGAGATTGAAATGGCAATTGAAAAATTGAAGATGTATAAAGCATCAGGTTCAGATGAGATCCCTGCAGAACTGATAAAATCAGGGGGAGAAAAATTGGACAAGATACGCTGGTTGCTTACTATGATTTGGGAAAAAGAAGCTCTTCCAGATGAATGGAAGGAATCAATTATCGTACCAATTTATAAGAAAGGAGATAAAACTGATTGCAACAACTATAGGGACATCTCATAACTTTCAACGTCGTACAAAATTCTAACAAATATATTAGTAAGCAGACTTACTCCCTATATTGATGACATTCTAGGATATCATCAATGTGCATTTAGAAGAAACAGGTCTACAACAGATCAGATTTTTAGTATAAGACAGATTTTAGAAAAGAAATGGGAATATAATGGTACTGTACATCAACTATATGTAGACTTCAAAAAAGCATATGATTCAATTAAGAGGGAGAAAATTATATAGTATCCTGCTGGAGTTCGGAATTCCTAAAAAGTTAGTTAGACTTATACGAATGTGTCTAAATGGCTCAACGAGTAGGGTGCGTGTAGGCAAACAGTTTTCAGACACTTTTGAAATCCAGAATGGGTTGAAGCAAGGAGATGCACTATCTCCTCTACTATTTAATTTTGTCTAGAGCATGCCATTAAATCTTTAGAGAATGAGGAAGGCTTACAACTGAACGGTATTAATAAGCTGTTAGTTTATGCTGATGATGTAGTACTACTGGCCGATAGCGAGGAGATACTAAAGGCCAACACGCACACACTATTGAGTAACACTAGAGATTAGGACTGGAAGTAAATATCAGTAAAAACTAAATATATGGACACACGTAGAAATACATTATATAATGGAAATGGACAGCTAATGACAAATGAGGGAAATTTTGAGGAATTGGCTAAATTCAAATACCTAGGAACAATAATCACAAATAGGAATGAGATACACAAAGAAATTAAACATAGGCTCAATTCTGGAAATGCATGCTATTATGCATTGCAGAGACTTTGATGTCCCAACTCCTTTCAAAAAACGTTAAGCTGAAAATATATAAAACTATTATTCTACCAGTTATATTATATGGGTGCGAAACATGGACTCTTACTTTAAGGGAGGAAAGGAGAGTTACGGTATTTGAGAATATAAAGTTCTTAGGAAAATTTTTGGACCCAAAGAGAGATGAACAGACAGGTGAATGGAGAAGACTACATAACAATGAACTACATGGTCTTATAGGAAGCCAGATGTAATAAGAACAGTTAAGTCCCGTAGACTGCGATGGGCAGGACATGTTGCGCGTATGGGGAATGAAAGACGTGCATGGAAACTTCTTGTAGGAAAGCCAGAAGGAAAACGCCCAGTTGGTAGACCAAGAATGAGGTGGGAGAACAACATTAACTATGATTTGAGGGAAGTAGATTATACAGGGAATGATTGGAAAGCATTAGCTCAGGATAGGGATGTATGGAGAGCTTATGTCCGTGCGGCCATGAACCTACAGGTTCGATAGTGCCAGTGAGTAAGTAAGTAAGTAAATATATGGTCACACGTAGAAATGCATTATATAATGGAAATGGACAACTAAGGACAAATGAGGGAAATTTTGAGGAAGTGGCTGAATTCAAATACCTAGGAACAATAATCACAAATAGGAATGAGATGCACAAAGAAATTAAACATAGGCTCAATTCTGGAAATGCCTGCTATTATGCATTGCAGAGACTCTTGATGTCCCAACTCTTTCAAAAAATGTTAAACTGAAAATATATAAAACTATTATTCTGCCAGTTATATTATATGGGTGCGAAACATGGACTCTTACTTTAAGGGAAGAAACGAAATTACGAGTTTTTGAGAATAAAGTTCTTAGGAAAATGTTTGGACCAAAGAGAGATGAACAGGCAGATGAATAGAGAAGACTTCATAACAATGAATTACATGGTCTTTACAGGAAGCCGGATATAATAAGAACAATTAAGTCTAGTAGACTGCGATGGGCAGGACATGTTGCGCGTATGGGAAATTAAAGATGTGCATGGAAGCTTCTTGTAGGAAAGCCAGAGGGAAGACGCCCAGTTGGTAGACCAAGAATGAGGTGGGAAAATAACATTAACTATGATTTGAGGGAAGTATATTATACAGGGAATGATTGGAAAGAACTAGCTCAGGATAGAGATGCATGGAGAGCTTATGTCTTCGCAGCCATGAACCTACGGGTTCGACAGTGCCAGTGAGTATAGTGTCCGACTTTTATCTTGTGGTGAAGATGTGTTTACCACACAACGATAGAGATTTTTTAAAAAAATTATTTAATTATGACCGTGATTAATAAAAAAAATAATTCAAACATTTTTGGTAGAAAATGGCCATTTGGGATATGAGTGAAATAGCCGTAACTCATAAAAAATGAATATAAAATAACCAAAATCAATTTATTCAGATTAACAACAGAACATATAATTCTAAATGAAGTTGGTAAATTAGATAAATACTTGAATTAAATAAAAATTAAAGAGGATGCTGAAAAATACAGATATAAAAATTCGTTCATTCCTGCGAAAACCAGATAATATATATATATATATATTTTTTTTTTTCAATTTTCTTCATTTTATATGTATACTATTCTTTATACCACATCATATGGTAATAACAATGTAAGTCAATTCTTCATTCTATCAGCTATAATAGACAATTTTTGTTTTAGACAAGTCTAAAAGGCTTCACTGGAAAAAAAAAAAAAACACAGATGTATCGACCTAACTACACTGCTCAAAAATTAGGGGATATTGTAGAATAATCTATTAAGACTATGTTTTTAGGAACAGTATTACATGCAATCACTTTCTATTACTCCAAAAGAATGTAAACAAGAGTTTGAAGTCATTACGTAACCTCTGTACCACACCAGATGCCAAAGAGATCCTGATTAGGAATATGGCAAACAAACAAAGCAACATTAACATGGGTGAAAATGTTTCTTTAGTATGGTGTATGGTCTCCTCGAACGGCCAGCACTGCCTCACACCTGTGTGGCATTGATGCAATGGGGTTAGCAATGAGTTCTTGGGGGATATGTGGCCACTCTTCCATAAGAGCAATGTGCAGCTCTGGAACAGTTGTGGGAGGTGCTGGTCTGCCTGCAGTGCGCCTGCCTAATGCATCCCACACATGCTCAATCGGATTTAAGTCCGGGGAGGAAGCTGGCCGTTGCATACGCTCGAAACCCTCCACGTCCAGCATGTCGTCCACCAAGCCAGCTCTGTGGCGTCGTGCATTATCATCCATAAAAAGAAAAGTATCACCTATGGCACCAGCATAAGGCACGACAAAAGGTCGGAGAATCTCGTCTCTATACCTTACCGCAGTCAAAGTACCACCTTGGATGACGTAGAGGTCCGTACATCCACCACTACTGACTCCTGTCCACACCATCAATCCAACGCCACCATATGGGGATCTTTCACGTACAAAAGCTGGATTGTTTCGTGTCCCTTTTTCTCTCCAGATGAATACACGCCGACTATCACATTCCACGTTGAATAGCGACTCATCAGAAAAAATAACTGATCTCCATTCAGCATGCCTCCACCTACGATGTTCCTCCGCCCAGTTTCTGCGATCTCTACGGTGTTGTGGAGTTAACCTGGTACACACCATGGGCCTACGGGCATAGAGACCACTTCCATGCAGTCGATTAGGGACAGTTTGAGCTGACACCCTGCGTCCTGTTGCTGTTTGAAGTGTATTTCGCAGTTGAGTTGCATTCTGCTGTCTATTCCGACGGGCTGTTAACAAGAGGTAACGGTCATCCCTTGCTGTTGTTGCCCTTGGTCGACCTTGTCCGGCTCTTCTGTGAACAGTATGTTCTTTGAAAATGATTCCAAAGTCTGGAAATCACGCTTTGAGACACACCAATGGCTTTTGCCACCTCTTGTTGTGTCAGTCCAGCTTCCATCCTTCCTATGGCCCTCCAAGCCATTGGTTCAGGTAAATCACGTTGTCGAGGCATCGCTGTCCCTAAGGCAAGTCATTCGCTAACTGAAAAATGGACTGGATTTAAAAACAGCAACAAAACATTCACCCCCACACCGCCCTTTCACATCAACAGTACAGACACTGCCGTCTGGTGTGGTACCGAGGTTACGTAACAACTTCACTCTTATTTACATTATTTTGGAGTAATAGAAAGTGATTGCATCTAATACTATTCCAAAAAACATAGTCTTAATAGGTTATTCTACAATATCCCCTAATTTTTTTAGCAGTGTAGTTTGTGCCAGTTTTGGACTTACTTGGTTTTACCCAGGGATGAGTGAATTCTTCGTTTCACTCTATAAACTTACATACAACATTATGATACCAACAAAAGTGAAATATTCGTACGGCAATTATATATATATATATATATATATATATATATATATATATATATAGTAAAACTTGTTTAATCCGGAACGTGAATAATTCGGAAATCTGTCCAATTTGAACAAATTTATTGGTCCCGGCAAAATAATAGTAATTTTACGTGTATTTATTTTGTATAAAACGGAATTTGTACAACGCGGAAACGGAAGGATATTTCTACAACATTCATGAAAAAATGTTTATAAGGCGGGAGAGAGAGAGAGAGAGAGATATGAAAAATAAATTAGTTTCCACTTCATTGAATTCCCGTTGGGCGAATTAAAATAAGTGATGATTCCTGTCACCCGCGCCGGGTGAAGTAGAGTTTCTACGTGTATCTGGAATTTTCTTTAGCCTCACTGCAGACGCCTACCCGATTTGCGAAATACAGGTTCGTTTAGCACATATTTGGCGCGTGACATCTGTCTTACAAATGACCAGTGCACTGTAAAAGCTTAAATTAGTTTAAGATCTGAGACTGCGTACATATCTTTCACAGGTAGCGTTCTGAATTTACGGAATAAAGATGACAAAATCATGTGCATCACTGTCATTAAATGAAAAAGTGAAAGTGATTGAAGATAAAGAAAAACAAACTTGCAGTACTCGAATTAGTGACTAAATTTAAATGTGGGAAAAACCCAAGTTTGTGAGATTTAAAAAAAAAGAGTGAATGGATGCAAGGAAATGGTCAAATGAAGAGGGAAAAAAATTAAAGAGGCGCGATTTAAAAGTTCATGATCAAAAAATCTCCAAATTTCCGGACCGATGCTCCAAAGTCAAGCTCTAGCTGTTGCTATGTCCTCTAGGGAATAACGATTTCAAGACATCTTCAGGTTGGTTGTGAATAGTTTTAAAAGACGACATCATGTTGTTTGGAACGAAATTTGCGGGGAATCAAAGAGTGTGGACGAAAGTGTAGTTAGTACGCGGAAACCGAAACTGCATAAATTAATTTCAGGATGCGCCTAAGAGACATTTTTTTGACGCTGAAGAAACGGGACTGTTTATTCGCGCGTTACCGTCTAAGTCACTCGTACATACCATACTTCACTTTCCAACGGCAGCGGAACTACAATTAATCCAAGGCACATAAAAAAAATATACGTACTCTATAATCTAAGATTGGTTAATTTTTTTTTGTTATTTTATAATGCGGAATGTTGTCGAATGTGGAAAAAAATTGGTTCCATGCGATTCCGCTTTGAAAAAGTCTTAGTGTATATATATATATATATATATATATATATATATATATATCCAGCGCTGTGGTCTCGAGGAAGCGTGCTGCCTTGTCACGCAACGGGCCCGGGTTCGATCCCCGGTCGCGGCAGTTTTTCTGGGTGAGTTTTTATTGGGGTTTTTCCTCACCTGTAAGACAAATATCAGGAAAACTTTAAGGCCCAAACGGTCCCCGAAATCATATGGTCATCATCATCATCATCATCATCCTTCACCGGTGTGGAAAGCAACGGGAAGCTACCGCACCTATAATTCCCTAGTAAAGCTGCAAGCGTAGCATGAAAATGCTACGATTGCAGTGAAGAACCTGCCTTCGGGCAGAATTATTATGGATGGGTATATATAGCTCTCGGCACGAATGAAGCCGGGTCAGGTGGGTCAATACATTGTGATACGAATGGTGAAAGATATTGGGACACGAAACTGCTTATAGGCCTAGTCGATAGGCCAAGATCGAGGAGGAGAAATCATTAACCATTATTTGAGGGAGGTAAGTTATACAGGGGATGATTGTAAAACAGGAAAGTTATAGGAAAGTATGGAGAGCTTATGCCCGCGAGCCCATGAACCTTCGGATTCGATAATTCCAATTATTTACTTAATTAGCAAAATGTTCAGATGTACCTTCTATGATCTGAAGTGGCATATTCTACTGAAGCTGAAAACAAAAAGGAAAAAGAGAATATTTAAATGATATCTAGAATGTTGATAGTGACACATTTTTATTGTACAATTAATGCATTTCTCAAATACATATTATGAATTAAGACAAATCATTGTTAGGAGTATGAAATACAATTTTCGACCACCTCACGAATAGCAATGACTGAAATAGGAACTAAGACACGTAATAACTGATATGTTTCTGTTGGAACTTCGATACTTTGTTTGCCAAACACAACTATCCTTGTTTTGGTGAGACAGTATATATATATATATATATATATATATATATATATATATACACACTGCATTTAATATTGCAATTAATATACTAAGGCTTGCAATATTTGATACAATTAAAGACAAAATTTGTAGCCTAAACCGGGATTAAAAACCCACGTACTCAAAGTTTACGGACCGGCGCATTACCCATTGTGCTACTTAGGTAATCCAGGTGCAGACACAAAATTTTCTCTACTTGAAATCCTCGTGTAATTCTATTAGTTACATTCTATTCACATTACAACTGGGACCATTCTACTAGGAAGAGATTACAATGGAATTTATTCCGTGCCATATCTACTACTTACAAATGTTATATTGAAATTAATATAGGCCCTACTAAGGCTTGCTGTTTGCCATATTTTAAGTTTTAAATATGTTAAGTCTCCGCTCTGAAATGATCCTAGCAGAAATGGTCAAGTTAAAGTGTCAATCTAAAACAATTGTATTATGAAATGAGGGTATAATTTTTAAATATTAATTTCATATTGAGTTCAGGTACCATTTTCTTAGTTTGCTAGGGGAAAAGAATATAAGTTAGAAAATGTTCACAATGTGATACGAGTAACTTGCTAAGTCTATTACCTGAGTCCTGGAAATGAGTTCCATTATTATTTTGTCTACGTCTACAATGAATTATGTGCATAAACAAAAAAAGCATTCTACTTTAACATTTGTTTAAAACAACCGACAAAATTCTCTCATGTAAAGTGTTGTTTTTTAACTTATAAACTTTTTCTCTCTGGTTGCCTACGGCTGAACAGCACTTCTAGTT
Organism: Diploptera punctata; assembly: GCA_030220185.1. NCBI lineage: Eukaryota > Metazoa > Arthropoda > Insecta > Blattodea > Blaberidae > Diploptera > Diploptera punctata. The sequence continues at coordinate 120,449 of JASPKZ010007745.1, forward strand.
ACCCTTGATTTTTCAGTTTATTGTTCTAAATTATATCTCTTCTTCTGTGTTTACTAACATTTTTTAATATTTTAAACTTTTTGAAACAATTTTTTATAAAATTATTTGATAATTTTAAAGTATTTATATAAATACGAAAATTACAACATTATGACACTGATAGGCTATATTGTGATGCTGACTGCTATTTTCTCCACAGAGTATATTACTTAGTCTATGATTTTTCGATCGCTGGTTTGGGTTATCGCTGGTTAGAACGGCGTTAGGAAGTGATACGTAAGTGTACACCATTTTTTAATATACGTTTGGTAATTTTAATATTATTAATATATTTCTTTAACATAGATTTGGGGATTTATTGCAAATATCGGTCATTTAAATTTCAGAGCGACATTCTGCCATTAAGCGTAAGATGTATAAATTTTATTACGATATCGATAATAATCCATATGTGGCAAGGATGGTAATCGATACGTGATTCGATGGTGGGTTGTCGCTGGCTTTATAAACTCTGGTGCATGCGCGCTGTTGTTCTATAGGACTTTGAAAATGTATCAGGTAACTTAAAGTGCTGTTTTTCCGTTCAATATAACGATGTTAAAGAAATAATTACAACATTTTAAGACAGTTACATCTGTTAACCGTCTTTATGGAAACTTAAATATAATTTTGATAAAAATGGTGATACTTCGTAGTATTTTTTACAGGAATCCTATTGGTAACATTGTCAAATTATATCACACTGTTTCTTATTAATAGCTTGTATTTGTGAATGGTAATTAAAAAAAAATCTTGTACAAACAAAACTCCATACTGCATTGCATTATACATGGTTGTACATTCTTCAGTGCACTTAAATAAAGTGAAAACCAAAGCTGGTGTATAAGATACACAGATTGTAAACAAAATAACTACAAACGTTTAGGCTGGTACTCAACATTTGAGCGCACAATAATCTGTAACTTAAATATACAATATAATGTCATCACAGCTTAATTACCTGCAATATTATTGACAATTGTAATGTGTACTGTATTTAATCAAACAAAATAGACACATTTTACCACAAGTGTGCACTTTTTCAGTATTTATGCGAACTATATACGCAATTATTTTTTATCTATCTTGGAAGAGATTTTATCTTTAGATATGCTATAGAGTAATCCATCAAAAATACATCGAATTATATAGGTTTATAAACTTAGATAAGTGTTTCAATAGGATAAGTTATAATTTGTTTTTTTTTAAGTTTGTTATCACTAAAAGCTTCGCATATCAACATGCATGTTTTGGATTTCTTAAAAAAGTGTGTTAATAGCTTATCTGAGGTCTTTTAGTTTTCTATCATTAAAATAGTTTATGCAATTAGAATTAAGGCACTTTTCGTATATAGAATAATATTTTCATCCAATAAAATCAGTCATTAAAACTAATTACAATAGATCCTAATATTATTTAAATTACATATATACATACATACACATAATACACTTAGAGTTACACATATAAACACCAACAACTCTTCTACAGATTTTAAATATAGAGCACTAAAACTAACTTAATATTAGGTACCGGTTTATGAGTAGTTTATTATAACAAGAAAATAACACCAACTGTATGAACTTGCAAATTGTTGTTCAATATAACACAGGCTACAGACACATTTGCACTTTGGTACTAAGAACACTTTCTCATTATTACCTGATACAGAAAATATGTTTCCATTTGATTATAAGAAATATATTTTTTGTATTAAACATATATTTTAGAATATCTCTTCTGAATCATATACATATTGCAAAATTATTACATAATTGACATTTAAATGTTTTTATGTTTGCTGCATAATCAATTTCAAACAGGTCTATCAGGAATTTTCACTTCCAATTTCTAAAATTTCATAGTTAATGTTTCTATGTGTATACATAATCTCTTTTTTGAATCCATAAAATATCAATTATGCTATCTGAATATTAAGACTACCAATTAAAAGCTAAATCAATTCAAGAGAGTGCCTGATAAAGACAGTCCTTCACTTTTTAAAAATATTTATAAATTCTGTGGTAGAATGGAAATTAGATTGTCTGATGTCAATGTACAAAAGAAAAACTTTCTATTTCTAGTATTCGTGTTGAAAATATCATGTATGAAAATAACTTCTGTTACTAGATCCTGTAAAAATTGTCTAAATGAAATAGGAACTGCTATTTCAGTTTTCCACTGAACAATAGTGTATCCTTATGTACATTGCTTTCGCGCAAAATGCGGTAATAATTAAAAAAAAACTAATTTCATTTATTTATAAAATACAATAATGTATAAAATGTCCAAGGTTGTTGTTATTTTAAAGTACTACTCTAAGAAGTTAAATGAAAGTTTTTATTAGACACTTTGCATATATCACAGTATTCTTTCTGATACTGATTGTATAATGTAAATGTTTACAATATACTTATATCCTACATGAATTATATCAATTGAAGTATGACACACTAGAAATGAAGTTGAAATCAGTAACAAAACTTCGTTTATACGATGGACACAAAATCCCGGACAATTACAATCATTATTGCTCCAAAACCAAATTAAAATTTCATTTGCTGATTCATTTCAATTTGTCCAATATGCCGGCTAGAAAAATTTCATTCTTTTCACTAGGTATAAGTTAATATTACTTTTTATAGTTTAAAACTCGATTTATTGTATTTTTGTAGTGTACATCTAGCAGCATCTAACTCGTTTGACTCAAATAAACTTAGTAATTTTGTGTTGTACACAATATTTCGGGTTACGTGACGGTTATGATGGCCTGATGTATGTATAATAATAACTAAATTACTTCAACTAATACGAATCGACCACGACCACCCCAACTACACAACGACGAACACCAACTACCAACACAAGGAATTTCCTTTCCTTACCACATGCATTCTTTCTACAGGAGACCCAAACACCCCGAGAAAAAACACGCACAAATAACACTCTAAACACCCTTATTCAACTCATTAGAATAATAATAGGAACACCCACACTTCTTAATACAGTAATTACACTACTGAGCACTTGACTCAGAGCCATGGGCCATAGACGAAGTAACTTGACAACAAACCCCTGGCTATTCTGGAGTGGAACAAGAATTGATATTAGCAAAGAAGATCTAACATTTGCAGGATTACTGATTCGATTTGACATATACATCTCACTAATAACATAGACAAAACTAACCGACCGACAAAACTGGAACATACCGAACTATAGCATTTACGGGATATCATGACGAGGAACTGGGGGAACGGCTGTGGTGATCAATCCACCATTAGCCACTTACCCACTAGTAATCAGCCATAAACATATACACAAGCATTACGATATTACCATAGGTTCTGTTTACATTTCACCAACTAGAGAGATACTACAGAGCAATTTAGACACACTGAAAGGACATTCTGACAAATTTATCCTCGGCGAAGACTTCAACGCCAAACGTCAAGTTTGGAACACAACTATGACTAATGACAAAGGACAAAGCTTACTAAACCACTCCCTGGACATGATACGAAACACTAGGACCGATTCTACCAACCAACTACCATTACGGAGGATTCCAACCAGTCGTTCTAGACATATTAACAATGTAACTCAGACTTCACGTAAACTACATAAACGTACTGGACGAACTAAACTCTGACCACAACCCAGTTCTACTAGAAATAGACTTACGTTCACATAGAACTCAGACTAACTACAGTGTACAAAATTGACGAACTGGGCTGTTAAGACAACTACTAGACGACTCACTGACACCAAGCATTACAATAGAAAACAACCCCGACCTATACATACGACTTATGATCGACCAAACTTACAAGGACTGTACCGCTACCGAAAAGACCAAACACTACACCGACGACGACATTCTAGGACCACAAGACCTATTGAGACAGCCACATAAACTGTGGCAAAGACACAGACTGTATCAAGACAAAAGGCACCTAAACTTGCTAACCAGATGAGAACAATACCTTATACAGAAATACAAACGTGACAAAATAGACACAGCGCTGAAGACTGCAGTAGGAGACAATAACATTTGGAAAGTAGTAAGAAGATTCACTAAAAAACGAAAACCAAGAATCCACCCAACACACGATCTAAACGGACTAGTAAACGACGATGAAGACAAAGCGGAAGCGATAGCACAGACATACGAAAAACAATTCCGATCACGTACCGACGACTTGAGACACGATCGCTTCCAGGCATGAACCAGACAAATACAACAATACCTCCGCACTCCACCGACAACTGACCTACCACTGAAGACCTCGTAAGATGTGAAAAGAATAATAACGAAATTCCCTGACGACAAAGCACTTGGACAAGACAAACTGACAACTACATTAAAATAACTTCCAAGGAAAGGACTTGTATACTTAACCAAAATTTACGACTCAGAACATATTCTACGACACTTTCCACAGTCCTTGAAAAACGCCAATATTAAATCCATCCTAATATCCAACAAGAACCCGCTCTTTCCACAACATTACCGCCCTATAAACCTCCTAGACCACGTAGGAAAAGTGCTAGAGGGACGTATACTTAACGCACACCTTACTGATCAAATACAAGACTCACAAATCGGTTTGAAAACCGAACATTCGACAACTCTACAACTACTCAACGACTAACCGACGACAACCCAAGGATACCTTAACTTACAGCATACTGCAGTATTCTTCGACATAGAGAAGTTCTTTGAATCTGTATCGCACATGGGTCTCCTCCTCAAATTGATTATGCTTAATATACCCGACTCACTAATACGTATTACCCACTCCTTCCGCCGACAAAAACAATTCCGAGTGATATTCGACACGTCACAACCAGACTGGCACCCAATCAAGACAGGTGTACCCCAGGGTTCGGTGCTAGCACAAATTCTATGTAACATATAAATGAAAGACATACCGACTTCAAGACACATAAAAATATCTGTTTGCAGACCACACAGCAATTTAAACTACTGACAGAGACATACATACAACATCGAGAGACTATAAACTGGCATAGGGAAATTCTTCAGTTGGTTCTCCAAATGGAGAATCAAACTTAACGCAGACAAGACTGACGCAATAGTCTCCACGTAGAATACCCAGACCAACGCCACTTACAATAGACAACGTACCACTACAATACAGAGAGTCTGGACAAAAACCGACCTTTAACCAACATACTACGTACATAAAGAACCAGACACTACAACGACTAGCACAAATATATTCATTTATAAAATCACGAACACGGACAATGGTATAGAAAACGTTACTAAATAAATCAGTAATAAGATAAATAATGATATACACTAGCTCAGCCTGGGGATACGCAGCTCATTGCTATAAGAATAAATTACAAATCATATAGAAGAGGGTAGCCCGAATAATCACCAGCAGAAACAAACATCAATTACACAGCCACACAAAATATTCAACATCCCATATAAATACAGAACATGAACACACACTCAGAGACAAATGCAGACAACACGCAAACAATGTAATATAAAACATAGGCACTCGAGTAACACGTACTACTCTTCAATACAACACACCCATCGATCTATCACAACAAACAAACACTAACAGATGACGAGACGAACAAAATACACAACCAAAACCAAAATAACATCTAGGGCAGCAAGGAGATCACATTATCCTTGCACACATAACTCCAAACAAACCTCCAGAGCAATACCTAATCTAAGGAGTGATGGCGACAATCTATCTCAGGCACCAGAATCAGTTCTCCATATATTGGCTATATAGTATATGTTAAATAATATTATATTTTATGTGATGCATTATTTTAAGGTTTTAAGCAAAAGTTTATTAGCACCTAAGGCATCTATTTTAGAGAACCTGAAACTTCTGCATTTTGTCTCTAGCTGGAGTCAGCCATGTCAGATCCGCGTAGATGATCGCCGATCTAATATAAAACTTATCTAGAAGAGCTGCTGTTTTGAGAGACAATGGCTGAGATTTCAAAATCCTCTTATTTTTACTGCCTTCCTCTAAACTTTTATTTTAATTCATTAATGTGATGGATTCATATAAGCTTCCGCCATATATTATTCTAAGATATTTTAGGGACCTCTGGTGGGCTGATACCTAATCATGTTGTTATCAAACTGCAATTCTCCAATATCTTCAGAACTGTTGTTTTACTGGAAATTATGTTTTGTGTTTTTCATTATCTATTTTAATTCTCCATTTCTCTATACACTTTTCAAATTTTGGATGCGTGTCATCATAATTGACCTTCTTCTGCGTTAAATCGCTATGTCGGGTCGTCAGTATATATTGCGATTTCAGGCGGGTTGTTTTGGAATATCTGCAGTATAAATATTGTACCGTTTTGGCGATTGGCCGGATCCTTTTGGTGTACCAGATTCTAATAGGTTTCTATATATGATAATATAGATTTTCATTTACTGGAAAAGTACAGTCTGAAAAATGTGATGAACTGTTTTTCCACATCCGCCCAAATGTTTGCATTTTTCACGTTTGAAACATACGCTCTATGTGCATATAACAATTCTGCTCTTGTACACTCTTTATTAAAACCTCTTGTTATCTGTAAAGTCATAGATCGATTTGGCGGGAAGCCTGTTTCTCAGGGATAATATTTAGTGCATTCCTTTTTTATTCAGTTTGCTTAGTTTATTTGATATATATTCCCGATATCACTAAGCAACCTAATTGGTCTTCTATTTACCGGAAATATGGAATATTCTTTTTTATTGAATATAGTTAGAATTTTAGCTATGTTTTATCTGTCAGAGAAAATGTGTAATTCGATAAACGTATTAAATAGATTAGTCAGATATTTCATTTCAATGAGTTGATGTGTATAATAATCTCATTATAATTTTTTTGTATCATAGAGTCTACTGCTTTGATATTTTTTTATAATCTTCATAACTTGTTGGTGTAATTTTATCTGTTAGTAACCTTATTTTTTATTCCTTCTGCCATATTATCTAATCACTATGGATCCAGTGTTTTCATAATGTTCGTCGCCATTTGAATTAAAATTTGCCTCGAGAGTATCATCAATTGCTTAGGCATTTTGAGGAGTTTAAATATTTAAAACCATTTGGCCCTTGAATAAGTATATATCTAGGTACAGATTTGCTTTTAATTGGTTTGGCAATAGACCAAAATTACCACTTTTGCAGCATTCTGTACGCTGCCATTAACCATTTAATTTCAAAATATTAAGAACTTTTATCATTAAAGATTTTATGTACATTACAGTAGTTATCATTCAGCCCAAGTGTGTTCTGCTCCGCCACATATTTCTATTCTTAGCACCTTCTTCTTTGAGGTCTCTGCTGAGCGTGTTTTTTCTCACTTTATTAATCCACAGTTCCGTGGGTTACCCCCCTCCTCCTCCTGTAGCATTCCAATCCAGCATCATTAATGGGATTCTATTATTGAATTTGTTGTAATATCATATTAAAGCACCGTTTCCTCTCCATATCGAAACTTCTGCCAAGCTCGGCTGACCACTCTTTTCGGTTTTACTTATTAAATTATTACAGCATTAAAAGTAGTATTTCTGCTACCAACGGAAAATGTTGTTTAATTAAATGCTAGTAAATTAGTATTTATTAATATATCAATTCATCCCATTCCATTAACTCAGATTAATCTATCACGTTATAGGTACCTTTTATGTGGCGCACGCCAGCCTTGCCGTATAGAAGTACGACCTGTCGGGAGAGGAATTTTTAAACTGTGAATCACACACATACTTTTTGATCACACTATGACCTGGAGGGCCTGCCCGAATGAGTGATCAGCTCAATATCAGGGCCTTCTCCGAGACAACACAACATTAAAACAAAACAATCCATTCATACACACATTCATACTGAACATGGTGAATATGATAATGATGGTTATGATAGCCACATGATGTTTGGGGACTGTTTGAGCTTTAATTTCTTGACATTTGTCTTACAGGCGAGGAAAACCCCCAACAAAAACTATCGCACAAAAAACGTGTCCATACCGGGTATGGAAACAGGGCCCGCTGCACACGAGGCAGCGAAGTACTCCTACTCACAGTGATGGGGAGAATATCAATCTCAAAATAAAAAGAAAATATATGAATCGCCAATGTAATTACTATGTAAAAGTGTAACATAATGTATGTACTCAATCGTTCTCAGCTAAATCAAATTTCAGTTAGAACACTTGTAAATATTTCTTCTGTTAATGTACCAACGTCTAAAAGTAGTCAAATCGAATCCGATGAAATTGTTGTAAAGATGTTCATTACATTAAGATGTCTTTGTCTGTAAAATGATTAATGTAAAGTAAAGTTCACGAACAGTACCAGCTGTGTATGATTAGAACTAAATTCGTCGTAAGTTAGGATTTCGTCTACTGCCGCATCACATTACGTTTCAGCAGGAACGTATCTTCCATCACAGTTAGTGTTCTGTCTTAATGAAAATTGTATAGTATTTTTGAGACCAAGCAATCATAGGCGCTTTTATTCCATTGACTTAAAATATTTTATCTCCCGGTGATATCAATCTCGAAATCCATAAAGTGAGTTTCGCATTTAAATCTACTCCAATATTAATTTATTCTCAACTTTAGTTATTTTTCGAGGTGTTCATCTAAAATATTTTACTAATTTAATTAATTCACTGGCTTATAATCCAGACTGACACTCAGACCTCTTAACGAATATGTCCATTTTTCTCCAGCTGCTTATATAAAAAAAATCTCGTCTTCTTCTACATCGTCTATCCCTCTCTTGGTTGGTCGTCTCGGGAAAATAATTCAATTTAAAACTTTCCTTTAATCTTTTTATTATTAATTTATTTTTGAGTTTAGTGTAATATAGATAGGTATAAACGTAATTATGTACTTTATAAGTGAGGAAATTTTAAAATATAATGAAATTAAAATTGGTTATTAATTTAAGTATGTTAAAAGTTTACTTAAAATGTTTTAACTTTTTTTACTTCAAAATTGTACCTTAATCTCGTTCCTAATGATGTAGAGAGGGGCGTATTTAAGAAGTTTACCTCCCTGGTCCTTTTTTCAAAATTTCGCCTTCTCCAAAAAAAGGTAAATTTAGCTAAAGAGAAACAATGAAATGAATAAACAAAATACATATCAAGAACATGAAACAGGAAAAAAACACACAAAAAGAATAATTATGGTGTAATATGTTAACACTTTTGATCTCAATAAAACAGTAGCATCTTACAAACATGAGGTCACTCTTTTTTGAAGTCAGTGTTTTATATATATTGGACAAAGGAATCACTCACATCATCTTAGTATAGGCGCTTCAGGGTTCACTTTCAGTACACAGAAGTGAAAATTCCTGTAAGCTGTCCTTGGAAAGGGAAGAACGAAATACGTTTTTATTTTTCGTAGTGACGGAAATGAGCATTCGGCTGAACTACTTGATGCAGGAATGCACACGTATAAACACGAAACTTATGTCCATATGTGAATATATATTATTAAAGCTTTTGTCGAATAAAAAGAACGCATTCCTTGAAGAGTTTCAGGATAATGTATCGATGCTATTTCTTCAGTTGTGAGATACGTTATAGTATTGAGGTAGGTGTAGAGCATTGTGCGAAAACAACACTATTATGTCAAGTGGTTTTTGAGCAATCATGGAATGTAATGGTACCGGAAATTTTGTCACTCTTTAATACATGCTTACTTTTCTTTTCATTCATATTCACTGATTAATTACAAATACAAACAATATCATCCGGTATGAAATAGGCACATAAAGGACGGAATAGGACTTCAAACTATACTAATTAGTTAATATATTTCTAACCTCGTGTAAACATTTTTAGAGTGTAAAAAATTGTAGTTAAACATTTATAATGTCCGTCGTTCTTGTTGCACATGAGATCTTTTTATTAGAGTTAGTAAATTCCTATTCTCTAGCCAAGACAACGACGTAAATATATTGGTGCTGGCAGGAACATTTTCAAACTCAACTTTTTAAAACCATTTTACCTACTCGTACAAAACCGATCCTTCGGAATATATTAATAAAATAACTTCTTGGATCTCCATGAGCCACCTTCCCATGGATGAAATTCAAATATGTCATTATTATAACAGCAGGAACTAAATTATTTAAAAAATGTATTCCACAATATATTCCAATATAGAACTGATTTTGAACATAGTAATTGCAAGATGTATTGGACTTAAAAGGTAGCTTTAAAACTAAAACTTTCCTTCTATCATAATTCAATTCTGATGCCATATAAACAGTATTACGCTTATGTTCATCAGATTCACGAATTTATATGGTTATTCGGTTATATTTTTAATTATTCTCATTAGATTATACGAGGTACTTTAAGAGCAAATCTAGAATATGCCTCCTGGTGCCAGCAATGAACGGCAAGTGAAATACTGATATTTCAAAGTAGGAATTTTGTGAAATTTCTTATCTATTCTGAGCTATGCAATTGAAGCACATAAAATCTGTGCAGAAGTAACTAAGTTATTGTCCCAGCTCGAATTGATAGTGAGGTCAACAATAAACTGAAATGAAGTTCACATGATCTGAAAAAAGTTTCACTAATTTATTTTTTTTATAGTTTTCTATGTATACATGATATAAATGGAATAGTAAAATATTCAATAGAGCGAACGTTCTTGATCTGAAATAAGTAAGTTGTTTATAACGTATCCCAATAATTTTGGATTACGATTTGCTCCAGTTGTGTAAAAAATTGTTTCTATTTAAATAAATGAGCCTACACTGAATCTATCATTTTTATCATATAGAAACATTATGCAATTGGTTTTGGACAAAAGTCTCCGTATACGTCTCTCGCCATTTCTCCAAAAGGATGAGGGTAATCGCAAATATTATTTTCGTCAATATTTGGCCATTTTAAAAAATTCCACAATGTATCTAAATAATTACGATGCCTTATTACCAAATGTATGCTGTAATATTTTCTCCAGTTGCTCCAACTATCCCAGATATAAAGTCTCCGAGCTAATCCTTCAACGCCCAATAAATATCTCACAGTATGAACAAGTTCTGGCATATAATTAATAATTTCTTTCATCGGTTTCTTCCCGGCGTTAAAATAAAACTTGTCAGGGTGATAGTCCCTGTACGATTCCAACCACAGTTTAAGAAACCTTGCATCCTTATGAGCTATCAAGACCTGAGTACCAAGCTGATAACCATCGGTAATGCCGATTGTCATTTCATATTTGCGAAACGGATCCAAACTTCTTACTATATAAGAATCGTTGTCTACAAATATCCCACCGTACTTAATCAGTATTCTTATTCTAGTAACATCACCAGCATGCCACACGTGGAACTCTTTGCTGAACTTCTGACCAAAAATTTCTTCTGGCAATGTGATATTTCGAAGATGTAAAGTATCCTAACGTATCTCTGATTTTAATCCAATGTGGGCCTGTGAATTCTTTAACATTTGTATGAAAATAAAATTCTTTCTGGTTTTTGATTTATAAAAGCTGCCAAAACGCACACTGAATGGACGTACGAAAGTCTTGGTTTGCCGAAGAATAAGAAATGCACATAATTTGGAACAATATATGAACCATTCTTTGTACCGGTTATGTTGTCGAAACCATCAAATATGCTGTCTTGAACCTTAGCAAAGAATTCTGTATCATAAGGTTTGAATGTTTCGCCTCGCTCAGCAGGTTCCGATTTCCAGAGAATGACCGTAACTACACATACAATAAACATAAAGTAAACAATATTTCGAGGAGCCAACCATCTTTTTATAATCATTATCTGTCCCTGAAAAGAAGAAAAAGCATTAGAATTATCTTTAAAACTAATACATTTTACACCAATATCATTCCATAAAACACATAAATACACACAACTGTACAAATGAACAATCTAATTGTATATAGGCCTACCCCAAGTTTATAGATGCAGTGTGATAAAATATGTTTAATACCTAAACAAAAGATTTGGAAATGAAGGCTTGCGACGAGATACATTGAATGAGTTCGAGCTTTCCGCGCTGACACTCTATCATTATGCATTTACGCAATCCTTCTAAGCCAAGTAAAATTGTTATTATACGCTTTTCTCTTTTCATACATTAATCAGATCACAAAGAATATTACATGATGAAATTAATTCCTTCTGTTGATACTTGTTTCTTCCAAATTCTGTAAAAACACGTGTATCTTATTCTTATTTTCTCGCATGATTAGATACATAACTGTCTTGAAATTTTTAACACGTATCTATCCAAAAATTATATACATATATATCCAACCATCCATAGTAATTCTGCCCGAGGGCAGGTCTTTCACTGCAATCATAGCATTTTACACGCTTTATATTAGCTTTATATCTACGTAACGGAATATTTCAACGCGATTTTCACCAACTTAAAATCATTGGATCGACTTGAAAATTTGTATACTTGTAAAGGACCCCTGACAATACAATAATTTAATATTTGTCTTATAAAATCCTGGCCAGAATTGTCAGAAAAAAGTGTCTTTGTATCTAAGCAACGGAATCTTTAAACACTATTTTCACCCACTTAGAAACATTGGATCGACTTGAAACTTTGTATACTTGTAAAGGACTCGTGACAATACAATAATGTCATATTTTGTTTCTAAAATCCTGGCCAGAATCGTCATAAAATCAAACAAATGAAAACTGGTATAATAGGTTGCGGACTTGTCGACATTTTAGTCAATCGTTGTAAGAGCTTAGTTGGTAGAGTGGTGAACTCTAGTGGTGTGTAATTTCAGTAATTCATAGGTCGCTGGTTCAAATCCGGCTGGGAGGATATTTTTTAGAAGAGTATTACTTTTAGCTCATACTACAATAGTATCGAATTTAAAGATATTTACATTTTTATCTTATTCTGTAAAATATTTGAACTAAAACATAAAAAATAAATAATAGTTTTAAAAAAACTAAAACAACACGCTTTATTAGAAGACCGAACTAAAAAATGAAAAATAATTTTAATTTCGAAGACGCTTGGGATAAAATTAAAGTGGTCAACAGAAAAATCATCCCCAACACATCTAGAATAAAACTAGTTATCAACAAAAAGAAAATAATTTTACCATCAAAAGCGTGGGGTGCTTTTAGGATTTTTACACTTTTCTTCTTAGATACTTTACTTTTACCAATATCTCTTTTATTATCAAATATATTAATTGATATAGAGCACCCCACGCTTTTGGTAGTAACATTATTTTCTTTTTGTTTATAACTCTAGTTTTATTCTATATGTGTTTGAGATGATTTTTTGTTGACGACTTTAATTTTATCCCAAGCGTGTTAGAAATTAAAATTATTTTTCATTTTTTAGTTCGGTTTTCTAATAAAGCGTGTTGTTTTAGTTTTTTGAAACTATTATTTATGCATGCTATGCTTGCAGCTTTACTAGGGAATTGTAGGTGCGGTAGCTTCCCGTTGCTTTCCACACCGGTGTAGGATGATGATGATGATAAGGACGATAATGATGGCCATATGATTTCGGGGACCGTTTGGGCCTTAACGTTTTCCTGACATTTGTCTTACAGGTGAGGAAAAAAAGCCGATAAAAACGTCACCCAGAAAGACTGCCCCGACAGGTGATCGAACCCGGGCCCACTGCGTGACAAGGCAGCACGCTACCTCGAGACCACAACGGTGGAAATATATATATAAAAACATATATATATATACATACATACGCGTATTTAGTTTAACTTTTTTATTATCTATTTTAATTTATTTGATACATTTAAGTAGTAAGATATATTTCCGTCTGGGAATTATATAAGAATATCGTAATTCTATTTTTTTGTTTCATAATTCATAATTATAATTTTATTATTTCACAAATGAAGTGATATAGTCGTTACAACTTCCTTAAAAATACAACTATTCATTTTCGTATTTATAAATATATATATTTTTACTCTGTATTTTTACTGTAAACTAAATATACCTTTATAAATTAAATATTGTTGAGAAAGGAATTAAAGTGTCCATCGCTGTGGTCTCGAGGTAGCGTGCTGCCTTGTCACGCAGCGGGCCCCGGTTCGAACCCCGGTCGGGGCAGTTTTTTTGGGTGAGGTTTTTATCGGGGTTTTTCCTCACCTGTAAGACAAATGTCAGAAAACTTTAAGGCCCAAACGGTCCCCGAAATCATATGGCCACCATCATCATCATCATCATCCTTCACAGTGTGGAAAGCAAGGGGAAGCTACCACACCTACAATTCCCTAGTAAAGCTGCAAGCATAGCATGAAAATGCTATGATTGCAGTGAAGGACCTGCCTTCGGGCAGAATTACTGTGGATACTATGGATATATATATAGTTTAATATTTGTATTATCTATTTTAATTTATTTAATACATTTAAGTAGTAAGAAATAATATTTCCTTCTGGGAATTATATAAGAATATCGTAATTATATTTCTTTATTTCATAATTATATTTCTTTATTTCATAATTATATTTCTTTATTTCATAATTATATTTCTTTATTTCATAATTATATTTTTTTTATTTCACAAATGAACTGATATATTCATTAAAACTTCCTTAAAAATAAATTATCGTATTTTTAAATATATTTCTTTACAAATCTGCATTTTTACTGTACCTTTGCGAATGAAATATTGTTGAGAAAGGAATTAAAAGTGTATTATATATGTACGCAGGCACGGTAATGACGAAGACTTAAATTAGATAAATGTATGCAAAGGTATATATCATTTTTATATAACTACGAGAGAATTGTAAATTTTGTTTTTGTGTCGTCCGTGTTTGATGTGACAATGAGTTCTTAACTAAGAGGGACGTATGTTGCGAGTTGCACAGTATTTATTTTAAAGAAATGTCAAATTAAAGTGGCAAAATATTCACTTTAAACTATATTAATATGTTATTACTTTGCTGATGATGAAGAAGTCGTATGTTTGAGGCGATTGAGAAGCCATATTTGTTACTAAATAATGAAGACTCTCATGTAATTTGGAAGAAGCTCTGCGATGTGAGACTGGAGAACAGTATTGACCACCTGTAGGTCATACTGACGTCATCAGGTCTTCCCTTACTTGTTATGTATTGGAGGGGGTAGACTATTTCCTTCATTCTCGCATCGTTTCTGAAAAATTCCCACTTTTCAAGTCCCCAGGAGAAACGTAAACTCCCAGAGGATTGGGAAGACGGACAGGAAGTCGTTTCGGCGGCGTGGTCAAGTTGTACGAGCCATAGTGTGTATAGGAAATATATACCCAGTTTTCACTTCGTTGTAACATGCCTTGCTATGCAATTATAGTTAATACTGGACAGGATGCTATATGCTTTTGGAATGTTCCACTTCTTATGTTAGTGTTAAAGACAACGCAAATCTAAATTTATGGAGTCAAACTATTTTATAAATGAACCGAATTAGCATATTTTGTGGAGATCATGTCCATGGACAGTTTTACAATAACTGGGTTTACACAGAATGGTGGATAATATCAAACAGTTGAATAACTTTCAGTTATTCAACACTCCGTATAACCCCAGTTTACTCACTCACTCACTCACTCACTCACTCACTCACTCACTCACTCACTCACTCACTCACTCACTCACTCACTCACTCACTCACTCACTCACTCACTCACTCACTCACTCACTCACTCACTCACTCACTCACTCACTCACTCACTCACTCACTCACTCACTCACTCACACTATCGAACCCGTAGGTTCATGGCCGCGCGGACATAAGCTCTCCATACATCCCTATCCTGAGCTAATGTTTTCCAATCATTCCCTTTATAATCTATTTCCCTCAAATCATAGTTAATGTTATTCTCCCACCTCATTCTTGGTCTACCAACTGGGCGTTTTCCCTTTGGCTTTCCTACAAGAAGCCTCCATGCAAGTCTTTCATTCCCCATACGTGAAACTTGTCCTGCCCATCGCAGTCTACGAGACTTTACTGTTCTTATTATATCTGGCTTCCTATAAAGACCATGTAGTTCACTGTTATGTAGTCTTCTCCATTCACCTGTCTGTTCATCTCTCTTTGGTCCAAAAATTTTCCTAAGAACTTTATTCTCAAATACTTGTAATCTCCTTTCCTCCCATAAAGTAAGAGTCCATGTTTCGCACCCATATAATATAACTGGTAGAATAATAGTTTTATATATTTTCAGTTTAACGTTTTTTGAAAGGAGTTGGGACATCAAGAGTCTCTGCAATGCATGATAGCACGCATTTCCAGAATTGAGCCTATGTTTAATTTCTTTGTGCATCTCATTTCTATTTGTGATTATTGTTCCTAGGTATTTGAATTCAGCAACTTCCTCAAAATTTCCCTCATTTGTCATTAGCTGTCCATTTCCATTATTTAATGAATTTCTACGTGTGACCATATATTTAGTTTTATTGATATTTACTTCCAGTCCCAATTTCTTAGTGTTACTCAATAGTGTGTGCGTGTTGTCCTTTAGTATCTCCTCGCTATCGGCCAATTACCCCAGTTTACAGTATATATTATTACATCTTCCAGTGACCAATGTTTTAAATGTTTATCCACTTCCTTCCTATATCTCTATCTTTATACAGTCCAGTTCTTCCAATCCTTTTTTAATTTATCACTTTGTTTACGTCCTCCAGCCAAGTGTTTTTGGTCTATCACTACCTGTCTTCCCCCCCCCCCCTTGAATCCAGTCAAAACTCTTCTTGGTAACCTTTAAACTCCCATTCGTTTTACATGTCAATACCATTGCGATTTTACGAAATCTAGAATTGAATTTTATTTATGTTAATACATTTAAATGTTAATAGGCCCTACTTTTACATGTCTATACCATTGTATACCAATTTTTGTATTTTCCGAAATCTAGAATTGGATTTTTTAAATATATTTTGTTAATACTTTTAAAGTTCATTATGAAACACCGTTGAGGTCACACTGTGAAAACTAATATCATCATCATCATCTGGTATCATGGCAGCTGCCGCCGTCTTTCGGAAACCAAACGCCGTTCCTCTCTGTCCATCCATTGATCTTCCTCCAATCCTCTGGTATTCATAGCAGCTTGTACCCCTTCTATCCAAGTTTTCTTCGGTATTCCTCCCTTCCTCCTTTCCATTGGGATCCATTCCATAACATTTTAGGCAATCTTTGCTCTGGCATTCTTTTGACATGGTCGTAACACTGTAATATTTTCTTTTCTACAATGTCTATGACGTCCGGCTCCTCTTGTACCCTCATAATTTCCCTTATTTCTTTATTTCGTATTCTATCCATTCTAGATTTTCCAGCTGATCTTCTTAAAACATTTTCTGTACTTGAAATTCTTTTCATTTCCTTGGTAGGGATTTGCCAAACTACAGCACCATATGTTAAAATGCTCTGCATTATGGTTTGATATATTTGTAATTTTCTATTTTTTGTAATATTCCTGCTCCACCAAACAAGAGTTTAAAACATTTCTTGTTTTGTTTTTGCGATTCTATTTTTAATTTCCACTGTGTTATCGCCTGAATGGTCTAATTTTGTTTCTAAATAAGTGCATTCAATATTAGGTTTTAGTTCTTCTCCATTGTTCAAATTTATATTTTCAATATCTTCTCCTATACATAGGTATTTAGATTTCTCTATATTTATATAAAGTTTCCATTTTTCATAATTTTCTTTTAGTTTTTTTGCCATATATTTTGTCATCGTGGTCTTGTGCTATTAATAACTGGTCGTCTGCAAAACTGAGTGAATATACATGTGTATTTTGGATTAGTATGCCCATTTTTTATATTTTTTCCTCCAGTCTCTTAGTACTTTTTCAAGATAAATTTTTCATATAGTTGGAGTTAAACTGCAACCCTGCCTTAAACCTTTTTTAATATTAAATCCCTCTGTTATATGATTTCCAACATTTATTTTTTAAATTGATCCTCTGTATAATGATTTTATAGCTTCTATTAATCTTTTGGTAATGTTAGAATTGTCTAAAGTTTCCCAGAACATTTTTTAGGAATAGTATCATATGCTTTAGTTAAGCCGACAAAAAGTAAACGTATATCTCTGCTAGTAGCGCTTTTTTCTATCATTTGTGTTAAGCAAAATATATTATCTGTGCATGACCTACCACTTCTAAAACCAGATTGTTCTTCCATTTCTTTATTTTGGTATTCTACCTCAACCATATATATAGGCCTATACATAATTAGGTACTTGAGATCTCAGTCGTCCTCAGCTTTATAATAATGTAAAATGTCAACAAGGCCTTTGGGAACATATGGTCCAGCTTCTGTTTGTATATTGGTACTAAATATACAAGTACCATATACAAGCAGAAGATAGAACATGTTCATAAAGGCTTCTTGATATTTTACAACATTATAAAATTGAGGTACCAATTATATATTTTTTTTAATTCATTTATGTTTCCTAATTACTTAATTTCTTATTTTATCAAGATTAGAATGTCTAGCTGAAACTATGTTCATGTCAGGAAAAGTGAACCTAGTCCTGGTAGATGTAAAGGAAATAATTCCATCAGTCCATTGCTCTGCGCACAGCCTCAAATTCGTCGTATCAAGTACCTGTGAAGCAGCTGCCATTAGAAATTGCATGGATACAATCTCGAGTCTATGTCGAGCTCCTTAGTACACCAACAAGCTTACTTTATTTACTTTTACTTTTTAGGGTCTCTCCACTTTTCAGCGGTTACCCTGTATTCCCATTCGCCATTCTTGCCGATCACGCCATTCATCCTCCTCCAGACCTCGGTCGTTCATCAATCTATTGATCTCTCCTCTCCAAGTTGTTCTTGGCCTGCCCCGTTTCCTTCTAATAGAAGGTGACCATTCCAAAAGAGTTTTGGGCCACCTATCATCCTCCATTCTCCTGACATGGCCATACCACTGAAGAGCTCGTCTTTCGATCCTTTCCACCACTGTCTCCTCCATATCCATCATCTGCCTCACTTCATTTCTAACCTGGACACCCTGACACCGCGTCTTATTCCATCCATCTCCACTGCCAAGATCTTACTTTTTTGTCCCTCTATCAAAGTCCATCCCTCAGCACCACAAGCCATTATGCTTTCCACAACAGACTTCAAAATCCTCTTCTTCGTGTGGTTTGACATGGTCCTACTCCACAGTACTCCATTCAACATTTGTATGGCTCTTCGTGCTTGTACTAACCTGCTATCTACGTCAGCTTTACAATGCCCTGATTCATCAATAAGTGATCCCAAATATTTAAATTTTTAACAGCTCTAATAATTCCTTGGGATAGGGATATATCTCGTCCACTTCTTCCTACTACCAGATATTCAGTTTTTTCCATGTTTACTCTTAATCCTCCTATTTCAAAAGCATTTAGAAGTTTTCTCATCATGTATTTCTCATCCTCACGACTCTGAGCTATCAATACTTGATCGTCTGCTAATAATAAGGAATGTACTGTGCCATCTTGGACCGGTACTCCCATGCCGCCACAATATCGATTCCACTGCTCCAATATATGCTGGATGTATATTTTGAACAGAGTAGGGGCATACTACAGCCCCACCTAAAAGCAACATGTTTAAAAATTGGTATTAAATGAAATGGAAAACTACAACTTCTCGGCATGAAAAACTTGTTAAAGTTTGTGCAACACGGTGGTTGGAAAGTAATAACTCTGTGGCCGCGATGGTGGAAATGTAAGACCCTATTATTACAGCATTTCAGAATATATCAGAATAGGAAGAAAATACTCGTCCTCCAAGCTAATTTACTTACGTAAGCTCTAAATTATCGTCAATTTGTGATATCTCTGGTTTTTATACAGAGACTGTTTTTGTAAGTCTCTCAACTTTTGATCTCGTGGAAGCAGAACAACTTTCCGGATGATATTGTGAAATGAAATCTATATGTGACAATGTCGATGAAGTATTTTCTAAAATTTTCATTTGTATTTCTGCAGTTTTGAATAAGTTGAGGTCCTCCATTTAAATCCCCCGAATGGTAGCACAACAAAAATCCATTGTGGATTTAACTTTACTTTCGTGTCTGTACTTTTATTCCATTTCTAAATATATTCATATTCAAACTAGATTCACATTTCTTGAATCACAAAGCAAAATTGAAAGGCTTTCAGTGCCTTTTATCTACGAACCCAGAACTTCTGCTCCTGCCGTCTCAAGTTTCTGCTCTTACTTTGCTCATGGATTTCTATGTCAATAACATAATACGTAGCTGCCGAGAAGACTTGAATAATTAATTAAAAGAATAGTACAAAACATGCACGTCTTCAGAAAGTAGGTCATCCTAAAACGGCTTAAATTGACTATTTAACTCATGCCCCAAATGGGAGTCAGTGACCAATCACGTTTCAATGATTTCTGTTTTACAACCAATCAGAGTCGTGTTTCACGAAATATTTATCAGTGTTATATTTACCATATTAAAGAAAGCTCCTCTTTTTAATATTCTGAACAGGTCTGACCATTATTTTGCAGTGACTGAGCTTATACGAAATACGGCTACCAGATTGTATATACAGTGCATAGATGTCAACACATAGCGCTTGCAGGAGTTAATATAAAAACATTTGTAACAATTTATTATACCAGCAAAAAAGGAAACCACTATTTGCACTTTCTTAATTGTATTTTTTCCGAGGTAATAATCCAGAAAAATATAATTGTCATATTTACATCATACGACATCAGAAATGAATTAAAATACGGTTTGATGTGTTTCATTTTTTCTCCACTAGAGAGCATTCTTACAATATTGCGTTCCTTTGGCAATAAATAGTATGATCTGGTTGCAGTGATAAAGAAAAGAAGGAGATGAAGCGTACCTATCGTTTCTCATTTGTTTTCAAACATCGCCGTTTACATTAAATATATAAATATTTTAAAATACGAGTAACTATAGTTAAACAATGATTTGTGAGTAAACAGCTTAATTTTATTCGTTAAATAATCCTAACAAATGCCACTCTTGATTTCCAAATTCTCTAGATAAATTGGAAATCACTCGTGGCATTACTTATGAATAACTTTGTGGAAACCCAATACAATGTCAAATATACAGTATTTACATTGCTAAAAATACTATCTGTGCTCCCGCTGTCCACATGTATAAAAATGATCGATCTTATTCACCTTTACGAGCCGCCTAAAAATATATTTGCGTAATTCTAGTGAAAATGAAAGTTTAAATGGATTGCTACATCTCTACAAACACAGACAATTAATTATAACTGCAGAAGGTGTAAAATAAACCATAATTTAGATATTTTTATTGTAAATGTTGAAATTTTCGAAGAGAGTGACGTTATGTTAATTACGTAATTTATGAATACGTATAATTACGTGTAATCGTTTTAAGCTATTATTTTTTCAGGTCAGGCTACAGTGCAATTCATCAACATTTAAGACAATGCATGCTTTAATAGAATGTGGATTAATCGTCCTAGATTCATTCTTCATCTTTGGCGAGTTACATGTTATATTATTGTGATTTGTTAAATTTATTTAAATATACGTACAACCTTTGAAAGAATTGATAGTGCCCAAATAAATTTTAAGAATGAAAGAAGCTATTGCGCATGATCAGAGGTCAGCTACTTGGTTCACAAGTGCACAACTATTTGAGAAATTAAAATACGTTTTATTTCGTTGTGTGTCCTGCATGGGAAAATAATTTCGCATAAATAAGTAGTGCGATAAATGCTGTAAAAAATAGAGAAAAGCACTACAGTTGGATCGAACACGCGACTTCATACATGGAAAACTGACGATCCCTCCACTAGGCCACAACAGAAAGTGTCTCAATGAAGCGATGCAATACTCCATGACTTAATTATATATTGAAATTTAATATTTACTAGACTTAACTATTGAGTAACACTAAGAAATTAGGACTGGAAGTAAATACCAATAAAACTAAACATATGGTTACACGTAGAAATACATTATATAATGGAAATGAACAGCTAATGACAAATGAGGGAAATTTTGAGGAAGCGGCTGAATTCAAATACCTAGGAACAATAATCACAAATAGGAATGAGATGCACAAAGAAATTAAACATAGGCTCAATTCTGGAAATGCGAACTATTATGCATTGCAGAGACTCTTGATGTCCCAACTCCTTTCAATTAATCTATTTTCCTATATATGGAAATTTATTTATTTAACAAAGCCTGGGATTGTGTAGGCTTTATGAAAATTAACGACGTTATTAAAAAAATATTTCTGACCAGGATCTAACCTGGGCTTGTGTAGTCTCTAGAGAGCATCTTACCGATTGCTCCACTGAAGCGAACGTTGAGAAAACTGCATGAAGAAAGACTTAGGCCACGCCGTCCGATTTGAACTCAAAGGATACAGCACATATAACAACTTACTGGTGTGAATCGCTCTTCAAAATTATTAACATTCATCATTAAAAGTTGCGCCATCAATTTTTATCAAAGGCTGTACATTGTTTCCTTGGATTTTCCCGTTATATAAAGTGTCTTATCTCTACCTGTCAATACAAATAACACAAGTCAACATGATTTTTGACTAATGAGTACCAATAGTTGTAGGCCTACTTAATGTTGTTTTTTATCGTGTTTTCAAATATGTATTCAGAATTTCTACATCACCCGCAGTTTTTTATTTCAAATCAATTAAAAAGTGATCCCACAACAGACCCGGAGGCCCTTGGGGTAGTAGGAGGTTAAGGCTCCCATTTTTTCTAGACAATCGACACTTTAAGTCAGCCGGGTTGTCAGCCCTGCGTGACGGCCGCCTTTACTCCCAGAACAAGCGTCTGGTACTCATTTACGTTAGAGGCTGAGTCGACCCCAGGGCCATAGTGCCGCCAGAGGGTTTGGGTCAGTTTAAAAATCCTGACCCCAACGGGACTTGAACCCTCTACCCTCCGGCTTGTAGCTCAGTGCCTTAACCACTACGCTACGTCGTGCCCCTCAAATCAATTAATGAATTTAAATAATAATTTTCTTATTAAACGGTTTTCCGTCCATTTGTCCATTGTAAAATAAAACCAAATGAGCTAACTCAGGAGATTTCAGCTATGGAAAAGAGATATCAAGTCAAATGGAAGCCTAATATGCCAGCCGATTATTGTTGGACAATCAAGAGGGATGCTCCACAGGCGAAATATAGCAGAAAATCGTCATTTCTTTTTTCTAGGTGAGTCCGAAAGTTCGAATATTGTGTAGTTACGAATGTAGAAAATATTAAAATGTTTGAATTATAAATTCCTGTCTCTCGGAAACCTTGCGTGATGGAGAAAAACCGATATTATATTTGAATTCAGGAGAAAACATACTATCAGAATTACATAATATGTTTTCTTTCTGAGAAAAAAGTTTCTTTTTGTTGCTCAGTGTAATTATCTCCATCGTGTGGTAATTTAATTATCAAGCATCATTGTTAGCAATTTGTTTTTGAAAAATAATAGAAATTTATTGAAGCAAATAAAATGTATTTGGAAATTTTCTGCGAACATAAAATAATAACTTCAACTCGTTTCCAACTCATGGTCGGGTCGAGGGATGAGATGAGGTGAAACCTCTATATAAAGGTCTGTGAATGACAAGAGTGCCGGTCGACCACGCCTGACGCACCATCAGGGGACAGATGAACGAAATGGATGAGATAAGTGTGGCGAAATGGTGGAATGAAATTGTGGCAGGGGAAAACGGGAGAACATCCCGAGAAAAACCTCTGATGTGTTATTCAAAGGAAAATCTATTGAAAGCATACGCAACCGCAAGGCGCAACAATAGATTAATTTATTAAATTAATCCAACTTTAACAACTGATAATTCAGATATTTTTGTCGCAGAAACAGCAGTACGTTCATAGCGTTTGCGTTCGTTCCATTTTCAACATCTGTTGTTACGATTATATTTCCGAACACTTCAATAATTTCTCTTGACTCCGTCATAGTGACAAATGTAAATTACACTATTTTTAAGCATCTGAATTCTTACACTTCTAGTTACCTGGCATACAGATTTGAGAAGTTTTCTTCTTACTACAATATTGACAATAGGGCACAAGATAATTCTCCTAACAATCCCTCTCTACAGCATCCCTTCTATTTCTACTTCTTTCACAGCACCCTCTGCCCGGTCCTGGAATTTCCTTCTTTAAAATATCAAGGGTTGCCGCCAACTTGAGACTTCATGTCACGCTTATACAAGTAATTGACATTAAATAATATAATAATTATATTGTAGATATACCATGTAATAATTTATATTTTTTGTAATTTCCTTTCCAAACTGGTTGAGTGATAGATCCTTAAGGTTTTAACTCTGCCAGCTAAAATAAAGCTATTATTATTATTATTATTATTATTATTTTATTATTATTATTATTATTAGTCCGTCCGAGTTTCCTTAGATTTAACAATAACTCAAGTATTAATAACTTCATTTTCGCCGAAGATTTAGTCTTACTACACTATGATGATCTGTTACAATTGGCTGCTTACAAACTAAATGCAATATGTAGCGATTATAATTTTAAAATTTGAATAAGTAAAACAAAAGTAATGGCATTTTGTGGAAGAAATACTCTGTGTGCAAAAATGGTAATTAGAGACGAAATTATTGAACAAGTATCCCACTTTAAATATTTAGGATGTGTGTGTGATAAAGATATTGAACACAAAACACATCAGTTTCAAGTTATTTGTGGTGCAATAAATAGAACCATAAACAAACAAAATTAAAATTTTATAAAACAATGGCTGTCCCTGTCCTTTTGTATGGGAATGAATCTTGGATTACCACTACCAAACAAGAAAGTAAAATCCAAGCAGCAGAGATGAATTTTTTAAGAAGAGTAAAAGGCTGCACTAGAATGGACCAGATAAGAAACGAGGATATCCGTGAAGAACTGCAGATCTACTTCATAAAAGAAAATATATTTAACAAGAAGATACAGTGGAAAGAACATGTAGAAAGAATGGAAAAAAGTAGATTACCAAATAAAATCTTCCATTATTTTCCAAGAGGAAGAATAGATGTCGGACGTCCTCGTAAGAGATGGTCTTAGATCTATTAGTGAAGACGGAACAGGCAACTCTTGCCTAAACCAGGAAGTGAAGGAGAAGAAGAAGATTATTATTATTATTATTATTATTATTATTATTATTATTATTATTATTATTATTATTATTATTATTACCATTCATTGGAAGGGAAGAAAATATTAATGCAATAATTACAGATGAATCACCATAATGAATAGTTTACTCGTATATATGAAAAAATCATCAAATACTCTTTGGAGGAAAATTATAAACATAAGGAAAATGAAGTACCTTGCGAGGTGTAGGCCTGGAAAATCTACAGTTCATCACATATTTGTAGTAAAAAAATTGATTGAATAGACTAATATTAAAAAACAACATACATTTCACCTTTTGTGGGTCTAAAAAGCGCCGTACCTTTACAAAAATTGTGGGAAGGATAAGTTTATATAGTCATAAATTATGTAATTATTAATGCAATGAAAAACTTGTGAAATGCAGTATCTAAAATTGAAATTGGAAAATGTGTGTCAGAAGAAATTAGAGTAACAAAATGCCTTCGTCAATATTTTAACATGTTACCGAAATTATTTTAGATATTTAGCCCATACACAAAGCAATAATTACAAATAAGAATGTTATAGCATATGCAAAGAAATTAAGCATAGAAAAAATTCTGGAAATGCGTGCTATATTGCATTACAGGGAATTTTGTCATCCCAACTTTTCTAAATAGCGTTAAACTGAAGATAAATGAAACGGGCTGATGTCAGAAACAGCACAATAAAGGAAACAACGCATGTTGAAAAAAAAATTAGAGAAAAAAAAAGTTTGGAATGGTATGGACACCTCATAAGAATACAAGTAGATAGAATACCAAAGGACATCCTTGATTGGAAAGAGGCAGACCTAGAGGAGTGAGGGGAAAGTATTGAAACTAGAGATTTGAGAGAAGATGCTTTAGGCATAAACCTCTGGCGACAAATTACTTTGGGATGGAGGAGAAACTGAAGTGTGGAATATTCCTATTTAAAAATGTAATCAATCAATTTAATTGTAAAATTTTAATATCGATGCCAAGAGGGATGATTGTATACAAATTTTAATCGCTAGATTGTGCACCAGATTTCTGCATTAAATTTCAAATACCTCCGCTGTACATAAGTTGAGAAACCGTGTGATGTTTTGATGGAGATTCGTCCGTCGGAAAGCGACGTTAAGCCTGGCGGTCCCCTTGGAGTTTTTCGACAAAACTAGGCTACGTACCACACCCCAGTTTCAAAATCTTTCTTCTCTCCATCATCATTCCTCATACAACACACTTTTACACAACACAAACACGTAAATATACGCTTAACTTATACTCCTCTCCGTTCACTGTACAAGAATACATCATCAACGTAACGTGGTCTGTTAAAGTGGTGTTAAAATTGAAAATACATTACATTAACTCCATCTATCCGCCCAGCGCGGAACCAGAAGTTCGAAAAGTGAAGTGGGTGGCATTAGAACACACATTTTGCATATAGGGACACGTTTATATATTGTAGCACTGTTCAATAAATGAATAAAAATTAATTCAACACATTATTTCTTAAAATGTATATTTAAAAATAAACATACCTTTATGTTACGCAGGAATAATATAGAAAAAAGATCCACTTTAAAACTTAAGAACCAGTTAAACATTAATACAAATGTTTCTGATAGAAGTTTAAATAGAGTAATGTGAGTAATTCGATATTTCAAGATTAAATAGCTTGAGATAAATGTGGTAAGATATTATCTTGATTCAATCTTGTTGGTGGCCATTGTGAATCCATGATCACTATTCAAACACTTTATACAATCGAGTCTAAATGCTGTTATACTCTTTCCAATTCATTACAGTAGCTCAAAATTAAATTGAAAACAATCAACACTTTATGATATACATACAGTAAAACTTGCTCAAACCGGAATCGCATGGAACCATTTCCTTTTCCACATTAGACAAAATTCCGCATTATAAAAAAAGAAATCTTATTAATAATAATAGACTATAGAGTACCGAAAACAGTTCCGTTTCGTTACTTTAAAAATGTCTCTTAGGCGCGTATCCTGAAATTAAGGTATGCAGTTTCGGGTTCCGCTCACTAACTACACTTTTGTCAACATCCTTTGATTCCCCGCAAATTTCATTCCACGCTACATTCTGTCGTCTTTTAAAACTGTCCAGCCAAAGATGTCTTGAAATCGTTATTCCCTAGGGATTTAATTACGGCTAGAGCTTGACTTTCGAGCATCGGTCCGGAAGTTTGGAGATTTATCTTGAATCACTTTCACGTTTTCGTTTAATGAGAATGATACATACGTACGTTTTAGCCATATTTATCCCGTAAATTCAGAAAGCTACGTGTAAATGATCGATCTCAGAATTTAATCTAATTTTATATTTTAAAGTGCAATGGTTATTTGTAAGACAGGCATCTATATTTCGCATAACGGGTGTGCAGTCAGGCCGAAATAAAATTTCAGTTGCACGTAGAAACTATACTTCACCCGGCGGCAGGAATAATTCTTTATTGTTTTTGGCCTAACGGGAATTCAATGAAATGGAAACTAATTTATTCCTCTGTCTTTCCACTTTATAAAAATTCATGAATTGTGTAGATATATCCCTCCGTTTCCGCGTTGGACAGATTCCGTTTTATGCAAAATAAATACACTTAAAATTATTATTATTTCGCCGGGACCAATAAATTTGTTCACATTGGACAGATTTCCGCATTATTCACGTTCCGGATTAAACAATTTTTACTATATATATGTATATATATATATACAACGCTGACCATTAATTGGAATAAACTCTAACTACAGATCCTCAATAATTATACAAAAATAAACACATAAATATGTATTTTAATACCTAAATAGGTAAACGAAAACTACGTAACATGGTTATTTAACAATAATCAATATACTGTAACTATCTATGAACTAACATAACGGTCCTCAAAATCAAAACAAAATTACAATATGCAAATATATAGGCCTACCTAAACCAGCTAATACCCGGCGTGCGTTGCCACGCCTAAATAAATGAAATATTAAATATTTATCAAATTGTATGGTATACGCTGAGGCAAAGTAAACATGGCGGTTGCTTCTCAGTTTTTTATTTTGTATTTCAGGTAAACCTCCATTTCTAATTTTCGGATTTCGCTCATATTTGGATCCTACCTCGGTTCATTTTAATACGATATATTGAGTTTCGTCGTGAAACATCGAAAATTGTGACCGCTAGAGCGATTTTTCAATTTTCACTCGAAATGCTAACCACATATCACCCCTACACTGGCTGTTGATCATCTACCTCTGTGATTGACACATGTGGATGTGAAGGGCCAGCAGCCGGCTGGTAAAAGGGCAACCACTGAAAAGTGGAAGGACCCTCAATCGGACTTAAGATAACTCCTACACTTAATGGTTTCAGAGAGTTAAATTGTTAATCTGAACCATCGAGGGACCAAATCAAATACACATACAAAATTTCATCAAATTCGATCCAGTCGTCTAGGAGGAGAAAAGTGGCAAACACACGTACAGAAGAATTAGGCCTATATAGCCTGTATAAAATTAGGTAACAGGAGCCTATATAACGGAGCCTAACAGAGCTACCAGTATCCAGCCACCGGACCAATCATTCCATTAGTGTTTCTTATTAAATTGTATTTTCATGGGCAGTAGATACTAAATTTTTGACACTAATGTACTATCTTCGTCCCCTTCTCAACTTCTCCAGAAGCTTGCAGGAAATACAGTAGCCAACGTTTTTGAGATCCATGATGTGTTGCGTTGAGGTATTATTCAAAATTAAAATATAAAATTATGGAATATTCAGCTGAAAGATCCGTCTCCTCAACTTAATAATTAATTAAGTTGAGGAGACGGATCTTTCAGGTGAATATTCCATAATTTTATGGCCTGTTGGCCCGTTCCGCTCCCCGGTGAACTATGTATGCTGCAGATGCAGGTCGTCTTTCCAACGACGTTTTGATCTTCCTACAGTTCTTCGGCCTAGAGGTTTATAATGAAGCAGCTGTTTCGATAAACGATTATTTGACATTCTTTGTATATGTTCAAACCAATTACATTTATTTCTGTGTATTCTCTCGTTTATATTATATATTTGTAATTCATCTCTGATATCTTGACTTCTCTTTTCATCACTTAGAGATAGGCTACACCTGCAATTGATGTGAGAAATGTCATTTCTATTTTCTCAATTTTATGTTTATCAGAGCTCGTTAAAGGCAAGTCTGAGACTCGTATGTTAATGTTGTTTTAAACTGAACTTAATGACAAAATTAATGAGGGGTAGTTTGAAGAAGTGGATGAATTATAAAATACCTAGGAACAATAATTACAAATAAGTATCATATACACAAATAAATTAAACATAGACACAATTCTGGAAATGCGTGCTATTATGCATTACAGGGAATTTTATCATCCCAACTTTTCTAAAAAGCGTTAAACTGAAGATAAATAAAACTGTTATTGTCAGAGTTTTATTACATGGATGCGAAACATAAACGCGTACTTTAATGGAGGAGAAACTATTACGAGTGTTTGATAATAAAGTTCTTAGAAAAAATTTTTGGACCGGAGAGAGATGAACAGGCGAAAGGAGAAGACTTCACAACAGTGAGGTACATGTTATTTATAGGAACCAACCTATAATAAGAAAAGGTAAGTCTCATACTCTGCAAATGACATGACATTTGGCACAAATGGGGAATCAAAGAGGGGCATGGAAGCTTATTGTATAAAAACCAGTTGGTAGACCGATAATGAGGTGGGAGAAAGTCATTAACCACGATTTGAGGAAAGTAGATTATACAGGGGATTATTGAAATACATTAGTTCAGGATAGGGATGTATGGAGAGCTTATCCCTGGGCGGCCATGAACCTACGAGTTAGATAGAGCCAGTGAATTAGTCAGTTATTTAATGTGACTATTATTGAATCTAATTAAATATAGGCTAATATTAACACTGTTATAAATAATATGACCATTTCTCTCATACTCTCAAACTGTAGTTTACTATCAATCATATTTGAAATAATGTCGCCCTTTATCCAATCACGATAACGATTCTCTCAATACACACCGAAATCTCGTTATCATCTCCTCATTACATGATAAACACAACTCCTCCCCCAAGATAAAATATGGGACTCAATAAACGATTGTTTGCTCTTGTGTTGAGTAAATGTTTCCTTAAATTTCAGGAGAAATGAAACATTTTAACGACTATTTGATGGATATACAAGACACACATGTTTACATTAATAGCACTTTTAAGTAATGTTATTTAACATTTTCCAATACTGTTATTTTAACACAGTTCCAATATTGGATCATATTATTATCTCTTTTCACAATATCATTATAATACTTTTAAATAAGTTAGCACTTCTAATTTTGTTACAGTAAAGAAGGTCATAACCTATAACGTGATATACTTCAAGAAAACTTGAACATCAGATAACAGTGAATAATAATTAAGGGAATTGCCATATTATTACGTGATCAAGTTGCACTGATGATACAAATGAACCGTGCCCAAACTATTTTGATTTGCGTTTTACATTATAAGTCCGATTGAGGGTCTTTCCACTTTACAGCGGTTGCCCTTTTACCAGCCGGCTGCTGGCCCTTCACATCCACATGTGTCAATCACAGAGGTAGATGATCAACAGCCAGTTGTAGGGGTGACATGTGGTTAGCATGTCGAGCCCCCAGCCGTTATAGCTGGTTCCTCAACCTGGAGCCGCTACTTATTGTAGCTACCCAATTGCCTCACGATGCTGGGTGGGCACCGGTCCCATACTGGCCGAAATACTATGAGAAAATTTCTTCCCCCATGGAGACACGAACCAGCGCAAGTCCCGTAGCTCTGCGCCAAGGCTTCCTACCTTAACCGCTCGGCTACGGCGCGGGACACATTATAAGTAAATATAAATATTTTATTACTATATTTAAATAATTATTTTTCAGCAAGTCACTTCACTTTATTCGTGAAATAGTCTTATCAAATGTATCTCGTATTTTTAAAATCCTCCGAATAAATTCTGTCGTCACTTCATGACTGAAGAATTTATCATAAGTAATGCGACGAGTGATTTCCAAATTATCGATAAATTCACGACTCTCGAAGTGAGGAGCGAATTTATCTAGAGAATTTCGAAATCAAGAGTGGCATTTGTTAGGACTATTTAACGAATAAAATTAAGCTGTTTACTCAAAAATAATTATTTAAGTATAGTTATTTTAAAATGTTTATTTGTATTTAATGTAAACGGCGTTGTTTAAAAACAAACGAGAAACGATTCGTACGCTTCATTTGCTTCTTTTGTTCATCACTGCAACCAGATCATATTATTTATTGCCAAAGGATCGCAATATTAAAGAAAACACTCTAGTGGAGAAATGAAACAATCAAACTGTAAGTTATATTAATTCATTTCTGGTTCTATGATGTAAATATGACAATTATATTTTTCTGGAATGTTATTACCTGGGGAAAATACATTTAATAAAAGGTAAACAGTGGTTTCTTTGTTTGGTGGTATAATCAATTGCTACAGATGTTTTTATATTAACTCCCGCATGCGCTATGTGTTGACATTCATGCATTATAATATATACAATCTGGTAGCCATATTTCGTAGATGGTTAGTCACTGCAAAATAATGATATGACTTATTCAGAATGTTAAAAAGGAGGTGCTTTCTTTATTATGATAAACTTTAGTTGGTAAATTCTAGGCGAAACACGACTGTGATTGGTTGTAAATAAAAAAATCATTGATTGTGATTGGTCATTGACTCCCATTTTGGGCATGACTTAAATAGTCAAAGATTTGACATGAGATTGCTTATGAAAAATTATAATTATTCTAATTATGTAAAACATTAAATAAATTAAGTTATTTTATTAATCAATATATAAAAGTAAAAAATTACTTTTAACATTTATATTGGGATAATAACGTAATTAAACATAATCATCAGAATTACTGAATAAAAATATGCTATAGTAATACACTGAATCGTTAATACAACTAAAGAAACTTTTATTGTGCAAATATGTTTTATCAGTATTTTACAAGATGCATGAATTAAGGTATCTACTAGTCAGTAAACATGAATACAATTTGAAACGGTTACTTTTTATTCAGAAGTCGAGAATATATGTATATTTAGATGTTATAACTATATATTTGACATGTAGCAATGAAGGCAAATATGACATGAAAAGAAAAGTAAATACCTGAGTCGGGATTTACACCTGAGTTTCTAAACTCTGTATACGTTTAGCGCTCTAATTATCTGAGCTACTCAGGAATCCTAACACAAACTTTTTTTTTATTTTCACGCCATATTTGCCTTCATTGTAAATGTCAAAAATATAGTTATAACATATAAATATAAAAGCATTACCATATCCCGCTACCTCTCGTGTAAATTGAGGTTACTATATATATATATATATATATATATATATAAGAAAAAAAAAGTTTGTGTTCGGTTTCCTGAGTAGCTCAGTTGGTTAGAGCACTAAACGTACCGAGTTTAGAAACTCGGGTTCAAATCCCGACTCAGGCATTTATTTTTCTTTTCATGTCATATTTGCCTTCATTTCTAAATGTCAAAAATATAGATATAACATTTAAATATACAAGCGTTACTGCTATAAAGTAAAATATTCTCTTTAAATATGCTTACATGTTATAGTGGCTAACTAGATGCCAGTAGGAACAATATCCCCCAATCTCTCGTGTAAATTGAGAACACTATATATATAAGGAGAAAAATTGTGTTTGGATTCCTGAGTAGCCCAGATGGTTAGAGCGCTAAACGCACAGAGTTTAGAAACTCGAGTCGAAATCCCGACTCAGGCATT
Organism: Diploptera punctata; assembly: GCA_030220185.1. Classification (NCBI taxonomy): domain Eukaryota; kingdom Metazoa; phylum Arthropoda; class Insecta; order Blattodea; family Blaberidae; genus Diploptera; species Diploptera punctata. Next base: position 153,517 of record JASPKZ010007745.1, read on the forward strand.
TATTTTTCTTTACATGTCATATGCATATGACCCAGAGATCCGGGTTCGAATTCCGTTCAGGCATTTATTTTTCTTATCATGTCATATTAAGCTTACATTGCTCAATGGCAAACATTTAATTATAACATCGATAAAGCGTCACTGCTATAAATTAAAAAATATTCTCTTTAATTTGCTTATTTGTTATAGTCAGCTACTAGCTGGCAGTGAAGACCGAGTTCTCGCGACATCTAGTAATAATGGAAAATATAATGTAGATTTAAGAAAAGAAAATAAGTGTTTGAATTGGAATCGCCTGGTGGAGTAATGGATAATACGCTGGGGTACCAACCCAGAGATCCGGGTTCGAATCCCGTTCAGGCATTTATTTTTCTTATGTCATTATATATATATATATATATATATATATATATATATATGCAGCAGCTTTACTAGGGAATTATATGTGTGGTAGCTTCTCGTTGCTTTCCACACCGGTGAAGGATGGTGATGGTAATAAGAATGATGATGATGACCGGATGATTTTTCGGGCCTATGCGCTTCAGAGTCCACCACTGTGGTCTCGAGATAGTGTGCTGCCTTGTCACGCAGCGGGCCCGGGTTCGATTCCCGGTCGGGACAGGCTCCTGGGTGAGGTTTTTTTTTGGTGTTTTCCTCACCTGTAAGACAAATGTTAGGAAGCTTAGAGCCCAACGGTCCCCGAAAAATCATCCGGTCATCACCATCATCATCATCATCATCCTTATCATTATCACCATCCTTCACCGGTGTGGAAAGCAACGGGAAGCTACCACATATATAATTCCCTACTAAAGCTGCAAAGCATAGCATGAAAATGCTAAGATTGCAGTGAAAGGCCTGCCTCGGGCAGAATTATTATGGATGGATGGATGTGCTTCAGAATGAAAGAACGGCCTTGCAACAGTATTACTTTCATAAATTCGGTTATTAAAATACAAAACTATGCAGGATTTTGAGATGAGATATGAGGAATTGAAATTTGAGAAAAAGAACTTTGAATATATTACTTTTTGTGTGCATATATTAGAATCGTGAAGCAATATTCCAGTGAAAACACTCTTCTAAAAACAGCTTACTATAATGATTTTTAAATTGACGATAAACAAGTCAGTTAGTGACCAATTACATAAATTAAGCAAGTTTTGTTCTTTAACGAGATTTTATTATCTCTATTTGACATCTTCAACACAAAATATGCCTAATTCTAAAGTTACTAAAATTACATGTTTTTAACGTGATGATTTAACCAACTACGGTATTGCGTGTCCCCCTTTGTACATACACTAATTATATATATATATATATATATATATATATATATATATATATATATATATATAGCCGGCACGTACATAAGTTACTAGCTGATTAACTAGTGTTGCCCGGGTATTTACTTATCCCGATTTTCTTGTCTCGGATAACCTTAACTACTCCGAAAACTATGGATTCGACAGTAATATTGGTTTTACATTTCATTCTATACCCCTTTTACTACAGCGTTTCATCCGCTTTTGTGGTTCTAAGGGTCAAATGCGAGCTTAAATGTCATTGGAGTTTTTAACAATCAGATTATCGATCCCTACAGCTATAGAATCTATACCAATATCTGTGATTTTCGATTATATTTACATATTTCCATTTCATATGAGTGCTAGGGGTCTCTTACCACCGTAGTATCTTTTTCTGTTGTAGTTTATAGGTATGTTAGCCTTTGGTTGAAATTGCTCTAGGCATACCAGAGTAATGTTGAAAAGTATATCTGTGGTTTACTATTATTTTATATATCAGCCCTTTCTCAGCTTATCTTCGGGTGCTGGTGGTTTATTACACCTTACACTATCTTTTCCAGATTGAAATTAATACTTTTACCAAATTTGATTGGAATTTATCCAAGATTACCTGAGTTATGCTGGCACATATACATACATATATACATATATTTATATGCTTTTAAAATAAATCTTCTTGCAATCTTGTAAGTCCTTGTTTCCGTCAAGAGAGATTTAGGCGCTCTTCCCCTACAGGGAAGAATTTGAACCATACTAATATAGTTACACTTGTTTTCATATAGATGTCATTGGAGTGACACATGGTCAGCGATCAGCCTCATACTGACATCTAGGAAACCAAGGCAGTACTAGGACAGGAAAGTTCGGTAAACTTTGCTTAGACGCCTTTTCATTCAGGCTTAAGGATCTTTATACGAGCCTGAAAATGTTCACACTCGGGACCCACGGCTTAAAGTCTCTCGCAGAAGACTTACTCCTTGGATTTTTCCATCCTAAAAAAGTCCATCGACCCCGGCCGGGTTTGAACCCGCGACCCTCGTGACCACTAGTCCACATGAAAAAATAGCAGTACAATTATTAAATTTAATATTAATGAATGTTTGAGAGATAGTCCCTGGCTGAGCAAATACAATTGAAGCCATGGTAGAGTAACATTTAAGGAAGATTAATGATAGAAGATGAACATCAAAGGATATTTGCACTAACCTAGAAATTGAAAAACTCTTTCAAAAACCAAAAAATTCTTATTTCTATTCAACTTAGAATACTTCAATGGATATGTCACTTAAGAGAAGAGCGTGTTATGAAATGAACATTTCTTCTACTTGGTATAACATTAGATTATTCCACATATCTGGGAAATGTGTACTAATAGAAAGAAACAACAAAATGTAAATTAACAAAAAAAATTGGGACTTCAAATGTTTTAAAAGTATATATAAATACATTATCCAGAAACGCATGCACCTCAGTTAATTTTAATTTTACATTAAAAATTCTTTCAGAGTTCAGTTGGTGAATTTGTCTAGAATTTAGCTTTATCAGAATTTTAATAGCATGCATCAAAAGTAACAATCTGAGAAAGACTACAAGAAAATGAAGTTCATCTATGAACAAACTTCTAAATAATTAAAAGATTTCACAATTTCAAAACAATTTCAGTTTGTGACTTTTCCTTAGTAGTCGGGGTACAATCACGAAACAGTTTTTTTATATTTCTGTGTACAATTCATTTTTATTCGAAACCTATGTATGGAAATAGCTCTTCTGGGCCTTTAAATCATCCATCCAAATTTGAATATCCCACTTATACCACACAATAGACTAAAATATTAGAAAATGTTTGTACATAATTTTAATGGCTTATTTTTATTTTATGTCAAACCAATCTTTTTACTTCTTAATATTACCGAAATATTCACGTCTTCATTTATAAACCAGGAACTTCAGCTGTACGGTTGGCAGCTAGTATAATTGCAGAAATCTCTTACTGATTATTTTGTGGAATATTGGCCTCTCATTAATACTTATTTCTTACTTAATACAGGCTTTCCACTTTACAGCAGTTCGCCCTTAATTCCTGCTTTCCAGATTCCTATCTTCTCATTGTCCCTCTTCCATATCCCTCTATATCATGCCATCATGTATTCCGTCATACCATGTTCTTCTACATCTCCCATCTCCCCTCTTCCTTCTGCCTGGTACCATCCAATCTAACACTTGTTTAGGCCACTGTTCTTCCGACATCCGTTGTACATGTTCATACCACTGTAAAGCTCTCTTCTCTCTTTGTTATCCTATCGATAAGTCGCTTGTGCATCCATTTCATGTCTAATATATGTATTTCTAATATGTTGTAGCCTGGATATTCTCATACTTCTCCATAATCCATCAATTGTTGCCAAGATTATTTTATGCATCCTTTCATTTATTGTCCAGCTTTCTGATCCATATATAAGTATACTTTCGATTATTGTCTGTATAATTTCTTTTTTTATTTTTCTGGTCAGATTTCTATTCCATAAAAGATCATTCAAGGATCCAATTTCCTTCCTTGCACAATTTACTCTGTTAATAATATCGTTTACATAAGTACCAGATTTATCTATTATAGAACCTAGATATTTAAATTAACGCATTTAATTACCATATTATTTATTTTTAGGTCTTCTGAATTTCCCCCGATTAGCATATATTCAGACTTAATATATTTCTCTTCAGTCCCCCTACCTCAAATGCGTATACCAACTTTCTAATCATATGTTCTATATCTTCTTATATTGTCCTATTATAATCTGGTCATCAACGATTAATACATTTTGCAGGAACGGTCATTGCTGTTAGTTTATTTTGATGATGTAGTACTACTGGCCGATAGCGAGGAGATACTAAAGGCCAAAACGCACACACTATTGAGTAACACTAAGAAATTAGGACTGGAAGTAAATATCAGTAAAACTAAATATATGGTCACACGTAGAAATTCAGTATATAATGGAAATGGACAGCTAATGACAAATGAGGGAAATTTTTAGGAAGTGGCTGAATTCAAATACCTAGGAACAGTAATCACAAATAGGAATGAGATGCACAAAGAAATTAAACATAGGCTCAATTCTGGAAATGCATGCTATTATACATTGCAGAGACTTTTGATGTCCCAACTCCTTTCAAAAAACGTTAAACTGAAAATATATAAAACTATTATTCTACCAGTTATATTATATGGGTGCGAAACATGGACTCTTACTTTAAGGGAGGAAAGGAGATTACGAGTATTTGAGAATAAAGTTCTTAGGAAATTTTTTCGACCAAAGAGAGATGAACAGACAGGTGAATGGAGAAGACTACATAACAATGAACTGCATGGTCTTTATAGGAAGCCAGATATAATAAGAACAGTTAAGTCTCGTAGACTGCGATGGGCAGGACATGTTTCACGTATGGGGAATGAAAGAGTGCATGGAAACTTCTTCTAGGAAAGCCAGAAGGAAAACGCCCAGTTGGTAGACCAAGAATGAGGTGGGAGAACATTAACTATGATTTGAGGGAAGTAGATTATACAGGGAATGATTGGAAAGCATTAGCTCAGGATAGGGATGTATGGAGAGCTTATGTCCGCGCGGCCATGAACCTACGGGTTTGATAGTGCCAGTGAGTAAGTAAGTAAGGAACGGTCATTAATATTGATTCTCATTCCCCTACATGACTTATTCCATTTCATTAATACATTTTCTAAAAATATCTTGAACAATGTTGGTGATCATTTCGATGGTTAATAAAGAAGTAACTTATATAGGCTAAATTTTAAAATGAGTTGTGTAATAATAACTTTCCAATATAATATATGAATTTCTTATAAAATAATTATGAATGTAAACTTTGGGCAAGTAGATATTTTTAATTATTATCTAGACAAACTCATTACAAATTACGAACATATTCTATTGTATCGCAACTGTATGAACGCATACTGAAACACGTTAATTACGACGAAGAAGAAATTAACTGCATCAATGGATATCTACTGTCTGCTCTAAGGAAGATAATGTTTTTAAATACAATTTAATAACTTGACTACTTTAATTTACCATTATATTAAATTTAACCTACTTTATAATGTCTTAAATTATACAATTTCACCCAGAAAGCAGTTTTTTATTATTAACTCAAAATATTACCAAAATGTTGGTGATATTTAGGCTTATCCATAGGCTATCAATAGGGTCTATTTTTAAAATTCATGACGAAACACCATTGAGGTCACAGACTTGTAATATAAAAAAAATGTAAAAATAGATATCTGAGATCTCAGTCTTCCTCACCTTTGGATGTAAGATGGAGTATTTTCGGAGCCTATGCTCCATCGTCAGCTTGTAAATTGTTACTAGTAGTTCGTGAGAATCGTGTAGAGAGGGTTAATGGAGCATAAGGCTCCGAAGTGCTCCACATCTTACATCCAAAGTTGAGGAAAGTTGAGTCCAGAATATATTCATTTAGGGGCTAACTTATCAGAATACAGAAGAGATGAAAAAGTGAATCACAGCTATGAATTGATATTAAACACACAGCATTAGCACAGTATGTCAGCATCAAACATACAGTTTGTGAGTGGAATAATCATAAGTAATGTCACGAGTGATTTCCAAGTTATCGATAAATTCACGACTCACGAAGTGAGGAGTGAATTTATCTAGAGAATTTGGAAATCAAGAGTCGCATTTGTTAGGACTATTTAACGAATAAAATTAAGTTGTTTACTCACAAATCATTATTTAACTATACTTATTTTAAAATATTTATATATTTAATGTAAACGGCGATGTTTGAAAACAAATGAGAAACGATAGGTACGCTTCATCTGCTTCTTTTGTTTATCACTGCAACCAGATCATACTATTTATTGCCAAAGGAACGCAATATTGTAAGAATGTTCTCTAGTGGGGAAAAAATGAAACACATCAAACTGTATATTAATTCATTTCTGATGTCATATGATGTAAATATGACAATTATATTTTTCTGGATTGTTACCTGAGAAAAAATACATTTAAGAAAGTGCAAACAATGGTTTCTTTTTTTGGTGGTATAATCAATTGCTACAAATGTTTTTATATTAACTCCCGCATGCGGCATGTCTTGACATTCATGCACTATAGGCCTATATACAATCTGTTAGCCGTATTTCTCGTGGGCTCTGTCACTGCAAAATAATGGTCAGAATATTAAAAAGGAGCAGCTTTCTTTAATATGGTAATTATAACACTGATAAATATTTCGTGAAACACGGATCTGATTGGTTGTAAAACAGAAATCATTGAAACGTGATTGGTCATTGACTCCTATTTGGGGCATGAGTTAAATATTCATGGTAATTTTTACGGTCATTCTTAAATATAATATTTAATTAATTTGCATTGGAGAATTTAGTATACTTACTCACTATTCTACAATAACTTTATTCTAGATTAAGAAATATAAATATATGAAATGTATACTGAAAAAAACAATCTAAGTCCTTTTTTGGTAAAATTTGAGATTTTTATGCCAATAGATAATGACTTTCGGAGAATGAAATTACCTATTGTAATCAAAGATAATTGGATTAGAAAAGCAGTGTCAAAAAAACTAGAGTCCAAGTACATTTTAAATTATTGTAAATTTGTATTACTTCAGATGTATCTGATAAGTTTAAAATCTTGTTCAGCCCTGTTTTTAGCGAATTCCGAAGGAATGGAGCTATTGAGGTTGTTCTCAAGAAAACCGATCCTATCTAGTAGACACCAAATATAGCCATGATCGAATATATATATATATATATATATATATATATATATATATATATATATATATATGTGTGTGTGTGTGTGTGTGTGTGTGTGTGTGTGTGTGTGCATGTGCATGTTAATGCTCTAGCAGTCACAATTTTTGTTTCATCGAAACCAAACTTGGCACATAGTGATTAATTAAAAAGTAAAGTCGAGGTAGTTAACCAACAAAATCGGACCATTAGGTGTTAGAGTTCACCTGAATCAAACGTTAAAAAATCGCTCTAGTGAACGCAATTTTGATGTTTCAGATTGAAAATCAGTAATTGAAATTCGAATAAACATTGGAAGAAATCTTTAAAAGAACAGTGAAATACAACAATTAGAAGTGAGGATTACCGGAGATCCAAAATTAAAAATTGACTCTAGCGACCGCCATGTTCGGTTCGTCGCAATGTATACGAAAAACTTTACGCCTTAAATTGTCAGTGCTTCCTATAAGATGGAGTTCCTTAATGTGTTTATTTTATCATAAAGTAATAGAAAAAAATCTGTGGATATTATTTAAATTGGTGTTAAATTATACAACAATACGCAAATAGGTAATAAATAAACCAATAACTAAGGTTATGCATGATTTGTTTACATTACCATCTGACACTTTTAAATAAGGTGGCATGAAAAATTGAGTTTCTCATATTTAACAAAAATACAGAATACGGCATAAGTCGGTAAATCACTGCACATCGTTGCAAGGAAAAAAATCAGATTGGTTGAAGTTTGAGATTAGTGTTTGAGGATATATTCTGAAGATCCCGTATTTAAACTTCAATTTCACAACCAATCTGATTTTTTTTCCTTGCGCCATGTGCAGTGGTTAACTCACTTACGCCGCAACCTGCATATATATAGGCCTATATATATATATATATATATATATATATATATATATTTATTTATTTATTTATTTCGTAAATTAGAAAAATGGGTCCATAAGTTCTACGCTGACGACATTGCTTAGTTTACGCAGTTTCTGCGTGATGGACTTTATATTAATAGGGTGCTCCATAACGGGACTTAATTAACCAAGCTAATTTAGGTACGCTTATTAACCTATATATGTCAACGAGTTGCATGTGGTTAGCACATCGCCTCAATGAGACTCTAGTAGGCAACTAAGGTATTACTTGTACGGATGAAGGTCGGTTGAAATTTGCACAGAGGCCTTTTTTTAGTCTGGCGTGTTGGCATGTAGTTCTTTTACGAACATGAAAATCTTCAGACTGACGATCCAAGTTCCTCCCATCTTCCATTTTATACTATATAACTCGATTAAATTTTTAATAAAATATATTATTCTTTTACGCTACAAGAGTTGAAGTGCTAAGCAATTATGTAGGTATAATTTGGCTCATTCCACATAGTTAGAAGCCAGATGCGGTGGACTAGTGTTTAAGGTCCTTGATTCAGGTTCAATCGATCGCGGGTTCGAGCCCGGCCGGGGTAGAATGATTTTTTAGCACGAAAAAATCGATGGAGCCCTCCGGGAGGGACTTTAAGCCGTGGGTCCCAAGTCTGAAGATTTTCAGGCTCGTAAAAGATCATTAAGCCTGAATGAAAACGCCTGTAAGCAAAATTTACCCACCTCAAAGTCCTAGTAATACCTCAGTTGTCTGTTAGATATTTTTTTGGATCGGTGTGTTGACCACATAGCATCCATGACATCTATGAATAAATAAGATAACTAAAAATTAACTTGGTTTAGTAACTCCTAACAAAGGAGAGGTTATAGCTCAACAATGGTCTATGCCATTATATAGATACAGTTTGTAGATATTGTTTTTATCTACAATTACTTTACTTTTACTTTGTATTTTTTATTAACATGGGCGAATAAGCAATGACGATAATTAAAAAAAGGGTGTGTTTGTTACAAAAATGTCGTAAGAATGTATCTAATTGTTTTAATTATATATATATAATTTGCTTGATTTTGTAGCGTTTTTGAACTTCAAATTTCATTCGTTTAAAAAAAGTAAGAAGTTTACTTTGATTTTTTTTTCTGTACCCTACATATGTTTTGTAATCGTCAAGAGTACAAATATTTACAATAGTGGAATGCAGGCTTTCACGGCCGGTAATCATGGTTATAAAAGATTCCGGGCTATGTGGCCGTGGTCTATAACTGGCGTTTCTTCCAGACGTTTCTCCCTCAACTGCGGAGGGCATCTTCAGTGGCGAGCGCTTACAGCTGTTGTTTCCCTGTCGTAGACTCGACTGCGAATGATTCGCAGTCGAGTCTACGACAGGGAAACAACAGCTGTAAGCGCTCGCCACTGAAGATGCCCTCCGCAGTTGAGGGAGAAACGTCTGGAAGAAACGCCAGTTATAGACCACGGCCACATAGCCCGGAATCTTTTATAACCAATATTTATAATGTTAGCAACTCATTTGGGAAAATACTTCATGGTTCAGTAATACTTATACTATATTATATTTCAAACTCGAATAAGGATATAATTTATTAAACCAACCTGTAAATCAACTATAAATAGTCATTTTATGATATGTACTCCATACGAGTTTTCATGAACAGCTTGTAATAATGGGCGTATTGTATGTTAGAGAAGGCAGTAAGATTTCTTCTATCATAAATCTGCAAGAAAAAAAGGCGATTTTAACAGCATAAAGACAACAATAATACCATAAAAACCATTCAAGAAACTTTATATAAAATTCAGAACATGCATATTTTTATTTATGGTAAAAAAATGAGAATATTTAATTTACTCACAATAAACTCATGCAGACACTGGAGCACAGACATTCCAACCAAGGAGAGATGTTGATTGTTTGGAAAAAAATCCACATAATTGTGTATTTACAGGAAAAAGTGTTCATAAAACATCTACGTGCAACGAAGGAAATATACGTTACTTTTATAAGAGTAAAAGAAAATTGTAATTTGTTAGATCATAATTCCTTTAAAATATTCTTAAATACGAAAGTTAAATACGTATACGATATGACGCTCAGTTCATCTATCAATTTAATAATGAAGGGAAAAGATTATTAAAAAACGAGATATTAGATACTTGGTATAAACTCATAATTACAGGCGAGCAAAATGAATGTCAAAACAATTCCCAAAATCAGTATTGAACTGTGATAACAATGCTCAATAACGTCTTCAACCTCTCCCAATTGTTTCCCGTTTTTATTCCTTAATACCTTAATACAGGCTTTCCACTTTACAGCAGTTTGCCCTTGATTCCTGCTTTCGAGAGATTCCTGCCTTCCCATTGTCCTTCTTCCATACCCCTCTTCATCATGGCATCATATATTCCCCCATACCACATTCTTCTACTTCTCCCCCTCTCCTTCTGCCTGTTTCAATTAGATTTGATTTCCCATAAAGATAATGAAGCCTTCTAGTTCTAGTTTGTCTTCAAAAGTAGAAAGAATTCAGGTATATGGGAGGAATGTAGGCCTTACATGCCAATCTTTTTAGTGAATTCCAAAAGAGTGTAGTTATTGAGATTGTACACAAGAAAAGGTTTTCGAAAAGAATTACAATCCTTGCTTCATTCATCCTCCACATGCTACTTATGATACCTGTATGGAAAAAGCATAACTAAATTACCCATTTCTATAAACTCTTAACAGAGGAGAGCTTATGGCTATTCTCAAAGGGCCATAAAACCAATAAATAAGTCATCCATCCTCCTTAATAGAATCTGAAAACGATATGATCATTATATATATACTAGCTGGTCCGGCGAACATCGTATCGCCTTAAAATATTTTTACGTTAATTTTTCCGATATTTTAATAGTCATCTGCTATTCGGGGCGGAAACAAATCCAACAAATCAAAGATCATAAAAATCGGTCCAGCCGTTCTTGAGTTATAAATAGTGTAACTAATCCGACTTAGTTTTATATATATAAAGTCCCGGCCACGCGTTGCTGTGGCTAAGGTATAGGCTACGTTAAATTATGTTGTAGTAAACTAAGTGAGAAATCTAAATCAGAAAGTTTTTTGTTTCACACAATTTTTTAGTTCTGGTACGTTAACTACACCCGGTATATATAGGCCTATATATATATACATATATATATTATAAATATATTTTTGACATTTGGCAATGAAGGCAAATATGATATGAAAAGAAAAAAGAATGCTTGAGTCGGGATTTGAACTCGAGTCTCTAAAGACTCGAGTTCAAATTCCGACTCAAGCATTCTTTTTTCTTTTCATATCATATATATATGTGGGTGGTGGTTTATGTGGAAGTGGTTTTATTGATTGAGATGAATTTATGTTGTCTGCATTCTCAGTATCATCCATAAGTGTATCATAAGGATTATATATATTTTATTGATGGAATATTTTGAGGAGGCTTGCAGATTTCATTATACTTTCGTTTTTTTCTACGAACTTGTTGGCAGTTTGGATTCTCATCATCATCAAGAAGTCTCTGTATAGTAATATCATCTTGTGATATATTATAGTCATCTGTTTTTCATTTAATTGAGGCATGGAGATTGTTTCTGTAATATTAGGCATATTATTATAACTAATAGACTTACTTACAGTTCTGTAATTCCATTCCTTAGGACCTTCATATGTTTTTAAATTGACATTCTTCTTAATTGTAAGATTTATGTCACATATGCCTATACCAATTCGCGGAAATTCACTTGATATCTTATCATTCATGGTCTCTAGAACTGAATCGCCATATTGTTCAATGTCCCTTTTCGGTCCAGTTAAATTTAAATTAAGTTGCTGTCTTTGTCAGATTACTTAAAACTAATACTTACACACGAAATTAATATTATTATAAATATTTTGAAAATAAAATAAACACAAACACACTTAAATTATGAAATAATCAATATTTGTAATTCAATTGAAATTCGCGGTTGCAACAAAAAGGACAGCCACCTGGTTAAATAATAAACCAATTACCTTACACGGCCATCTGTTAGAATCGTATGGAACTCACAGATAATTATAAACAAATAATTTGCAATAAAAATAATGCGACTATAAATTTAGTTATAAACATCCTTAAGTCTCAAGTTGGATCAAACAGCACACAGTGTGTAATATCTTATTAAAATCGGTTTAGTAGTTTAGGATTCCATCGCGGACAAACAACGTGACACGTAATTTATATATATATATATATATAACCTAATGGGCACACACCTTTTCGCGTGTTCCGAGCTCTTTCATTCTGAGTGCCCGATTGATTATAAATGAAGAAATCTGTATGATATATATATATATATCCATAGTAATTCTGCCCGAGGGCAGGTCTTTCACTGCAATCATAGCATTTTCATGCTATGCTATGCTTTGCAGCTTTACTAGGATTAGGTGTGGTAGCTAACGTTGCTTTCCACACTGGTGAAGGGTGATGATGACGATAATAATAAATATGGTGATGATGGCCATGTGATTTCGGGGACCGTTTGGCCCTTAAAGTGTTCCCGACATATATTATATATACATTTCTATTTTTGGGCGAGGATTACTCCAGGAATCCATGACAAAGGCTTAAACATAAGAACGTTAAGCCTCATTGATTGCGATGGGCAGAGCATGTAGTACGAATGGACAATGAAAGAGGGGCATGTATAATTAATTTTTGAAAGCCAGAGGGGAAGTGCCCGGTGGGTAGGTCCAGAATAAGAAAAGTCTGCGATAGGTAGAATATATGGTCTAAAGGGGAATGAAAGTGGGACATGAAAACTCATAGGAAAACCAAAAGGAAAGTGTCCAGGTGGTGGGCGATGAATAAGACGGGAGAATAACACTGACCCTAATTTGAGGGAGGTTAATTATACAGAATGAATCGGAAATATTAGCTCAGGATTGAGATGTATGAAGCGCATATATATGCGCAGTTATGAGTCTCCAGGTTCAGCGAGTTATATATATATATATATATATATATATATATATATATGGTATGATAAGAAAAATAAATGCCTGGACGAGATTCAGGTTCGAATCTAGTCCAGGCATTTATTTTTCTTATCATACCATATTAAGCTTGCATTGCTCAATGTTAAACATTTAATTATAACACACACACACACACACACACACACATATATATATATATATATATATATATATATATATATTCCTTCTGGATTTTTTCGTGTTGAGACTTGAAAGTAGTTTTGAAGTTCCTTAGGACAGGTTACTGGCCCGACGCTAAGTAGTCCAGTGGTAGGGCTGCTACCTTTTAGTCTCTGGACAGACATTAGGATACCGCATTTACTCAGTACCTGATGGAACGGTTATACCGCCGCGACTCGGTCCTCAGAGCCTCGTTTGTGAAAACGGGTTGTACCACGAGAAGGTGAGGATGAGAATTGGGTAGGAGAGGTTATACACACGTCACTGGTGTCGACAGGAAAACCCATGGGCAAGCTGGAGTAATGATTTGGATTAATAAAACCATAAGAAATAAAATTCAACACTACACGTACTGGAAAGAAAGAATATTAGAGCTTCGACTGAAAATTAATAGAGGTAATTTGACAGTTCTTGGTGTATATGCACCAGAGGAAGGCCGTGAAGAAGACAATGAAGAATTTTATAAAATATTACAAGAAATTTATAGCAAAATTAATAGAAATGATTACATTCTCATAATAGGAGATTTAAATGCCAGAGTGGGCAATGCTCAAGTCAACAATAATATTGGAACATTTGGCGAACCAACCAGCAATAGGAATGGGACAAGATTAACAGATTTTGCTATCTACAATGAACTGAAAATAACGAATACCTTTTACAATCATAGAAACATACATAAATATACCTGGCATCGTCAGGACTCAAAATCAATCATTGATTATTTCATTGCAAATAATAAGATTTTTAAATTGTTTCTCGATGTCAGAGCCTACAGAGGATATGATATTGGTTCAGATCACTAACCTAGTAGAAGCAAAAATAAGATTTCCACCAAGATGGTTAAAAAAGAAGAAAACAACAACAGAGCATAGAACAAAAGTACAAGGTAAAATTATTTTATGATGACAGCATTAAATGGTTATATTCGAGAAGAATTCAGCAATATATGGCTACAACTCCAGAAAGTAATGATGTCGAAGAAGAATTGGAAAAACATTAAAATGATAATTCAAAATGCAGCTAATGAAACTTTAGGAAAAGTAAATATACAAAAAAGAAGAAATAGAACTCTAAAAATCTGTGATGATCAAATAAAACAATTGATTGAAGAAAAAAATACAGCTTATAAAAAATATTTGAACACAAAGAAAGTAGAAAATGAAATAGAATTCAAACGCTGTAGAGCTATTGTTAAGAGGGAAATAAGAAAGAGGCATAGGAAAACATGGTTAAATTTTGTTACACATATAGAATCAGATTTGCATAAGCTCCAACCTAATGCCATCAAAATATTAAAACATTTGAATAAAGATATTAAAGAATCTACCAAAATTAATTGCGGAGTAACAAAAGAAGATTTTTTTTCAATTATTATAAGTCTTTGGACTGACAATAGCTATGAAGATACAATTTTCCGAAATAATAATGATACAGATTCCATAATATCATTGGAAGAATTGAAGAATTGAACAATAGTTTAAAGAAATTAAAAAATGGGAAGGCAACTGGCACAGATGGCTTGAATTCTGAATTGTACAAATATGCAGGCAAACAGTTCCATGAAAGACTGTTGTCCTTCTTTAATAATGTATTCAAAAATGCAGATATACCACAAGAATGGAAGACAAGCATTGTTATACCCCTGTTCAAGAAAGGAGACAAGAGAAAAATGGACAACTATAGGGGAATCAGTTTGTTAAAAACATGCTACAAAATTTATGCAGACATTTTAAATGGAAAATTGAAACGTTTCAGTGAAAAATTCCTTATGGAATGTCAAAATGGATTTACGAAAGGACGATCTTGTATTGATTCAGCATTTTCTGTTAAACTATTGCTTGAAAAAGAATAGAATTCAACTTAGAAACACATTTTGCTTTCATAGATTTTGAAAAAGCATTCGACACAGTCAAGAGATCAAAACTCTTAAATATATTGGAAGACAGAAATATACCAAATTTACTTCGGCAGAACATACAAAATATTTACAAAGACAACACCATGAAGATTAAATTAAATAACAGATTTTCTGAAGAAGGAATTATAAATCGTGGTGTGAGACAAGGCTGCCCCCTATCCCCAACACTCTTTGCAATTTATATCAATGAAGTAATATGTTGCTGGAACAAAACATATAAATTTGGAATAAGAATATCAGAAAATAGAAAATTTAAACACCCTATTGTTTGCAGATGACCAAATAATAATAGCAAATTCCGAAGATAATCTACAGAAAGGTCTGTATGAACTTAACAAAATTACAGAAGAATATGGATTAAAGATATCTACAGAAAAAACAAAAATTATGGCATTTCAAGGTGTAGATCCTGTCAGAAGTAAAATTGTACTGGACAATAAAATTTTGGAGCAGGTGAATAATTTTACATATCTAGGATGCAATATCTCATACGAAGAAGAAAAGGATGTAAATGCAAAAATATCTAAATTTTTAAGAATTTTAGGGTTAATAAATTCTATCATCAAGCCACAGATAGTCCAAAAGCATTCAAGACTGAAAGTGTATAAAACACTGGCTCTTCCAACTCTTTTGTATGGTCGCGAAATATGGACGTTGAAACAGAAGGATATACAGAGACTTAGATCTGCTGAAATGAGATATCTTCGGAGAACTGCAGGATACACACTACTAGATCACAAAAAAAATGAAGACATCTTAGAAGAATTACACATGGAATCTTTAGAAAACAAAATTTCTGATTATAAGTCAAGATGGATACAACATGTTCATCGAATGGAAGATACCCAAACTAATGTTAAGATATCAACCTGCAGGAAGAAGAAGACCAGGACGTCCACTCAAAAGACTTCTGGATGGTGTTTCTCTTGAGGCCGAAACAGGTCAACAAATGGCCTAAATTCGTGAATGTACTATGATGATGACATATATATATATATATATATATATATATATACAGGGTACGACATAAGTCAGTTAACCATTGCACATAGTTTTAAGGAAAGAAACTAGTTGAAACTGGAGTTTGAATACGGGACCTTCAGAATATAATCTCAAACACTGCCAAATAATACGGTTGTCAATTCGAACAATTTCGGTATTTGTTTTCTGGACAGATGTTGTAAGCTACAGAAAATAATATATTTGCATTTTCGGTTAATAAGTTGCACTCTGTATTAGGTCACATAAACTCTAAAACCACCTTACGCGTGAGGCCTAAAAAGTATTAGGGTTACCAGCCGGCTGCTGTCCTCGCATTCAAATCTGTTAATCGCAGAGATGGCTAACAAATGTTTTCGATTTGAGGAAAAAACTCAAATTCCACAAAAAAAAGTAGCAGCGCCTCCCTCTATCAACCTTTTAGGTGAAATTAGATTATTAAATAGAATAGTAGGTTCGGGTGAATTAATAATACACAACACATATTCGCTGATTTAGTTCCACAAGGAACACCCCAACGATCGTCCATCTAATATGGGGTGACATGTGGTCATCATGTTGTTATAGCTGGTTATCTCAACAATGAGTCATTATTTACTGCAGCTACCCAAATTCCTCAGAATTTTGGGTGGGCACCAGACCGGTCGCATACTGGCCGAAATTCTATCAGAAATGTATTGTCTCATGGTGAATTGAACGGGCAAAAGTGCCGTACCACTGTATGATGGCACGATGCCTTAAACCGCTCGACTATGGCCCGGGACATTATAGGCCTATATATATATATATATGTGTGTGTGTATGTGTGTGTATGTGTGTATATGTGTATGTGTATATATGTGTTTGTGTGTGTGTATATATGTGTTTGTGTGTGTATATATGTGTTTGTGTGTGTATATATGTGTTTGTGTGTGTATATATGTGTTTGTGTGTGTGTATATGTGTTTGTGTGTGTGTATATGTGTTTGTGTGTGTGTATATGTGTTTGTGTGTGTGTATATGTGTTTGTGTTGTGTGTATGTGTTTGTGTGTGTGTATGTGTTTGTGTGTGTATATGTGTTTGTGTGTGTGTATATGTGTTTGTGTGTGTATATGTGTTTGTGTGTGTATATGTGTTTGTGTGTGTATATGTGTTTGTGTGTGTATATGTGTTTGTGTGTGTATATGTGTTTGTGTGTGTATATGTGTTTGTGTGTGTATATATGTTGTGTGTGTTTGTGTGTGTATGTGTGTTTGTGTGTTTGTGTGTGTATGTGTGTTTATGTGTGTGTGTGTGTGTGTGTGTGTGTATGTGGAAGGGCGTGTATCTATCTACGGACTTTTTTTAAGAACCAAACTGAACATTTACCGATTAATTAAAAAAAAAATAAGGCATCACTATAAATATCTGTGTGTTTAGTATGAGTTCCCTGTAATTACTTATATTCGGATTATTATTTCATTCCATTAAAGCAGTTTAATCTTTCGCTTTATAGGTACTTTTACGTGCCACACGACGCCCGAGCCTTACAATGGCACGGCCTGTCGGGAGAGGGATTTTAAATATGGGTCGCACGCATCCTTTTTTACCACATAAGGACATAGAGGGCCTCCCCGAATGATGAATCAGATCAATGTCAGGGCCTCTCTTAGACAACACAAAAATTAAAACGAAACACACCCCGTACACACACAGAATACTAAACATGGCGAGTATGATTATGTTTATGATGGCCAGATGGTGTTCGGATACCGTTTGGGCAGTTTCCTAACATTTGTCCCTGAAGAAAACCCTCATCCTGAAAACTTGTTCCGACGGGGATCGAACCTGGGCCCATTGTGTTCAAGGCAGCAACGCTGTACCCCGAAACCAAAAAATTTGAGGCCAACCGGAACCTTTATGAATATTATAATAATTATGCATATATTATAGGAACATTTTATTGCCCCATATTATACTACACCAATATGAAGGGAAGTAAATAGTGAAATTTCTTGCAGCAGATTCAGTATTAACTAAGTGTGTTTATATTTTATGCAGAAGAAAAAGTGACCATTAAATATTTAAACAATGCGCTTACAAATGCTTGCATTTAATGTTACGTTAATGTCGGCCGCGGTGGACTAGTGGTTATGCTCCTTGCCTCTGGTCCCGAGGGTCGTGGGTTCTAACCCGCCCGGGTTCAATGGATTTTTTAGGACGGAAAACCCAAAGAGCAAGGGTCTTAAAGTAGTGGGTCCCGAGTCTAAAGAATTTCAGACTCGTAAAAGGCCTCTAGGCAAAATTTACCGACCTCAGCGTCCTAGTAATACCTTAGTTGCCTGTTAGATGTCTCATTGAGTCGATGTGTTGACTGCATGTCATTCAAGACATCTCTGAGCAAATAAGGTAACTAAAAATTAACTTGGTCTAGTAACTCCTAAGAAAGGAGAGGCTGTGACTCAACAATGGGCTACGCCAAAGTAGATAGATAATGTAGTAGAACATACAATTGAAAGTGACTACAACTTTCAACAGAATAAAGATAGCTCTCCACAACGATCTTAAAAATCTTTAATATTAACGTTAAATTTGTCCTATTATATATTTGTGAAACCCGGAAAACAATTAAAATCATAAGAAAAAAGTTTCAAGTATTGATAAAGAGATGTCTAAAGAATATATTAAGAATTAAATGACCATAAACAATATCAAATAAGGAATATTGGGGGGGAAACTGACCAAAAAGAAATTAGAATAGAAATAAAAAAAAGCGAAAATGGAACTGGATAGGACATACATTAAGAAAAACCCGTGATTCAATTGAAAGAATTGCATTAGACTGTAACCCCCAAGGACACTGGAAGAAGCAGACCGAAACAAACATGGAAGAGAACCATGCTTGAAAAAATTGCAAAGGAGGGAAAAACTTGAAAGAGGTGAAGATGGTTCAGAATAGGATTCGTTTGGAGGACGCTTCGTGATACCGTATGCTCCTAATAGGAGATAAAGGAGATGATGATGATTGTCAGTTCATTGCCACCTGGAGAATATCTGTTGTAACAGCATGATTAAAATAATAAAGAAAAGGTAATTATTTTGAGTTCCATCCATAGTAATTCTGCCCGAGGGCAGGTCTTTCACTGCAATCGTAGCATTTTCATGCTATGCTTTGCAGCTTTACTAGGGAGTTATAGGTGTGGTAGCTTCCCGTTGCTTTCCACACAGGTGACGGATAATGATAATAAGGATGATGATGATGGCCGGATGATTTTCGGGGATCGTTGGGCCCTAAGCGTCCTGACATTTGTCCTACAGGTAAATAATAACCCCAAAAAAATCTCACCCAGGAGCCAGTCCCTACCGGGGATAGAATCCGGGCCCGCTGCGTGAGAAAGCAGCACGCTACATCGAGACCACAGCGGTGGACTATTTTGAATTAATAATTTAAAATCTGAATAATATGACTTACGCCACTGTTGCACTGAATCCTTCATATTCTGTTCAGCACGTCAGAGTACAAAATTTGTACTAGGCATCTAGGCCCTTCCCCCATCCATTGGGATACCTCGGTCATCATAACCATACTCCCAAGTCCTAGATTTCTTGCCCTCCCTATCGTATCTTCGCGTCCACGTTCAAGTTCTGGTCCTAAAACCAACACCCCTAGGGAGAGGGTGTTGGAGTTGCAACTTCTGGGAATTGCTGAGCTTCGTAGTCGCCAGGTCGCTCATTCCTGACGACCCCACAGTTGGTCCACGGGCTCCATGAGCCTAGCCGGGAGGACTGCTGTCGCAGATCCACCGACCGTTCCCCTGTACTGCCTCCAGGGACGTGTCCTGCAGCCGTTGTGAGACCGGCTAGGGCTACAAGCCCCACAGTGTGAGACTTTAGTACATCCAGGTGCTCATCTCCTGGCGACCCCACAGTTTGTCGACGATCCCGTAGGCTGAGCCAGGAACCAGTACAGTTGCTCCCCTCTGCACTGGTCCAAGCCGAGCCCTGGTATGCCTCCAGGGACGCCTTCTGCTGCTGTTGTGGGCCATCACGGAGCTCGCAAGCTCCAACAGATGAGCAATTAGTACGACAAGGCGCTCAACTCCTGCCGACCCCACTAATGGTTCAGGAGTCCCTTGGACTTGACCGGGAGGACTGTCAAGCAGATCCACCGACCTTTCCCCCAGTGCACCAGCTGGGGACGTGTTTGGTTGCTGAAGTGGGTCCAGCCTGAGCATTAGTACGTCAGGTCGCTCAACTCCTGACGACCTCACAGATTGTCCTTGGGTCACTCGGTCCCAGAGTCGGCGCTAAGTCCCAGACAAAATTTGTACTGTGAAAGCACAGTGTACGCTATCCTTCTTATATACAACAAAGTTATGTAACAGTATATGGCTTAATTAATAGCCTATTGTCCACCGCTGTGGTCTCGAGGTATCGTGCTGCCTTGTTAAGCAGCGCGCCCGGGTTCCAACCCGGTCGGGGCAGTTTTTCTGGGTGGGGTTTTTATCGGGGTTTTTCCTCACCTGTAAGACAAATGTCAAGAAAACTTTAAGGTGTAAACGGTCCCCGAAATCATATGGCTATCATCCTAATTATAATCATCCCTCACCGGTGTGGAAAGCAACGGGAAGCTACCACACCTACAATTCCCTAGTAAAGCTGCAAGCACAGTATTAAAATGCTATTATTGCTGTGAAGGACCTGCCTTCGGGCAGAATTACTATGTATGGAATAGCCTATTGAAGATTTTTAAGATCGTTGTGGAGAGCTATCTTTATTCTCTTGAAAGCAACACTGGTGTAGTCACTTTCAATTGTGTGTTCTAGTAGCTCATTGTTGAGCCATAGCCTCTCTTTTGTTCGGAGTTACTAGATCAAGTTAATTTTTAGTTATAACGTTAAATCTGTCCTATTACATGCTTGTAAAACCCGGAAAAACAAGTAAAATCGTAAGAAAACAAGTTGCAAGTATTTATAAATAGGCCTACTTTAAAAAATGTAAATAATTTAAAATCTGAGTAATATGACTTACGCCACTGTTTCACTGAATCCTTCATATTCCGTTTACCACGTCAGAGTTCAATATTTGTACTGTGAAAGCACACTGTACGCTATCCTTCATATATAAAACAAAGTTATGTAACAGTATATGGCTTAATTAACATACATAGAATTACTATCAATATTTCCCCCTCTACTTTAGTTATTTACTAAAAATATTTTCCTTACAGCGGGTTTATGTATAGTGTTTATTCTTGAGACATTATTTGCATAATGTTATCGTAGGAACAAATAAGTCATAAAATATTTTGTATTGTGTTAAAATAATATCAACATCCCATTCTTTTTCCTCTTTGTTGGTACTGCGGTCCTTGTAGTGTGACCTTGTCCTCGTTTTAAACAGCCATCAATTTACTTATATCACTTGTTTCTGATTTCCAGTTCTTGATTTCAGCTTGTTTTAGATCTTCTTTACATCATCCAACCATCAGAATCCATTTCTACCAATCCTCCTTCTAGTATCAAGTTTGGAGTTTAAAACCTTTTTTAGGTATTCGATTGGTTTTCATCCTACGGACATGGCCTAGCCATTCAATTCTTCTACATTTAATATCTGTGATGAAGTCACCATCCGATTAAATTTACAGGAAATAATTTGTTGTGCGAGTTATTTAAACGTGTTGGACCGCAGTGAAAACATAATCATATAAAACTCTAAATTATTTATGTATATTGTGCAATTGGACACTAATTTAAATAATGTCTATTTGCTTGTTTTTCTATCGTTTTATTAACATATTAAAATATCAAATCAGTATAATGATTAGGATATATTGCTTATTTAAGGGCCAATAGATCATATTATTTGATACGAGGACTATATGATTTTCTTAATTATTTATCTCATAGACCGATAATTTTGCTTCTTTCTGTTGATAAAATTGCCTCTTTCTGTTCGTAATGAGAGACTCTCCGCAAATTAACTTCTTTGACAAGGATATCGAGTCAACAATATACGATCGATATGGTACAGCACTAAATGCTAAAACAAAACAACTTCGAAAATTACAAAAAAAAAATGGTCAGTTCTTTGGTGTAAAGAAATATTAAATGTTGTATAATGAATCATTATTATTAATAGTTATTTCTCATAAAATCATCTGTTATTAATTTTTCCCAAGCCAAAAGAGATTTAACAGTAAAGATATGCAATTTACAACTATAGTGCCGGCTTAGAAATCGCCCCAAAGTAAGATCGGAATACATAACCTGACATTATTTTGGTAAAATTAAACATTACAATTATATTTGGCTTCTGATGTTGTATTATTCGCTAAATAATCACTCCAAATCGAACGCGAAGTGAGTTTTTTCATTGGACAAAATCGCTCGCTACTTTGTAGCTCGTGATGTTTTCAGAAAAACACAACCTCTTGTTAGATTACTGTTGATAATTGTAATAATTCAGCCTTTTAATCCATAATGAGTTGAATAATAATGTTTACATCAAATATGAAATTGTACAGCCTTTGAAAAAAATGATGGCGCAACCCTTGATGGTGAAAAGTTCAACGTTTTGAAGTGCGATTCACACTAGTAAATTGTTACACGTACTGTCACCTTTGAGGTCAAATCCGGCGGCATAAGGGACCAATCATATATTTATTCCAATCGTTATTGAAAGAATTTCAACAAAGTTATTAATTGAATTTCTAAGTTAAGAGAGTTATCAGATGACTGAAAGCAAGTATCGGTAATGGTCTCTTAAACCAATCAATAGTAAATTAGCGCTTACTTCTGATGCAGTATTTGTATCCTTCGCTTAGTAGAGCAGTCGGTAAGATGCTTTCTGGCGACGACGCAGGCCCAGGTTCGATCCTGGTCAGGAATTTTTTAAATAACATCGTTATTTTTTATAATGCCTACACAGGCTATGTTATATAAATAAATGTGTGTGTATATAGTAGGGACATTAATTAATTAAAGGAAACAGCTTATATATATAACGAATAACGATTGTAAAATCTCATTACTTTGTTTAAAAAACACAAAACGATTGTTAAATCTCGTTAATTTGTTTAAAAAACACAAGGCATAACAAGATTGTTTATTTCCACTACTAATGTAAATTGCGTCTGATTAATTTAAATTAAGACAAGTTAATATATAATTTCATTTTACGAGTAAGTCTGGAGTATTGCATCGCTTCATACAGACTGTTTATAGCAGGGAACGGTTGTGGTCTAGTGGAGGGAGCTTATATTTCCCATGCAGGAAGTCGCGTATTCGATCCCGCTATCATGCTTTTTTTCTCTCTCTGTCTTCCTTGTATCAATTAATTTTCTTTGTTTTTTTATTTGTTTTATTTACAGCATTTACCGCACTACTTATATACGCGAAATTATTTTCCATTGCCCGACACACAACGAAATAGAACGGATTTTAGTTTCTCAAATAGTTGTATACTTGTGAACCAAACAGCTGACCTCTGGTCATGCGCAGTAGCTTCATTTGGGACTTC
This sequence comes from Diploptera punctata, assembly GCA_030220185.1. Lineage (NCBI taxonomy): Eukaryota > Metazoa > Arthropoda > Insecta > Blattodea > Blaberidae > Diploptera > Diploptera punctata. Next base: position 177,154 of record JASPKZ010007745.1, read on the forward strand.
CAAATTACCTGTGCGCCAACAATTATTTCAAAGACTGTATATTTTTATGGCACAAGACAAAATTATAAGATCTTATATTCTCATTATTCTACTCATTTTTATGGAATTAAATATATTAAAATAAATGTAATTATTATTTATAATGAGTTACCGTAAACACTACTTTTCACAACAAATATTAACAGTATTAAGAAATAATAACATTCGAAGTTCTAGGAGCCATAGAAAAGATCAAAACAATATCAGGCCTAAATCATGAAATAAGGTTACTGTATAACACTGTAAAAGGATTACTACGATAACAGAATAATACTTATAAAAATAAAAGTAGTATTATATTTTAAATTTTAGCCAATATAAACAAAAAGGTTAGTCACTACATCCTTAAAATTATAGGAGCTGTATGAACTAGATGTTAAAGCGTCTATAAATACGATTTAAGTAAAAATGGCGCACGAACACAGTTTAAGCATTACAAAAAATAATAAGGAAGGGTCGGATTCGGTGATCCAGGGATTAAGTTCTCTGTCACTGGTTCCCAAGGGTCGCTGGTTCAAACCTGACTGGAGTTGATTGATTTTTTTAGAATGAAAAATCCAAGAGAGAATTCCTCCGGGAGGACCTTTATGCCGTGCGTCCGGAATTTGATGAATTTCGGGTTCGGAGAAGAATCTCAAACCTAAATTAAAAACTCTCAGAAAACATAATCGATTTATGACAACGAAGTAAGTCTAATACCTTTGTTGCGTATGAGTTTTGTCGAAGTGCTGAGCTAGATATTTTTCACTTGTTGATATATGTAAGGAAATAAGCTTAAATAAATTAGCTTGGATTACCAATATGGTTGGAAAGTTGACTCCTTCTGATGATTAAAAAAACTCAAATTCTTAGCAGAACGCACTTCCCCTAGATCGCAAAATCGGTGATAAAAACAAAAGTTTACATTCTATATCAAAGAGAATTTAAATCATAAAACTAACATACCTCAAGCCACAAAAACTAAATTGTAAACATTAGGCCTATAACTTCCAAAACGTTAATAAATATACCTTAACAATTCCTGAAAATACCAGTCACATTCATCTCTAGTTTTGATGTTCCCGAGCTCAAATTTGGCGGGGGTCGATAGTTTTATGTGGGTGTAAAAATCATTAGCATAACTTCTTTGGAAGTGCAGAAAAACACTGGGTCTTGTGACATAAATTAACGGAACCTAAAGAACCTTAAGCCTGAATTAAGAGGCATCTGTTCAATTTTTTGTTCCGTCATTTCACTCACAGATTTGAATTGCGACACTAATTACATGAGTCGATAGAAAATACTACCGGTACCTGAAAAAAATCATAGACGTAAGAGGAAATTTGAATCAGAAAGGAGGAATGATTTTCCTGGTTGAGATTTTCAAGTTTTCCTCAACTATAAAGTATATTACAATGCGAAGTTGGGAAGTGGCTTTTACAGAAAGGAGAAAATGTTTAAAAACAGAGCGATAGCGAGGTCTTTAATTTCCGATATTCTGTAAAACTCTTCACAAACGTGCATTGTACATTATTTCTTGCGCGATGGTGTTTTCAAAATAATAATAAAATGATAACATCTTTGTTGGAAATAGTTGCGTTCATTATAAACAATTGACTAAAGTTAACAGTGTGGGCAATGTTTATTAGTTGAAACAACAGGAGACCTTGAGAACGATTATTGATGACATTGCCGCATGTACGTATTTATTGTTTTATATTGTTTCAAATAAAGTTCAGTTCATTTAAAATGCAGTGATTTGTTTAATATAATGTATATTAACACTACCTTTCGGATATTTTTTTTTTTTTGCGCGATAGTGTGTGTTTTGTCGTACTTACAGCAATGGCGGCCATGATTGAAAGTTCAACTTCCTACATTTCGGGATTGCCTACCTAATTAACTATACTGTAATATTACATTTACACCCACGTGCGGGAAGTAAAACCACTGCCTTCTATGTATATACAAAAATATCCAAAAGGTAATGTTAATATACGTTACACGAAACAAATCACTGCATTTTAAGCAAACTGAACTAATTTGGAACAATATAAACAATAAATACGTACTTGCCATTTTATCAATAATAATGGTCTCACGGCCTCCTGTACTTTCAACTAATAAACATTGGCTACACTGTTAACGTTACTCAATTGTTTATAACGAACGCACATATTTCCAGCAAAGATATTATTTTACTCCTATTTATTATTTTTAAAACACCATCGCGCAAAAAAATAATGCACAACGCACGATTGTGAAGTGTTTTACAGAATCTCGGAAATTAAAAACTTGGCTATCGCTCGGTTTTTAAACATTTTCCTCGGTTCTATAAATACCACTTCCCAACCTTGCATCGTAATATACCTTTATTGTATACACATTGTTCGTAGTATACATAAAGGAAAGTGGTTTTACTTCCCGCACGAGGTTTGTAATATGCAATATTACAGTATAGTTATTTAAGTTGGCAACCCCGAAATGTAGGAAGTTGAACTTTAAATCATGGTCGTCATTGCTGTAAGAAGGACAAAACGCATCATCGCGCAAAAATGAGTTTCAGATTAGATTCTTACTTATTAAAGTCATAACAAAATGGTTTTGATAAAAGCTGGGAATTCGAAGCACGAATTCTCTGAGAAAGTAAAGGGACCTTGAACATGCGGATTTTTGTTGAAAATAATTGACTGTTCTCATCCGGTCTGGGCGTGTGTATATGGGTGTGTGTATGTAAAACTACAATCGTTAAAAATAACAAAACAATGAAATAAAGTTAAGAGAACAATAAATATAAATAAAAAGAGTACAAAGAATTACGTACCTCAGGAAACGTGTGTTAAGGTAACAAAGAATTGCACGCAATATCATCTCATGGCGTGGCCATGAACACAGTTTCACGGCTTTATACTGCAATTAACAAGTTTCGATGTTGCTCAAGGTCATACTAAAATGTACTTTCACTGAAGTTAGAACACTCGATTTTAAATATGAACACTGTCTGTGATGTACTTCTCACTTGACAGTTGCTACTAGACTGATGTAGACAGTAAATTCTTTGTGACGTAATAGATTCTGCCCACGTGCTCCCTAATTTCCTCCTAGTCCGCATGTATAATGCACATTACCTCTCTCCTTTCTATTGCGTGATTTTTTTTTCGTTCAAAGTTTCTTTAATAGGAATAACCTTATCATAGTTTCATTCTTCTTACTCAACTCATTGTTTTCATCATTACCATTTCTCTCACGTAGTGGCGTGCAATGTAACCTGTGTTGCCGATGACAGCAGTGGCGTATAAAATATCTGTGCATTGGTACAAGCTTTATTTAAGGGGGGTGATTGGTGAAAAATTGACCATTTGAGATCAAAATTGGCTTTTTTTTGTTTTTTGTACTTAAAAAGTAGCCTTACACTAATGTGTATGTTGGCAAAGTTTCAGAGGCCTATGATGCTTCTAAGTGTCCTAAAATGCTGATTAGGCCTGTATGTTACATTTTTATTTAAACTGTATGCAAATCTTTAAACTTGTTTTACCACACTCTTATTTTCAGGGCATTTTTGTACATTCAAAATTGAATGGAATTCACGAATTTTGTCCTAGAAGGTTCACATTTTTACTGCATGTCCTAAAAATAATGAGTAACAAAGTAGTGCATGGGTTTCATGATTCAACTAGTAGGCCCTATTTAAGAAATAAAAAATAAAATGCATGCAATTTTTTTTTTTTGTAATTCAACGCATGTGGTATAACATTGTTTTCTCCCTTTGTATTCACTTTATAAGAATTATAATGCATGATGTTTTTTAAATATTTTAGGAGTCTTGTAAAAATAATTTTACTAAAAAATTGTGGAACCCATTTAATTATAATATATGCAATTTAAAAAAATATATATATCTCATAAAATAAATGTCTCACAAGAATGAAACTTAAACACATCATTATGTATCATGCAGTGAATGTTTGTACAAAAAATCAAGTATCTATCTCAAAAAATGCAGAAATTAGAAATTTCACCCTTATCTTAATCGGTGGTGTAACTCACATTTTTTACAACGTTGATTTCACATTTTAGAAAAGTCCCATCCACTACTAACTACTCACTGGCATTATCGATCCCGTAGGTTCATGGCCACGTGGACACAAGCTCTCCAAACATTCCTATCCTGAGATAATGTTTTCTAATCATACCCTGTATAATCTAATTTCCTCAATTGTTAATGGTATTCTTCCACCTCATTCTTGGTCTACCAACTGGGCGTTTTCCGTCGGGTTTTCCTACAAGAAGCTTCAATGCCCCTCTTTCATTCCCCATTCGTGCCACATGCCCTGTCCATCGTAGTCTACGACACTTAACTGTAGTTATTATATCTAGTTTTCTACGAAGATCGTGTAGCTCACCGTTATTAAGTCTTCTCCATTCGCATGTCTGCTCATCTCTCTTTGGTCCAAAACTTTTCCTAAGAATTTTATTCTCAAATACTCGTAATCTCTTTCCTCCCTTAAAGTAAAAACCTATGTTTCGTAACCATATAATAAAGCTGGAAGAATAACAGTTTTATATATATTGAATTTAACTTTTTTAGAGAAGTTGGGACGATGAAAGTTTTCCTGTAATACACAATAACATGCATTTCCAAATTTAATTTACGTTTAATATCTTTGTACATCTCAACCTATATATAATTACTGGTCTCACTTTCTATTAATATTTTTTTTATTTAAACTGAACAATAAAATGAGATACACAAATTTGTTCTGGAGAATTATACAGTTATAGAAGAATTTATGTATTAATTCCAAATTAAAACATTCAAACAATGGTATTTTATAAAATAGCGAATAAGAAATAAAGTCGTAATCTAATATATAAAGATGTTTGTTTGTTTGTTTGTTCGTACTTTATGCGCGGCCATATCATTGATTCGATTGTGATGGGGCTTTTTGCAAAAGGTTCAGGAGATTCCCGGGATGAACACAGGTATTAAGAAAGTTGTGATACTCAACTCCTACACCTTTAAAAATCGCCCTTTGTAGTGGAAAACGTGAAAAAAGTAGCTCTTTGGACCTAAACCTTGGATAGATATACGGTTACTTAAACGGACCACAGTGAAAACTCAATTGCTTGATTATATAAGGCCGCGGTGGACTAGTGGTTATGCTCCTTGCCTCTGGTCCCGAGGGTCGCGGGTTCAAACCCGGCCGGGGGTAGATGGATTTTTTAGGACGGAAAAATCCAAGGAGCAAGTCCTCCAGGAGGGACCTTAAGCCGTGGGTCCCGAGTCTGAAGATTTTCAGGCTCGTAAAAAATACTTAAGCCTGAATGAAAAGGCCTCTAAGCAAAATGTACCGGATGTTTCCCGTGCTAGTACTACCTTGGTTTCCTAGATGTCAGTATGAGGCGGAATGCTGACTCAAATGACATTTATACGAAAACAAGTGTAACTAAATTAGTATGGTTCAATTTCTTCCCTGTAGGGGGGAGAGCGCATAAATCTCTGTAAAGGGAAAACATGGGCTTACAATACAATACCTAACACAGTGACTCGAATCTATCATTCCTTTGTTAATGTATGTGGAATCATGCCGAAACGCCGGAATCAGTGGCCAGAGGCCGACCTTCCATGACACGGAAAACCCAAAAAATGTTTTTAATTATATATATATATATATATATAATATGATTAACTCTATTGAAGGCTAATTCAATATTAGGACAATAGTGTGTATAGCAAGGAAAATTCCAGTAATAAGTTGAATTACTAGGCATTGAGCAATGCAAGCTTAATATGATTTGATAAGAAAAATAAATGCCTGGACGGAATTTGAACCCGGATCTCTGAGATGGTACTTCAGCGTGATATTCGTTACACTACCGGGCAAATCTAATACAAATATTTATCTTTCTTATATGTATATTATATTCTCCATTAATACTAGATGTAGTGAGAACTCGGTCTTCACTGTCATCTGGTAGGTAGCCACTATATCATGTAGGCAAATTAAAGATAATATTATTTTTACTTTATAGCAGTGACGCTTTATTGACGTTATAATTAAATTTTTGACACTGAGCAATGTAAGCTTAATATGATATAATAAGAAAAATAAATACCTGGACGGGATTTGAACCCCGATCTCTGAATTTGTACTTAAGCGTGATATCCATTACATTACCGGGCAAATCTAATACAAACATTTATCTTTCTTACATATATATATATATATATATATATATTATCCAATAACACTAGATGTAGTGAGAACTCGGTCTTCACTGCCACCTGGTAGGTAGCCACTATATCAAGTAGTCAAATTAAAGAGAATACTTTTACTTTATAGCAGTGACGCTATGGATAAACACGCTGAAGTACCAATTCAGAGATCCGGGTTCAAATACCGTCCAGGCATTTATTTTTTTATCATATATATATATATATATATCATCATCATCATAGTACATTCACGAATTTAGGCCATTTGTTGACCTGTTTCGGCCTCAAGAGAAACACCATCCAGAAGTCTTTTGAGTGGACGTCCTGGTCTTCTTCTTCCTGCAGGTTGATATCTTAACATTAGTTTGGGTATTCTGTGATCTTCCATTCGATGAACATGTTGTATCCATCTTGACTTATAATCAGAAATTTTGTTTTCTAAAGATTCCATGTGTAATTCTTCTAAGATGTCTTCATTTTTTTTGTGATCTAGTAGTGTGTATGAAGAATTTTATAAAATATTACAAGAAATTTATAGCAAAATTAATAGAAATGATTACATTCTCATAATAGGAGATTTAAATGCCAGAGTGGGCAATGCTCAAGTCAACAATAATATTGGAACATTTGGCGAACTAACCAGCAATAGGAATGGGACAAGATTAACAGATTTTGCTATCTACAATGAACTGAAAATAACGAATACCTTTTACAATCATAGAAACATACATAAATATACCTGGCATCGTCAGGACTCAAAATCAATCATTGATTATTTCATTGCAAATAATATATATATATATATATATATATATATATGCTATATTGCAGATTTTCGCGGATATAAGTATGAATAAGAAAGTTTTCTTGGGTTTTCCGCGTCATGGATTCAATTTCGGCCTCTGGCAACTGATTCCGACATGTCGAAACGTCGGAATCGGTGGCCAGAGCCCGAACTTGAATCCATGACGCGGAAAACCCAAGAAAACTTTCTTATTCATATATATATTTATATATATATATACACACACACACACACACACACACACACATGCATATTTGAGTATTGTTCCTAATTAAAAGTAGTTTCGCCCTTACAAAATATTTGCCCAAATGTAATAAACTTACATAACATTATTTTCATCTGCAGTTCAATCAGAAAATCTAAAAATATTTATTATCAGAATCTTATTTGTGAGTAATATTAGTTGTATGTTTACCTCTTCATCTTGACATAAGTATAACTCAGGTTAAACTGTATCATAATAGAGAAAAATAACTCACCTCTTGTCCGGCTTGGGGACGGGTTGAGGTAAGTGTTGTGATGAAGCTCCTTAGATTGAAGGTATGTGAATGCCGGCCGACCACATCTGACGCATCATCACAGTAGCAAATTAAATTAAATTAAATTAACAAAATGAATGACGACACCATGGAGAAATGGTGTAATGAAATATGTGGCTGGGGAAAACGGAAATAACCCCGTGAGTAACCTGCCCAGACTTCGTTCCTTCCACCACGAAACTTATATGAAGTGACCGAGACGCGAAGTCAAGATCTCAGCAGTGAGAGGCGAGCGTCTAACGGCTTACGCCACGAGGCCGCAGAATGAAAATATATCCAGAGAGGTACGAGTAGATGTAATAAAAGTTTCAATCAAGAGTGCGCTCTCTCTCTCGCTCTCGCTCTCTCTCTCTCTCTCTCTCTCTCTCGCTCTCGCTCTCTCTCTCGCTCTCGCTCTCTCTCTCGCTCTCGCTCTCGCTCTCGCTCTCGCTCTCGCTCTCGCTCTCGCTCTCGCTCTCGCTCTCGCTCTCGCTCTCTCTCTCGCTCTCGCTCTCGCTCTCTCTCTCTCTCTCTCTCTCTCTCTCACCTGTCCTATTTAATATTTACTTAGACGGAGTAATTCGCTAATGGCTAGAGAGAATAGGACTGAATTTTGAAGTAGGTGAAGCGATATTAAATACAGCCATTTTGCTGATGATCTGGTTATAATATCTCATTCAAAGGAAGGAATACATAAAACAACTTATTTATATACAGGGTGTAACAGGCCCTCACCGACAAAATGATAGGGATGGTAGGCCATGTAGAGAAGTCAATTTTTTTGTGAGGGAACATATAATCCCAAACACGTCATTTATGAGTTGTGCGCAGATGAAGGTGTTCACCAGTAAGCGTCGGAATCGTATACAAACAATTGCACACACATAATGTTATTGAAAAAGGCATGTTTTTACAATAAGTGTTCAAGCAGTCGACCCTGTGCCTCATTGCATGTTTGATATCGTCACAGTAACGATTGGTCAGCACGGCCGAGCACGGCAGAATTCTGTTTGACGTCGTCAAATGCAGCATTTAGTCTGTCAATCAGTTGAGCTCTGGAGTTTCGTAGACCATACCCTTGACAGGTCCCCAAAGAAGAAAAAATCAAGGAGCGTTAAATCAGGAGAACACGGTGGCCACGGAACACGTCCTCTTCGTGCAATCCACTGGTCGCCATAATCAGCGGTCAGTTGTGCTCGTGCGTCGATACTGAAATGTGCTGGGACTCCATCATGCTGGGACCAGAGATTGCGGCGCACAGCAAGTGGTGCACTGTCTAGCGGGTCACGAAGGATGTTCTGCAGAAACTATAGATAAGCTGCCCCAGTTAACCTTGATGGCAGAATTACAGATCCCAGCAGATGAGTACCAACAATTTCAGCCCAAATTTTGACGAAAACCTCTGCTGCTGATTGAGATCAGCAATTGCATGTGGGTTAGTATAATCGCAGATGTACTATTCCTACTATTGTAGTTTCCAACACGCATAAAATAGAATAACACATATGTAGGAAAGACATCATCGTGAACAGTCTGATGTAGAAATCACTGTACAAAGTTAATATGAGGTACAAAATCTTGTGGTCCTAATGCGTGCACCTTGGTGGTATGCGCGTAGGTTGTACTCCCTCAACGGACTAGTGACTTAACGTTCATAGCATGAGCCACAGCACGCGTGCTGGTTGAAGGCTCGGCAGTAACTTACTCGGCCACTGCGTCCTCAAAATTTGGTGTCCTCTCGTCACGCCGCCAACGGTCCGATGACGAAGATTCCCCGATTCTCCAAGGCGTTAATGAATTTGAGCAAATGTAGTATGGTGTGGATGTCTCCTGTTGGGATACCGCTGCTCTTACATGCGACGAACCTCTCTTCCATTTCCTCTCGACGTAACACACAATCATGTGTCTGAGTTCAGTCAAGTCGCACTGCATGTTGATTAAATTCTCAAAACAACAACAAAACAAACCTAAAGGTACGTATTGCTACGACAGAGTGAGGGACGACGACACAGATAAATAACGAACGGGTTGGTTCCAGTGCGTGGTGCGCGCACCTTGATACATGCGCACGACATGTTTGTGACTATATGTCCCTTCACAATAATGAAATAAAAATGAATGTTCTTCCTTTACTAATATTTTTTATAGCCGATTAATGTTTTAAATTCTTTGTGAAGAGCATCTAAGATTGAATTTCATAAGATGAAGTTAAAAAATGATCATCTCTGCATGGCCTATCATTCCTATGATTTTGTCGGTGACGTCCTGTTACACCGCGTATAATTAGAAACAAAACTGTATAATGTTAGTTATCATTTTAGTTGTTTATTCAGACTGGAAGGACATATTTCAGTATTATGGAGTAAATGGAATAAAAGTCTACTCTACTATATTAAGGAAGTTCTAGGTCGTCTTCCAGGTCCGATACACCAGATTCTACTAACGTGATACAGTCATTCTTGGATCGGGCCCCGTGGCCGCGAGAAGGGTATACAAATCTCTCGTTGGCCGCTTATACCCTTTTATTTTTGTTCAGTATTGGAGTCATGAGGCAGCACCCTCATTGATATCCCACTAGATCCCCACAAACAACACATTTTCATCACTTGTGGGTACCAACCAAACTATGTTTCTAATATGAGATAAAGTGAAGATTAATATCAAGTGAATGAACTAGAAAATATATGAAATGAAGAGAGAGGATTCCATCCATCCATAGTAATTTTGCCCGAAGGCAGGTCCTTCACTGCAATCATAGCATTTTCATGCTATGCTTGCAGCTTTACTAGGGAATTGTAGGTGTGGTAGCTTCCCGTTGCTTTCCACACCGGTGAAGGATGATGGTGATGATGATAATAAGGATGATTATGGTCATATGATTTCGGGGACCGTTCGGGCCTTAAAGTTTTCCTGACATTTATCTTACAGGTGAGGAAAAACCCCGATAAAATCCTCACTCAGAAAAACTGCCCCGACCGGGGATCGAACCCGGGCCCGCTGCGTGACAAGGCAGCACGATACCTCGAGACTACAGCAGTGGACGAGAGAGGATTAATGGGACGAAATTCGGGAAACGTGAAACCCCGAAAAAAAGCCCGAAATATACTGGTATGTTGCACCAGCAATACCCCTATGGAACCGTCAGAATTCGAACCTGGCATCCCAGACGGGGAAACCGCGCGCGCTAGCCTCGCGTCTATCAAGATGATATTTTTATAATATTAATATTTCCACAGAGATAATGAAAAATGTGGCCTTTAGAGGAAAACAAATTGTGAGAACTCAGATTACAATAAAACACAGAATAACAAAACAGATTTCAAACTTCAAATGATTAAGCTGCGAAATATCAAATATCAAGATACAAAAAATAGTACAATTATTCCAATGTACTTGTGAAATCATTACCACAACAACAGGACATAATGCAAGAGAAGATAAACACTTGAAATTCTATAAAACAATGGTGGTACCTTGTGTAATGTATGGCAGTGAAGCTTGGCCTATTGGATGAACAGATGCAGCAGAAGAGAAGTTTCGGGAATATATATATATATATATATATAGCAGAAAATGTAATTTAAGTTAAACTTCGAAATACAGAAATAAAAGAATGCATACAAATAAAGCGACAGAGTGTAAGAGAGAGGAATGTAACTGGTTCCAACATATTCAATGAATGACATCAGAAAGAATTAAAAAAATGATAGATTATAAACCCATAAAAACAGAAGATATATGAAGACAGAGGGCAAGATGTGGATAACCTTGAGGACGGAACGAGAGTTCAGTCCTGGAAGTTAAAGACGATAAGGCATATGAAACAAATCTATGGAGTACGAAGACAAAATGCTGCATATAACTTAAAACTCTGGCTTCCTACTTGCTACTTACGTTGCCGCTGATAGCTAATATTTCATTTAACCACTTTCTTAAGAATTCAAATCTTTAGCGACGCAATTCAAATCTCGATGTGAAAGGACGGAGTAATTAAAAAAAGTTTTTTTCCCCCCTTTTTCAATCAGGGAATAGGCTCTTAAGCATGTTCCCGCTTCACATATTCTCCAAGCAACGTTTCCGTGGTCTCCCAAATCTATCTTCCTTCAGGTTTATAATCAAGAATTCTTCTAGGAAAACGACTGTAGCTCATTATGTGTAGACGTTAATTTAATTGATCTCTATAATGATGAATCCTTTCCTCTAATTATATTACATTCAAATATATTCTCGTATCCTCATTTTTAAATTTATCTAACCTATTACTACCCTTCATCATCATCATCCAGGGATTAAGCCTGTTGGCTTGTTCCGGTTTCATGAAAGCTAAAATTGTTAACATTGTTCAGACTATCTCCTGTATGAGCGTCCTACATTGTTCAGACTATCTCCTGTATGAGCGTCCTACATTGTTCAGACTATCTCCTGTATGAGCGTCCTACATTGTTCAGACTATCTCCTGTATGAGCGTCCTACATTGTTCAGACTATCTCCTGTATGAGCGTCCTACATTGTTCAGACTATCTCCTGTATGAGCGTCCTACATTGTTCAGACTATCTCCTGTAGGAGCGTCCTACATTGTTCAGACTATCTCCTGTAGGAGCGTCCTACATTGTTCAGACTATCTCCTGTATGAGCGTCCTACATTGTTCAGACTATCTCCTGTATGAGCGTCCTACATTGTTCAGACTATCTCCTGTATGGCGCCTACATTGTTCAGACTATCTCCTGTATGAGCGTCCTACATTGTTCAGACTATCTCCTGTATGAGCGTCCTACATTGTTCAGACTATCTCCTGTATGAGCGTCCTACATTGTTCAGACTATCTCCTGTAGGAGCGTCCTACATTGTTCAGACTATCTCCTGTAGGAGCGTCCTACATTTCTCCTTCCGTGTGGTTTATAATTTAGTAATAATTATGGAAATCTTTCTTCTGGCATTCTATCAATATGTTCTTTTCAGGCGTTCCTATATTTAATAATTCGATCTGTAAGTTTGAAAATATTTAGTTCCCTTCTTCTATCTTCATTTCGTTCCTTATCCAGCAGAGTATATCCTGCTATAGTTCTTAAAAATCTCATCTCAGTTGCTTTCAATCTTTGTTCTTGTCTTTTAGTGATCGTCCGTCATTCTGATCCATACAACCCTTAACTGATCACAAAAATATCATTTCTGCAGCCTTCATTATACAGGGTGAAAATTATTTAAACCGACAAACTCTGGGAGGTTGCAGGGGACACCAAAACAAATATTTTTCCCTAATGTCATTTTTCGCCCATGAGGATTATTTAAACCGGTAGAGGAAGATTTTTCTAACGGCAAATTAATTAAACCAACAAAAACTTTTGCATTTTTTATTACCAACAGACAACACATTAACGCAACGCAATTACGTAAATTACAATAGAGGTTAAAAAATGCCTCCATTGACATGTAAACAAAGGTTACACCGGCGGATCATGTTCTGTCTAACAAGGGCAAAAAACTCTACGTGTATCGCTAATTACTCCTGCTGCTGCTGCTACTATCAGGGCAACCAGATCATTTTCTGATGCAACAGGAGTTGTGTAAACAAGGTTGCGCATCTCTCCCCACACAAAAAAAAATCCAAAGGGGTCATATCAGGGGATCGAGCAGACCATGGTACAGGACAACCTCTGCCAATCAACTTTTCTGAAAATCGTTGGTTCAAGAATCGACTAACACGACGATTGAAATGTGCCGGCGCCCAGTCATGTTGGAACTACATGCGTTGTCTTGTTGGGAGCGGGACGTCTTCCAGCAATTCTGGCAAGGCTCTGGCGAGAAAATTGTGATAGTGCCTGCCATTTAATGGCCTAGGTAGGAGATATGTCTCAATTAATAAGTTCCCAACAACACCGGCCCACACATATCAGTGTACTCACTCCAGGAGTATCGCTCCATTAGTAAACAGATACAATTCACTACTACACTGGTGGACAAAACAATTCCTACCATCAACAGCAGTTGCAGTCATGACAACTGAAGAACGTAATACGTCCTCTACTGGTTTAAATAATCATCATAGGAAAAAATGGCATTAGGGAAAAACATTTGTTTTGGTGTCCCCTAGTACCTCCCAGAGTTTGTTGGTTTAAATAATTTTCATTCTGTTTAATTGAGGACGACTGAGATCGCAGGTACCAATTTTATGTTTTAACTCTTACATAGTGACTTCAATGGTGTTTGGCAATGGATTTTAAAATTATTGATGGGTAATTTAGTTCAGGACGGGCTTCAACTTCTTTACTTCATTTCCAAACCCATAATCAGGATTTTTATGCTTTTACAAATATATAGACGTCAGTCCGATTAAAAAAAAAAATTACTGAAAAACCATAAACGTGATAATAAATTAATATAACATATATTTATTTATTTATTTATTTACTTTGATCAGGGTCCACCGCTGTATTTTCGGGGAAGCGCCGCTGCTTCGTGCACAGCGGGCCCGTGTTCGATCTCCGTTCATGACAAGTTTCCTGGGTGATGGTTCTTCCGAGATTTTTCCTCGCCTGTAAGACAAATGTCAAGATACGTTATGGCACATGACGTCCCCGAACATCATCTAGTCATCATAGTAATTACCATATTCGCCATGCATAGTCCTAGTAAAGATCTAAACTTTCATCATCTTCTAATATTGGAGGGAGATGAAAGATTAATTAAGACATTATTAGCAATTTTACGTAATGGGTTACTAACTCGTAATGTTTTATTCATTATCTTATCTGGCGGAGAGGACCTTAATCCAACCTGGAAGATTTTAAGTTAACTTAAACTAATAACCTTCAATGTTATAAATAGAGAAGCTTCTTTACGTCTTAAGCCCTAGTAGGTTTCTACTCCTACAGAATTGCAATCTGTTATCATTTTTTAATATAGAACTTTCCTAATAGAATAGTTTTATCTCCTTAAATATACACAGAGTGGGTGAAGGAAGAACAATGCTGGAACTCATAAAAAAGAGGAAAATAAATGGGATTGGCCACTGGTTAAGAAGAAACTGCCTGATGACGGATGCCCTAGAATGAATGGTCAACGGAAAGGAAGTTAGAGGTAGGAAAAGACGTCAGATGAGACAATATTAAAATAAATGGTTTCTATGCGGATACAAAAAGGAACGCTGAGTTAAGAAAAGAGTGGAGAATGCTGAGTTTGCAGTGAAATACCTGCTCTTGGGCAGAACACTATGAATGAAGTATGAATGTGTGAGTGAATGGTATGTTTTGTTTTAATGTTGTGTCGTCTCGGAAGATACCTTGACATTCAGTTGATCCCTCGCGGCGAGGCCCCCCTCCATGTTCTTGTGTGGTCAAAAAAGTAGAGTGCGATCTATAATTAAAATCTCTCTCCCGACAGGTTGTTTCACTGTAAGGACCGGGTAGCGTGTGACACGTAAAAGTACGTATAAGGTGAGAGGTTAAAACATTAATAAAATGGAATGAAACTTTGTTCAGGACTGAGAAGGATATATTATGGCTATCCTAGTAAATGGAGTTGGCCTATTTTATTGCAACAACAATAACAACAACTTTGAGTATATCTCAAACTTAATGGCCAAGTTTTACATGAATGTCTTTATAGAGATTGACACGAAACCTTCGACCTTGCGTGACTTACGAGTTCAGAAATACGAATAAAACGTAATTGATTGTCGGTAGCGGTAAGGGCAATTACTGTGACATTCATATATATACATAAGTAAAAATTCTATTTGCTAAACAATTACACCAAGAAGTCCCTTCTACTGCTACAAAACCCCACTAATATAGTCCTTCTACTAGTAAATCTCCACGTAGATCTAAGGTGCTTCCTTGCGGGAAATAATTAACTCATTTCCTTTGAGATGTCAGCGAGTGATAGGTGTTTAGTTCATCATCTCAAAGACACTTAGTAGGCAAATAAAGTATTACTTAGACGGGTAAAAGAAGATTAAATTTCGCTCAGAGGCCCTGATTTAGGGTTGAGGATTCTTTACGAGCTCGAAAATATTCAGACACGTACTCACGGTTTGAAGTCCCTCTCGAGGACGTGTTTCTTGGATTTTTTTATTCATCCTAAAATGTTCATCGATCCGGAAGGATAACAAGCAAGGAACGTAACCCTCTTGACCACCGAGAACGATCGATATAAATTATAGTAATTCATTTATATCAATAACTATAAACAAAATACATTAAGTGCAATTTTCCAACAATTTTGTCTGTTCAATAATAGAAAAATAATATTGACTCTAATGATGATGGTGGTGGTGATGGTGATGATGGTGATGATGCTGATAAAGTGATCCCACTAGATGCCTTATTAGGCCCTTAGGATGGTAAGGGGTTAAGGCTTCCACTTTTCTAGACAATCGACACAAGAAGTCATCCTGGTTGTCAGCCCTGTTTGACGGCCGCCTTTACAACCCGAAGAAGCGTTTGGTTTTCTTTTCCGTTAGAGGCTGAGTCGAACCCAGGCCCATCGTCCCGCCAAAATATTTAGGGCAGTTTAAAAGACCTGACCCCATCGGGACTCGAACCACCAACATTCCGACTTGTAATGTATTTCCTTAACCAACTGCACTACATCCTCCATAATAATAATAAATAATAATAATAATAATAATAATTATTTTTTTTATTATTATTATTATTGTTATTACAACAAATAATAATCATTCTCTTTTACCTGACAGAGTTTAAGGCCTTGTCTATCACTCAAACGTTAGATAAATTGATTGATAAATGGAATTAGAAACTCGTGGTAATTTTATAACAGAAATGATCACACGTATAAATGCAATATAGGCTACATTGTGGAGGAGGGTTATTGTTGGGTAAAGAGGTAAAGATTGGATTTAGTGACACTAGGAATACTGAAGGAGTTCTCCATGTGTGAGAACTTAGGTTGCTCAGGTTGGTAATCGGTAGAGTTGAGGTTCTTATCTCGGGATTCCACGAGGACTTCGTCGGGCAGAATTAATGTGTAGAGAATATCTGGTAAAGTAGTTTATTTCTTATCTTTTATAAACTGCAAGTAATTGTATATATATGAAGTGAATTTATCCAACTTTTTAGAACGTAGTGTTTTGAAGTGACTTGATGAAATTGTACACGAGAAGTTACGAGGAGAAGCCTCTCTCTCCTATAGGTAAATTAGTTACTCCCACTACCTCGATCCACGTGGACCTAAGGTCAGTTCTTACTGCACATATAACGAAACATATAATTGGTTATTGCGCCCCTCCTCTTTTGACCCTCCCCAATGGGGTGTTACAAATTTATTATTGGCGATTTAACGCCGTCAGAGGTTGGACCTTTTTTTTCCGTGCTGGGCTTCACGTACAGTCTGGTCACAAATATTTGCTAGGCTTGGGTTTTTTTTTTTCTTAGGCTTGGGTTTTTTTCTAGGAAAAAAAAGGCCTTCAGACGCTAGAAACTTGCCATATTCCCACACGTTTTTTGCTAACGTAATTTGTGTCAGGGGGTAAACCCCTCCGCTTGTACATTAGCTAATGGGTTATGGTTATCACGCTAAATCAGTTAACTGGAGGCTTAGAAGATATCTCTACTCAATCTGTCGAGCAAAGGATTATTGTCATTAGTAAGTTATTATCATGTGTCAGCCACTTCCGTCTTCACAAAAGAAAGGGTTACATTACCTGAGTTGTCAGTCTTCTTTAATAACTAATAATTTGATTACATTGATGCTGACTTCTTTGGATCATTTTATACGGCCTTTGCTCCTACATAATCAGGTTCCACTCTCTTCCCTGATCAATTTGAATATAAATATGACCTAAGTCCAGTAACTGCTTCATTTAATGATGTTATAATTTCATCTGATTATTATTGCCGATAGGGATTTATTTAGATTTACACAGGAGGCTGTGTGACTGAATTGCCACAATTGAAAATGGACATTAATGACAATTGAGGGAGATTTTGAAGAAATAGCTGAAATAAAATATCTGTGTATCTGTGAACAATAAAATAGGAATGAGATGAAGAAAAAAAATAGCCTCAACTCTGGGAACGGATAATATTATTAATTACAGGAACTGTCATGTCAACTTTCTAAAAAAAACTAAAAATATATAAACTTATTCTTTTAAATATATCATACGGATGCGAAACTTCGTCTGGTACCTTAAGGGTGGAGAAAAGATTTCGAATATTTGAGAACAAAGTTCTTAGAAAAAAATTGGACAAAGAGGAACAGATAAGTGAATGATGAAAACTATATGAGTGAATTAAATTATATTTATGGACAACCAGATGTAATACAGCGTTATGTCTCTTGTACAGGGATGGACAGAATGAGTGCAACTATTGGGAAATTGAAGATGTGGATGGGAACTTTTTACAGGAACACCAGACGGAAAGAGCCCAATAGAAAAGCCAAGAATGAGCAGGGAGATTGATATGAACCATGATTTTAGGAGGAAATTATACAGAGAAACTATTATTTCAGCGATATATGAAGTGTGCCATGAATCTGCGCTGCGACGAACCTCTGGGTTCAATAGTGGTAGTTAATTACTTACTCAGTAAATTGTAATTACAGTAAAAGCTCCTTATTCGTGTTTTCATTATTCGCGGATTAAAATATTGAGGCACAGTTCCTGTATTCGCGGCTCAAAATGTGTTTATTCGCGGATCCAGTCGGTATATTAGAAGGATTAGTATCCTTTATTACCCATCAGCAACTTTTTTACTGCAGGCACGTGCCAAGGCAGCTTTTACAAGGAGTGATTCATACCAAATAGACAAATTAAGATCAGAGTAAAATAAGCCTCATTGTCACTAAATCTAAAGTTCGTTGTTAAGTCACCGCCGCCATAATTCACTTTCTGCTATGACCGTTGGTAAATGCCGCCCTCGCCACAATCGGTGTTTTGTTTCAACTGGTCATTCGTTGCAATAATTTTGATTGAATAACACGTGTCTCTTCTGCTTTATTTCCAAATTTATAATGTAGAGCAAAAGGAAAGACAATTAGTTTCGAAACGGAAAAAAGTATCACCGCTAAAATAAAAAGTTTGCATCTATATCACGCTGTTTCAATGTTAATGAACCTACTATACGATTCATAAACAAATCCGAAGACAAAATAAGGAATTATATCGCTGAAATTTACAGCTGAATATAAATCTGAATTGAAAGATATTAAGCGGAAAACCTGGAAAAAAATACTAATTTCTTTAAGCTCTAATAATTAATACACATTGTTCCAAATATCTTATTAATTGAGTTTATTTTGATAATGTTTATTTTATTTTGGAACCATGGAAAGTATTCCCTATATACCCAAACAAATTACCATTCCATATTCACGGTTTTTTGTATTCGTGGCATAAAGTATTTGCGGAACATATCCCCCGCGAATAAGGAGTTTTTACTGTATATGATAGGTCCACTCCTGCCTCGTACGCAGTGGATCCGGGTACTATCTCCGATCGGGAAAAGTTTCCTGGGTGATTGCTTTTATCGGGATTTTTCCTCACCTGTTAGATAAATGTCAGGGAACGTTTAGTCCCCGATCATCATCTGGTCATCATAATAATCACCCTATTCACTATGTTTAGTATGAATTAGGCTTGGGGAGTGAATGCTGTTTCGTTTTAATGTTGCATAATAAATGTTTAATTTAAACTGGCAGAGTTGATGTCATAGGGCTTATCTTTCACTCAACCAGTGGAATAAGATATAAAAATGAATTTTTGCGCGATAGTGCGTTTTGTCGTACTTAAAGCAATGGCGACCATGATTGAAAGTTCAACTTCCTACACTTCGGCGTTGCCAACTAAATAACTGTACTATAATAAAATAACTATAATGTAATATTATATATTACAAACCATGTGTGGGAAGTAAAAACCACTGACCTCAAAAATGACCTCTATGTATACTACATGCAATGTATATACAAAAAAATATCCAAAATGTAGTGTTAATGTACACTATAAGAAATAAGTCACTGCATTTTAAATTAACCGACTTTATTTGAAACAATATAAAACAATAAATACGTACTTGCCACATTTAGCACTAAATTGGTGTCACGGCCTCCTGTTGTTTCAACTAACAAACATTGCCCACACTGTTGACGTTAGTTAGTTGTTTATAATGAACGCAAATATTTCCAACAAAAATGTTATTATTTTACTATTATTTATTATTTTGAAAACACCATCGCGCAAAAAATAATTTACCTACAACGCACGTTTGTGAAGTGTTTTACAGAATTTTAGAAATTAAAAATCGAGCGATAGCGAGGTTTTTAAACATTTTCCTTGATTCTGTAAAAACTACTTCCCAACCTCGCATGGTAATATGCTATTACACATAACGAGTGTTTATGATACCCAGATGGTGTTCGTAGACAATTTGGGTTCGAAGTTTTCCTGGTATTTTCTTTAACGCGAATAAAATATAAAAAAAAAACACTTAGGAATCTTCTCTTCGTCAGCTTATATCAATTAAGTTTGTCGAGTATATGATTCATCGCATGACATTCTGCGAAGACTGATTGGATAAGTGAATAACTGAGTTTTATCTACATTCATCATAAACTGCATGCATTTTAATTTCCTACAACTATAAAACAATGGATTTTCATTACGTCTGAGCTCATACTGTGATGACCTTCCTAACATGTGATGATTAAATCACGGCCAATTATAATCCCACTCAAGTTGAACCCTCAGGCAAAATAATTTGAGGAACATTCACTCTTAACCCCACTGGGTTAGTGATATATATATTTTTTATTTTATTTTGGAAGGAACTAGATATACGGGGTTTACAAAGTATCTGACAATGCCGCTGCCAGCAACTCTCATTTTCGGAAGTATTATATAATGAGCTTCTTACGATCATTGTTAGGAGTTAATAGACTGGATCACCAAAGGAACACTATTATCAGAGGAAAACTTGGAGTAACAAGTTTAAATGAAGATATACAAAGATACGAACAAGAATGGAAAAATCGTCTGAGGAGAATGGCAAGAAATAGACTTCCAAAATTGGCATTATAATATAATAATAATAATAATAATAATAATAATAATACTTTATTTATTCTGGCAGAGTTAAGGCCATAAGGCCCTCTCTTCCACTCAACCAGCACAAATACAAATAAATATCCGACAAATATAGATATACACTATACTAATTATAAACAGTTAAAGATTCAATAAATGTAGCAATGTAAATTTCATGTACAAGCAACATTTTATTGGGTAATAACAATAATGATACGAATAATAATAATATAATAATAATAATAAATACAAATATGATACATTATACGGGAAACACCAATTAATATATATGTCTTACACTGGATAATAATGAAGTCGAGTTTAGAGCAAATATAAATTTAGATTTCTTTTAAAAGATGCCAATGTCCGGCAGCCCCTTATTTCTTGTGGTAGGGAATTCCAGTTCCGAGAAGTGGAATTCCAATATACCCCAACTGGACATAGGGACCAAGGAAGACCAAAACATCGGTGGAAAGATCAAGACCATCTTCGCAAGGTTTTACCGTACAGACCACAAGGCCTAAAACGAATTTGTTCATGATGATTATATTATAATCCATCTATATCCATCTATCTATCTATAATGGCATAAGAGCCCAACTTTGGGTCTTCTCCTCTTTGTTAGAAGATGCTTGACCAAGTTAATTTTAGTTACGATTATTTCGTAAAGATAGTGTGAATGGTGTGCGGTCAACACACCGACCCAATGAGACATCTAGTAGGCTACTAAGGTACTACTAGGATGAAGGAGATCGCTAAATTTTGCTTAGCGGCCTCTTTATTCAGACTTAAGGATATTTTACGAGGCTGAATAATCTTGATACTCAGGACCCACGGCTTAAAGTCCCTCCCGGACGACTTGCTCCTTGTATTTTTCCATCCTAAAAATCCATCGACCCCAGCCGGGTTTGAACCCGAGACACTCGGAATCAGAGACAAGGAACTAGTCCATCGCGACCGACCATTATAATACAGTACTAAATTATCATAAACAAGTATGCTCGTCATACATATTTCAATCGCATATTTTAGTGAGCAGAACTTCTGGAATCATCTCCGTACAAACGATTCATAAAGTGAATTGTAGAGATTCCCTTGCAACAAATCTATCGATAACTAAAGATGGGTCCTTCAACAAATTCCAATTTCTCACTATAACAGAGTAATTTCTGTGGATGCAGGTGTGATGGAGCAGGTTAATATAATTTCCAAAACTTGGAGTAGGTCATGGAAAGCCAAACTGTTGCTATGTTTTTTTTTTTACTAGCCACCTGCTGGCTACGCTACTGATCGTTTGCGGAATTCAAGAATTCATAATATATTTTGTGAATTATGATAAAAATAAAAGACTAAAAACTCTGTGTCATATATTCTCTGAGGAGTTTTTACACGATAAAATACATACGAGTAGACTAAATTTCTCCACATAGATAGTACACCGTTTGACAACATCTACTAATATACTAATTACAATGGCGGATAACTCAACTAACTCACGGGCACTATCGAACCCAGAGGTTCATGGCCGCACGGACATAAGTTCTCCTTACATCCCTATCCTGAGCTAATGTTTTCCAATCATACCTTGTATAATCTACTTCCCACAAATCACATTTAATGCTATTCTACCATCTCAATCTTGGTCTACCAACTGGGCGTTTTCCCTCTGGTTTTCCTACAAGAAGCTTCTATGAATGTCTTTTATTTCCTATTCGTGCCACATGTACTGCCCATAGCAGTCTACGCGACTTAACTGTTCTTATTATATCTGGCTTCCTATAAAGACCAGGTAGTCACTGTTAAGTAAGTCTTCTCCATTCAGCTGTCTGTTCATCTCTCTTTGGTCCAAAAATTTTCCTAAGAATTTTATTCTCAAATACTTGTAAACTCCTTCCCTTGCTTAAAGTAAGAGTCCATGTTTCGCATCCATGTAATTTAACTGGTAGAATAATAGTTTTATATGGGTAAACAATCCCAATTTAACGAAAGCGTAATTTAACAAATATTGAGCAAATTATTTATTGAGTGTTATTTTAAGCAAAAACCCAGACTTTCACTTTTAAAATATCTTCCCATAATAAAATAATCTGTTAATATTAAAGAAAGCGATACCTCTATAGTTCTTAGGAGACTGTTGGGGCAGTAAATTGTTTCTAGACAATCTGCATGTAAATTAGTTGAGATGTTAATCTTGCATGATGGTTGAGGTTACGCCCAAAACATAGTTTGATACTGATTTGTTAGAGGTTACGTTATTCGCAGGCTGATGGTGCAGTCAGACATTTTAGGTCAATTAAAAGTTTCGACCCCATCGGGAATCGAACCAGGACCTTCCGGCATGTAACATGTTTACAAATGAATATTAAATTGTTTTTTTCTTGGAAATTTAAAATATTTTTTTAGTTAAAATTCGAAAAACGCATCTGAATGTTTATTTCCCCCCGTTATATTTTCAGATGCGTTTTTCGAATTTTAACTGAAAAAAAAATTAATGTTTATTTCCCTCGTGATATTTGGTCAACCCCCCCAGGAGCTATCACCTTGACGTGATGGGGGGGGGCTTAGTACCCGATGAACCGGACGACCCTACTGGGGAAGATTGGCTTAGGTTAATCTTGCTGGTGGGTAAGAGGCGAGGGGAACTAAGTATAGCTCACAACGAAGGAATGGCGTCTGTATCCATATTGGGCGGCCACATCTTCGTCAAGTCTTCAACGGTCAACAGGGCGACAAGGAATAGCACAGCTAAACTTGTAGGGCTTGAAGAGCGGAAGAAGCAGCCCTCTCTTGGGGGGTGGATACCCAGAGGAACATGTTTGGAGGCTCAGAGGAAGCAGCCCTTCCACCATCCTTGTCCTGCGAAGCGCTCGTAACGCTTCCAGGAGACATTTATCTTACTGAGAAGCTTCGTGGAAATCAGCCGGATTGTCATAAAAGGAACCGACCCAAGCAAGAGTTGGAAGACCTAGAAGACGTTGGGCTGATGCATTATGAAGTCGGAACGGGCAATTGCCTAATCCCTGGAGTGATGATGATGATGATGATGATGATGATATTTGGTCAAATGAACAAATATCTGAAAAAAATGTAGACTTTAAAAATAACGCAATAAATGGAAAATAAATATCCCACTGGACAGTTATAATATATGTCTTCCAAATGTCGTAAGTATATTTTTAAGTGAAGCCTAACTTATTTTCAATATTGCCATCATCTTCTTTTCTTCATCAAATGTCACCGAATCAGGGCCACCTCAATAAATCCTTCACTTAGCCCTGTTATGTGCTACTCTATTTTTATTATTAATTTTCATTTAAAATAACATCTTTCCATTTCAATTTCCCCTTCCTTCAGGCTTGAAAAAGAATGGTCCAAGGACACAGCCTTATTCGCTCTTTGTTGTTCCATTATTTTCAAATATCGCAAAAATTGAACTGTTTTCTTAACTTTTCTTTAACGATATTCATATATTTTAAGTCTGTCCAATTCATTGCTAGTTTTAATTGTACATAGATCAATATTTGTTTTATTTGATCTAAAAGTGTTCAGTAAAATTTAACATTTAAAAATAGTTTTTTTTTAATAATATTTGTTTCTTCTGAACCATGGTTCATGTTCGTAAAGCATGGAAGGTTTTATAAAAAATACATACAAACTTGAAACAAATATTTGAAAGAACATCAGTCGGAAGACCTATTAAAAAAACCAAGGAAATCATGGTACCCAAAAGTTAAAGAAATTGTTTCTTGCAAGGGGTTCAAGAAAAATATGTCCTTAATCGAAAAGAATGAAGATAGGGAAAAGGAAGGCAGTTTCAGCTGTAATGTCACTGAAAAAATAATAGTTTTTGGAAAATGTTTGGACCGAAGAGAGATAATCAGACAGGTGAATGGAGAAGAATTAATAATATTGAGCTGCATGATCTTTATAGGAAACCAGATATAATAAGAACAGTTAAGGCTCATAGGCTGCGATTGGTAGAACATGTGGCATGAATAGTGAATGAAAGAGGAGAACGGAGGCTGTGTAGGAAACACAGAGGGAAAACGCCCAGTTGGTAGACTAAGAATGAGCTTGGAGAATAATATTAACCAAGATTTGAGGGAAGTAGATTATACATGGGCTGTTTGGAAAACATTAGCTCAAGTTAGGGATGTATGGAGAGCTTATGTCCGCGTAGCCATTGGATAGACCAAGTAAGTTGGTTGTATAATAATAATAATAATAATAATAATAATAATAATAATAATAATAATAATAATAATAATAATAATAATAATATAAATTTTGAATATAGAAAAGGATATGGTATTAGAGATTGAAGAAATCCAACTAAGTTGGTATGGACATATAAAGAGAAGAAGGGACACACAAACAAACAAAGAAGTATTAAAATGGATACCTCCTGGAAAAGGAAAACGTGGTAGACCAAAACCAACGCGGATAAAGGGAATTCAAGACAACATAGAGAGAAATGTGACAGAAAAGAATTGTATATTTTGGTTGTAAATGACGGAAACAATCCCGAATTTATAATAAATAATAATAATAAATAATATAATAATAATAATAATACGTAATTTTTAATAATAATAATAATATAATATAGTAATAATCGTAATTTTTAATAATAATACTAATACTATATAGCAATATACGTATTTTAATAATAATAATAATAAGAAGTCCTCCTCCGTCCTCCTCCTCCTCTCCTCATCGATCATCCTCCGTCCTTTCCCTCCTCCTCCTCCTCCTCTCCTCGTCCTCCTCCGTCCTTTTTCCTCCTTCCTCCTCCTCCGACTCCTCCGTCCTTTTTCCTCCTCCTCCTCCCCCCTCGTCCTTTTCCTCCTCCTCCCATCCTCCTTCCTTTCCTCTCTCGTCCTCCTCCCTCTCCTCCTCCCTCTCCTCACTCCCCTCCTCCTTCCCGCTCCCCTTTCCCCTTTTTCTTTGTGTGGCACGAAACTAGGTGATTTTTATCATCCCCTCGCTAAATCCAAATCTGGGTTTGGAACTGCTATATCAACTCTCGTTTTTTTCTGGATTTTCATTTTTTATAAACAAATTAATTTCCTTTGTATTACTACATCGAAATTTGAAACATTTTTTTTTGTTTCTTTGGTCATTAAATAAAATATAAACATGGAAGTTAATGAATATGAAATGAAAGAAATTTTATCTCCCCCCCCCAAAAAAAGGTAAAAAGGAAATAAAAAAAATGTTTACTCACATTTGCAATTTTTTTTTTTGAAATCTTCCTTATGTAACTGCTACCAGAAACGTCTTCCTTGAGGTTCCAACAATAGTCTGCTGGTCCGTAGTTCTGTGTCGATTTTTCAGCATAACTTCTCTGCATGTCAGAACTATCTTGGTGAAATCTCTCGCCGCATTCGTAACTAATCGCGCCCATGTTAAGGAGAAAAAGTGCAAATCTGAGTGTAACAAGTGAATTTTCGAAACCATATTGCACTCCATACGCTGATAAGATTTCAACAAGTTCCTAATAAATACCATGTTGTCAGC
Organism: Diploptera punctata; assembly: GCA_030220185.1. Classification (NCBI taxonomy): domain Eukaryota; kingdom Metazoa; phylum Arthropoda; class Insecta; order Blattodea; family Blaberidae; genus Diploptera; species Diploptera punctata. The sequence goes on from JASPKZ010007745.1 coordinate 203,282, forward strand.
TTTCACAATTTCCAAGAAAATTGGACAACTTTCTGATAGCTAACCATACAAAGTTATCATGAATTTTCTCACGAAATTGTGGTCAAATAAAAATATACTTGAATGAAAATAGTATTAATTTGATTGATAGGATAAATATTTTATTTGAAGGTAGTCTTGAAACGTAGATGAATAAACTGACAAGTGAGTTCAGTAAACATTTATCTTAAGTAACGAAAACCCTGACCAAAGCATTAACAAAATTTTCATCAGCCCTAGCTTTATATGCAATGGTGGTAAATATTTTGAAATCACAGACTGCATGTCTTAATGTATCCAATCCGCATATTAGCCAACCATATTTTGCATAATTTATTACTTTCAATACTGCATCCATATTTTCATGTTTTCTTCATGTATAAGGAACAGGCAACTGGTACTTATTGGTATATATTCCAATTACGCAACAATAAACTAACTCACGCCTTTAGCCATGGTTTTAGACGAGGCTATTAACCCGGCCCAGTATGCACAGGCGGCATAAGCGGTAACTGTATACAGCTGGGTAATTCTTGACAGGCGCGTTCTCGTCGCGGGGGTGAACACTAAGCATCTTAGTGACTAAGTTCTGTCAAGGACCCAGTCTCTCGGGGTATAATGAGGGCCCCTGCCCAGAGATACGGGTGAAGACCTCAACGGTTGGCTCGGCAAAAGGCGAGACAAGTGGAAGAGGCAGCCCTCCACCTGGGGTTCCTACAGATGGAAGCTTGTTCAAATGATTTGAGGTGGCAGCTCCACCATTGGACTTACTCGGCCGGTTACCTGCTACGATAAATATAAAAAAACTCGAACTCCCCAATGCAATATTCGGACAGATCGAACAACGACGACCAAAAACGTCGTTGGAAAGACGACCTGCACATGCAGCATATAGTGCACCGGGGAGCGGAACGGGCCAACAGGCCCATACCTTGAAGAAGAAGAAGATGATGATGATGATGATAAACTAACTCACTGGCTCTATCGAACCAGTAGGTTCTTGGCCGCGAGGATGTAAGCTCTCCATACATCCCTATCCTGAGCTAATGTTTTCCAATCACCATCTGTATAACCTACCTCTCTCAAATCATGGTTGATGTAATTCTCTCGCCGTATTCTTGGTCTACCAACTGGGTGTTTTCCCTCTGGTTTTCCTACAAGAAGCTTCCATACCTCTCTTTCATTCCCAGTTCATGCCATATGTCTTGCCCTCGCAGTCTATGAGACTTGACTGTTCTTATTATATCTGGTTCATTACGCAATAATACCGCTTTTAAACAAATCCATATGAATCTAAAAATAGCCTACATCGTTGTGTTTGTGACCGCTTCCAAGTTCTTGCAGAAGACCTTGTTCATCATTGCAGTATGTTAACTCACTATTAAAAAATAAAAAAAAAGACAGTGAATGCTAGCATTTACTATGTGACCCCTTAACACCATATTGTAATAATTCCATTCTTTAAGGCAATAACCTAATAATTCCGCTTGAACTTTAGATAGATTGAGGGTTCAGACAAGATCGTTTAATTCAGTGGCTTTCGGTTGTCACAGCAATTACACCAGTTGTACGACGAAAATCTACTCGTATCTTATGGTTTATAACAAGTTTTACAAATTGTTCAGTTTATAAAGAGTATGAACATTTATTTTTGTAAACTTGTTTGGAGTAACCTACTCTTAATAGTGTATATAAAAAATAATATTTTACAATTTTACTTATATATGCACAATACAATAATAAATGTAGCGATACTTAAAATTGGTCTGTAATGTATATATATACAATCACTCAATTCAATTTTAGCAATTTGACAAATCATATTTATCAGTAAGGGGCGGATTCCTATGACATGTCATATTTGTACCAAAGCCTATATTCTAAGCTTAAAGTAAGTAAAAACATTTATATATGTCTTATTAAAGATTAGGTGGATTTTATTGGGTCTTAAAAGTCATATTTCTCATTTTTTCAGATCGTTGGTCGTACTTCTACTTATTTCTATGATATTTTGGCCTTTTTAATAGTAGCCTAGTCATCAGGCGATTGGAAAGAACCAACATTTTATCTGTATAAAAATCGTCAGTTTCACAGTCACTTGTTTCGGAGGTTCCTGATAACAGGTAGCAAACGTTTGCACTGGACAATAGAAAAAAGATTTCCTTTTTAGTATGATACAATTGAAAATGTATATCATTGAAAAATTAATATAGAATGGGTAAAAATTCGATTCAATTATAAAGTCATATTCTTGTCTTTTAGGTCATATTTTCCATTTTTTAGGTCATAGAAATGCACCCCTTATTTATCAGTACCACTAACCAAAACTCGTGAAAGCAAATTAAGTGCGCATTAAAAAAATCCCAGTGCCGATTATTAAATTACAACGGTTGATTTCCACAAATAATATTATACACGTTCGAAATCAATCAATTGTAGAGTTATCCAAATAAATAACAAGAAAAAAGACTTCTTAAATTAATAAGTTGCTATAGCTGACAAATTATACCACATAATTTTATTTCATATTGTTTCTCTGTGTAATATAAAAATATAACTTGCATACATCAAATATTATGATTAGAAAAATATTAATTCGAAAAAATGTATTATTGAGATACTGGTACTTTTCAAATCAACCAATCTCATTCTCGTCTCGCATCAGCATTCATGAATTGATAGATCGAAACTTCATTCGACCTTATGGTTATCGATCAACTTGTATATTTCGCTTTCGAGTTGTGACGTTAGGCCCAGCTAGCTGGTATTCAATGACTTCGTCACAAGCTTCGTCTAGTGCAGCGATAACCCACTAGTGTGGATTATTGATGGTTAATTAGCCACGCATCAAAATACGCATGCGTGAATTCATCTGTAATTTAGTAGCTGGTGATAGAAGTGGTATTGTGAACACAGGAATATCCGTCAAGCCAAATGCGATAGAAGACTGTTGATACGGCGGGAAATTTGAAATTAATAATAATAATAATAATAATAATAATAATAATAATAATAATAATAGCTTTATTTTACCTGGCAGAGTTAAGGCCTTAAGGCCTGTTAGCCACTCACCAGGTTTTAAAAAATAAAAAAAAGTGTTGCATCTAAATTACAATAAACATAAACAATTACATGTTATAAATACAATAGCTACAATTAATATTTATAATGTATTTTGATTTACGAATTTAATGTATAATACATACAAGACATATAAAAAAACGAGAACAAATTATGAATGACATAGTATAAATTTAAATAAATAGAGAAAAATTAATTATTAGACAACAGGTAACTGCATAAGCCTGACTTAAAAGTGCCAAGTGTGCGGCAACCCCTGATTATTGAGGAAGGAAATTCCAGGAGCGGGCAGAGGCTACTGTGAAGGAAGAAGAATAAGAGGAAGTGCTATGAAGAGGGATTGTTAGCAGACTGTTATCTTGTGACCTAGTGTCAATATTGTGGTAAGAGGATAACTTCTCATATCTGAACACCAAGTAAGTAGGAGCGTAGGAATTCAGAAGCTTGAAAAGTAGTGAAAGGGAGTGAAATTTACGTCTGTCAGTAAGACGGAGCCAAGAGAGGTTATTGAAGTGTTCGGAAATATGGTCATAATTGAAGTGTTCGGAAATACGGTCATAACGCCGGATATTGAAAATGAATCGAACGCAAGCATTATGAACACGCTGCAGTCTCTGTGACTAGTCATAGTTTAGATCATTATATATAATGTCACAATAATCGAAGTGTGGCAATACAAGATTCTGCACAAGGATTTGTTTTAACGAAACTGGGATCAAATTCTTTAAACGTGAAATGTTCACGCGTAATTGATTGGAATGAAATTTGGTAAATCTATTAGTTCATTTTAACATAAAATTATGAATATACTAATTACCCCAGCAGTGCTGGGCTAGCTGGGGGCGAATGCACGCCAGTGTTTAATTTGCATTGGGAAATAAAGTGAGGTAGGCTATATTTTGTTCTGGATCAGGACACTTGTATCGATGTTTGAATATGCGGTTTCAGGTTCCTCGTCTTTAGAAGGACTGCTTAGATGTGTCACATCCACTGCCCATTCTTTAGGAGGCTTAGGAATTTGTATTAAATCAAGACTCATAGGATTTTGTGGCTGAAGAAACATTCAGGATAAATAACTATTGAATATTTTGATTTAGAGCTACATTCCGATATATTCGTTAAACAGAAATAACAACTCGTATGATCTTTTCGTTCTGCCCATATTACAGGGTTTCCGAAAAACTTTGATTTATGAATGTCATTAAGCCTACAACGTTAAGTTCGCCAATAATTACTACAAATTTTACCTGGTGCCTATCTCTTTTCCTAGTCATCTTTACTTCCGAAATATAACATATATTTTTTTCACTTTAGGAGTGATAATATTTCTCTATGACTTTCCAGTTAAATTCACCGCATACATAACTAACTAAATAACTAACTCACTGGCTCTATCGAACCCGTAGGTTCATGGCCGCGCGGACATAAACTCTCCATACATCTGTATCCTGAGCTAATATTTTCCAATCATATCCTGTTTAATCTACTTCTCTCAATTAATGGATGACATTCTCCCACCTCATTCTTGGTATACCAACTGGGCGTTTTCCCTCTGGTTTTCCTATAAGACGCTTTCATGCAACTCTTTCATCCCCCATGCATGATATGTCCTGCCCATCGCAGTCTACGAGACTTTACTGTTCTTATTATATCTGGCTTCCTTTACGTATCATGTAGCTCACTATTATGTAGTTTTCTCCATTCATGTGCCTGTTCTCTTTTTGGCCCAAACATTTTCCTAAGAATTTTATCCTCAAATACTCGTAATCATCTTTCCTCTCTTAAAGTAAGATTCCATATAATATAACTGGGAGAATAACCGTTATATATTTTTTTCAGTTTAACGTTTTTTGAAAGGAGTTGGAGCGACAAGAATCCCTGTAATGCATAAAAGTATGTATTTCCAGAATTGAGCCTATGTTTAATTTCTTTGTGCATCTCATTCCTATTTGTAATAATTGTTCCTAGATACTTGAGATCAGCAAATTCATCGCATACATAACAAAATAAATGCAGGCTATTTGAGTGACATGGCGAACACAATAACAGAGATACGTTAAGAAAACAATTATGATGAATGCTGATATAATTTTGTTAAAATGCAACTTACAATTCACTTCACATTACACACTTCACCATTTCCCAAACATGCACAAACAAACAAAAATCGACTATTCGCGAAACGATCGAAATGAAGTTAGCGCTCAATACTAAGGAGGCAACTCAAAAGCACAATTTTAACAGAGAAACAGGGCATTAATCTACTGTCAAATGTTCAGTTTGTCCAATAGTAAGTGTCATTCATAAATGTACAAGATCGGTAAAAACTGCTTATTCATTTGTTTGGAATCAAACGTGAAAGCCAGGTATGAAGACCTGAAACCATAAAACTATACATTTTGGGTGTTTTAGAAAGTAGTTAAGTGATACAGCAAAACGGATGTTATACTCGATATTAGCATATCTCAATAAATAAAGTTAACTTATTTTTACTTAAAGAAGTATTTTATCATCAGTGTAATAATAATAATAATAATAATAATAATAATAATAATAATAATAATAATAATAATAATAATAATAATAATAATAATTATTATTAATATTATTATTATATTATTATTATTATTATTATTATTATATTATTATTATTATTATTATTATTATTATTATTATTATTATTATTATTATTATTATTATTATTATTATTATTATTATTATTATTATTATTATTATTATTATTATTATTATTATTTATTATTATTATTATTATTATTATTATTATTATTATTATTATTATTATTATTATTATTATTATTATTATTATTATTATTTATTATTATTATTATCAACTCCGCCATGGCCGGTCCTAAGCCCGGATGAGAAAGAAGGAGGGGGAGGAGTAACAACATCGTAAAAAAAACCAGGGTTCAGTTGGCTCCGACTGATAGTACTCTGTAAGGGCCCCTAGCCAGGGTTACGGTGAGATTCGGCGAAGAAGGAGTCCTTCATCACGGCGGATCTGGCGGAAGTGGCAACCCTCTAGATGGGGTTAATACATCCAGAAGCTGGACCTAAAGCTTCGAGGTGGCAGCCCCACCAATTGTCTACTCTGCATAGCGTTGGTACCGCGATCAGAGGAAAACATATTACTCGTATTCTTCACAATGGAAACTCGGACGGGCTTCGGAACAGGCAACTCTTGCCTAAACCAGGAAGCGAAGAAGATTATTATCACTATTATTATTATTATTATTATTATTATTATTATTATTATTATTATTATTATTATTATGATCATTATTATTATGGAAGCAGAAGAAAGCATAATTGAAAGAATTGAGGAAAAGGAATTAAAGTGGTTAGGACATGTTTTAAGAATGGAAGATGAGCGATGGCCGAAGCAACTATATGAATGGCATCCGAACAGAAAGAAGAAAAGAGGAAGACCAAGGTTAACATGGAAGGAAAACATGAAGACAGTAATGCAAGCTAGAGGGCTAAGCATCGAAGATGCCCAAGACCGTAGGCTTTGGAGGTTTGGCACGGGAAGACGGCAGCAGCTGTAAAAACCCGAAGTTAGATCATTATTATTATCATTATTATTATCATTATTATTATCATTATTATTATAATAATAATAATAATAATAATTATAATAATAATAATAATAATTATTATTATTATCATTATTATTATTATCATCCCTCCATGGTATCTTTACCTTGTCGTGGTGGAGTGGCTTGTGTGCTTAAATGATCCTGAGAGCTATGCCGGCGGTAGCATTGCTGCCGATAGGGTTACCCATGCCGGACTGGTCGAAGGTGATAAGCCAGACGAAATAAGTACCTTGGTCGAAAGAGTGACGATCTTTCACCATAAAAATACAACCGTCAAGAAATGCGGACATGGGTTCTTACTGGGGTAAAATTTTCCGGAGGTCAAATAGTCCCCCATTCGGTTCTCCGGGCGGGGACTACTTCAGGGAACCCATGCCAAAGGCTCAAACACAGGGACATGTTCCTAGGAACATGGAATGTTAGGACTTTATACAATAGCGGGGCACTAGAGATATTAACGCGGGAATTGGATAAATCGCCCTTGGATATAGTCGCTTTACAGGAAGTTAGGTGGCCAGGAGAAGGTAGTCAGGAATCAGGAAGCTTTGCATTATACTATGGTGGTGCAGAAAGACCTGCATTTGGAACGGGTTTTTTAGTCAGAAGGAGGATCCTATCCGCTATCCGAGATATTAAGTTTGTTAGTGATAGGATATCATACATAATTCTAAAGGGTAAACGACATGATTTTATAATTGTAAATGTACATGCCCCCACAGAAGATAAAGATGACAAGATCAAGGATGAGTTCTATGAAGAATTAGAATGCTTATTTGATAGCCTTTCACGATATCATATGAAAATTGTCTTAGGAGATTTTAATGCAAAAGTGGGGCAGGAAGATATATTCAAACCAACAATAGGCAAATTCAGTCTTCATGAAGATAGTAACGACAACGGGGTTAGATTAGTCACATTTGCCACATCAAAGAATCTCATTGTTAAGAGCACAACATTTCAGCATAAGGATATTCATAAATACACCTGGACGTCCCCAGATGGAGAAACTCGGAACCAGATAGATCATGTATTAGTGGATAAACGCTGGCACAGTAGCATCATTGATGTTAGATCAGTTAGAGGGACAGACTGCAATTCAGATCATCATCTGGTCAGGGTGAAAATCAGACAACGGCTATCGCTTATGAGAGGAACAAACGCTAAAGATGATTCAGTAAAATATGAATTAAAAAACTTGAAAAATGATGAAATGCGGCAAGAATACCAAATCAAAATTGCTAATAGATTTGAAGTACTGGAATCTTCAGATGACAATGTGGCAAACGAAGAAGAAACTGATATAAATAAAGAATGGGAGGCTATAAGAAATACTATTAAATTGTCAGCATCAGAAAGCATTGGTTGTTTAAAAAAGAGGCAAAACAAGAAATGGTTTGATGAGGAATGTGCCGACATTGTAAAGAAAGAAAGCTAGCAAAAATGAAATGGTTACACGAGCCAAATGAGGTAAATTTAGAGCAATTGGGTAGTGTTAGACGGGAAACCACCAAGTTACTAAAGAGTAAAAAGAGGGAATATTTGAGAGAGAAGATTAATGATCTTGAAATGAATGCAAAAAATAGGAACATTAGAGAATTATATCAGGGAATTAGTATAGAGAAGAAAGGGTTTCAGGCTAGAACAAACATAATTCGGAATGAAAATGGGGATATGATTGCAGATTCCAAGAGTATATTAAATAGATGGAAAGTTATTTTAATCAGCTATTAAATGTACATACAGAACAGGACATTGAGGAGGATAAGTTACAGACAGCAGAAATGCTAGTCGCAGAGCCAAGTGCATTAGAGGTTGAAATGGCAATTGAAAAATTGAAGATGTATAAAGCATCAGGTTCAGATGAGATCCCAGCAGAACTGATAAAATCAGGGGGAGAAAAATTGATGGACAAGATACGCTGGTTGCTTAGTATGATTTGGGAAAAAGAAGCTCTTCTCAGATGAATGGAAGGAATCCAAATCTATAGTACCCCAATTATAAGAAAGGAGATATTAAAAACTGATTGCCAACAACTATAGGGGCATTCTCATAACTGTCAACTTCGTACAAAAATTTATAAACAAATATATTAGTAAGCAGACTTGACTCCCATATCCATTTGCAGACATTCTAGGAGAATCATCACCATGTTGCATTTTAGAAGAAACAGGTCTACCAACAGATTGTCAGATTCTGTCAGATAGAAGACAGATTTTAGAAAAGGACACCATGGGAATATAATGGTACTGTACCCCAATCAACCCTATAATGTAGACTTCAATAAACCAAGCTTGATCAAATTAAGAGGGAGAAGTTTAGATAGTACTCCTGCTGTGAGTTCGCGACATCGCAAAAAGTTAGTTAGACTTATTACGAATGTGTCTAAATGGGCTCAACGAGTAGGCTGCGTGTAGGCACAAACAGTTTTACAGACACTTTTCCCCGAAATCCAGAATGGGTTTTGACCAGCCCCAAGGGGAGATGATATTCTTTATCTCCTTCACTATTTAATTACTGTTACTAGAGACATGCCATTAAGTCTTTAGAGAATAAGGAAGGCTTACAACTGAATGGTATTAATAAGCTGTTAGTTTATGCTGATGATGTGGTACTACTGGCTGATAGCGAGGAGATACTAAAGGCCAACACGCACACACTATTGAGTAACACTAAGAAATTAGGACTGGAAGTAAATATCAGTAAAACTAAATATATGATCACACGTAGAAATACATTATATAATGGAAATGGACAGCTAATGACAAATGAGGGAAATTTTGAGGAATTGGTTGAATTCAAATACCTAGGAACAATAATCACAAATAGGAATGAGATGCACAAAGAAATTAAACATAGGTTCAATTCTGGAAATGCATGCTATTATGCATTGCAGAGACTTTTGATGTCCCAACTCCTTTCAAAAAACGTTAAGCTGAAAATATATAAAACTATTATTCTACCAGTTATATTATATGGGTGCGAAACATGGACTCTTACTTTAAGGGAGGAAAGGAGATTACGAGTATTTGAGAATAAAGTTCTTAGGAAAATTTTTGGACCAAAGAGAGATGAACAGACAGGTGAATGGAGAAGACTACATAACAATGAACTACATGGTCTTTATAGGAAGCCAGATATAATAAGAACAGTTAAGTCCCGTAGACTGCGATGGGCAGGACATGTTGCACGTATGGGGAATGAAAGACGTGCATGGAAACTTCTTGTAGGAAAGCCAGAAGGAAAACGCCCAGTTGGTAGACCAAGAATGAGGTGGGAGAACAACATTAACTATGATTTGAGGGAAGTAGACTATACAGGAAATGATTGGAAAGCATTCGCTCAGGATAGGGATGTATGGAGAGCTTATGTCCGCGCGGCCATGAACCTACGGGTTCGATAGTGCCAGTGAGTAAGTAAGTAAGTATTATTATTATCATTATTATTATTACTATCATTATTAAGATCATTATCATTATTATTATTATTATTATTATCATTATTATCATCATCATTTATATAGGCTTATTTCCCTTGTCCAGTTTACTTTCGAAATAGAACTATAGGAGTGATAGTATTTACACATAGTTGTAGCCTACGACAAATACAATGAACCTAACCTAGTCAGTTTTATTAAATTAAAGAAATTGGAATGGGCTGGCCATGTACAAAGGCTCTCAACAGAACGAGCACCAAAAAGATGCTTAAAGCAAGTTTTATGGGGAATAGAGGAGTCGGAAGACCGAAAAACCGATGGAAGAATGGGAAAAAGGAAGATGCTACAAACCTACGTAAGTGTCGCAACTGGAGGCTTGCCGCGCAAAATATAAATGATTGGAGGCAGAAATTAAGGGAGGCCAAAGCTCGATTTTGAGCCAACCAGCCATTGGATGGATGGATGGACGGATAGATGAATGGAGTAATGGTATTTCTCTATGACTTCTGAATAAATTCACCGCAAACATAACAAAACAAATTCGGGATATACATAGATTTGCGTGACATGGCGTATACAATAACAGATTTAAGATGAGAAAACAATTATGATGATTTTAGGGAGGTAAATTTTATAGGGGATGATTGACTCAGGATAGGATTGTATGGAAAGCTTATGTCCGCGCGGCCTTGAATCTAATGGTTCGATAGTCTCAGAGAGTTATTTATTATTATTATTATTATAATTATTATTATTATCATTATTATTATCATTATTATTATCATTATTATTTTCATTATTATTATCATTATTATTTTCATTATTATTATCATTATTATTATCATTATTATTATCATTATTATTATCATTATTATCATTATTATTATCATTATTATCATTATTATTATTATTATTATTATTATTATTATTATTATTATTATTATTATTATTATTATTATTATTATTATTATTATTATTATTGAATAAAACTTTCAGAAATGAAATTTCTTCGCTTTGTAACTGGAAATACATTATTGGATCACAAAAGAAGTGCTGATATCAGAAAGGAATTTAACATAGAACCAGCCACAGCATTATAGAAAAACATAGAATATATTGGAGAGACCATGACCTACGAATGCAAAGCAGCAGGATGGCAAGAACTGTTTATATTGTAGGCTAATTCGTGGGGGATGAGAAATACAGGTGGATTTTTAAAGAGAAAGCGTGAGCAATTTTGAGTCGTAACAGACCAACATATCTGATCCTTGAAGGCGATGACGATGATTATTATTATTATCATTATCATCATCATTATTATTATCATTCTTAAACAGATGGAGGATTTGAAGCAGTACATAATCATACTGACAGGAACAAAGAAGAAAGGAGAAGGAATGGAAACTTTAGGATCGTAAGTTCACATTTACAGTGGCGTTAAAAAAGAATGAAAGGGCTAGAAGAGGGGTTTCAATAATTATCAAGAAGAAATATAAGAGATATATCACGAACTGGGAAGCAATACATGAAAACATAATTAAAATTAATATATCTCTTTTTGGTATAACATGCTGTATATTAGGAATATATGTAATTAGTGAGGATGGAAATTATTTAATAAAATATACATTTTATAGTACATTAAATTCTATTATGGATGAGATCGGGACCTCAAGAGAAATTATATTAGCTGGCGATTTTAACAGCTGAATCGGCAAAGAGATAGACAATGATGTAGTCGGACCATATGGAGAAGTGGAGAAAAATGACAACGGTAAAAGATTGATAGGATTTTGTGAACAATATACACTTAAAATCCTACATGGATTTTACCAACATAGAGACATTCATAAGTACACTTGGCACCAAGATACTCTTAATCCACAATCGATAATAGAATTTGTAATAATTAAGAAACATTCAATTTTAAAGACCCAGGATGTAAGGGCATACAGAGGATTATCATGCGGAAGTGATCACTATTTATTGAATGCAAAAATAATATTTCCATTCCAAAGTAAAAATGACAGGCTAAATAAAACTAAAAATGAAGAGGGCAGTTAGTTTCCATGACTTAACAATACCTCTATACAACTTGGATAGTTTGGAGAATGAGAGCACATCATATCTGTATAAGAAAAGGTTAGATGATCAGTTACTAATCTCTACGTTTGACAATGCTCAGGAACAATACAACTATATAGTAAAAAGTATTTATCAGGCGGCAAAAGAAGCTTTAGGAGAAGCAAATAGAGAAATAAATAAATTCAAATACTTTTGGAATGAGGACTTAGCAATATAAATAGCAAACAAAAAAGAAAAATATTTAATGTGGTTGAATACCAAAGATCTGAAAGACAAAATACAATATAAAGAAGCTCAAGCAATAGTTAGAAAGAAAATTACGGAAGCTAAAAATCAGAGCTGGGAACAAAATTGTTTAAAAATTCAAACATGTATTGGAGGAAAACAAAGTTCTGAATCTTGGAGAATTTAAAAAAAATTGAGAAATAAAAGAAGTGGACAAACAAATGTACAAACAATACTTCTGACTGAATGGGAAAATTATTTTAAAACGTTACTATCAGAAAACAGGGTATTTAATTTAGATAACGTTCAAAATATTCCAGAAATAAATGAAGATGAACATATACAATTGGACATAGAGGATATTAAAATGAATATTCAATCATTAAAAAATAAAAGAGCTAGTGGTGCAGGAGGAATATCAGCGGAACTATTAAAACATGGATCCGACCATTTATTTGAACGACTGAGAAAATTATTTACAAAATTTATGAATGGTGAAAAAGTTTCTGAAGAATGGAAACTAGCATACATTTCGACAATCCATAAAAAAGGAAAAAAAGACCAATGTGAAAATTATAGAGGTATAACAGTAACAAGTAATATGAGTAGACTCTATGGACGTATACTAAAATATTATTTGGAAAAAAAACTATAGTGATATGGAATTAGAGGAACAGTCAGGATTTAGAGCAGGTCGTTCCGCAACCGACAATTTATTTTGCATTACTCAGGTAATAGAAAAGAAAATGCAATATGGACAACCTTTGCACCTACTATTTGTAGATCTAGAGAAAGCATATGACAATGTCCCTATAGGGAAACTATGGATTGCTTTAAGACGTATGGGAATTAAGACTATAATAATTGAACCTCTACAACATTTATATAACAATTGCATGTCTAAAATTAAAATTGGCAGTAAATTGTCACATGGTTTTTCGATAAATAAATGTCTTCGTCAAGGTTGTTGTCTATCACCGACTCGGTTTAAAATATATGTACATGGAATATTAAAGAATTGGAGGAGAAAATGTTCAAGCATGGGAATTCATATTTCAAACAACAAAACTTTATACAACTTACATTTTGCAGATGATCAATTGTTAATTGCACAAGATAATGAAGATTTAGAATATATGTCTAGAAAATTAACAGAAGAATATGAAAAATGGGGATTAAACTTGAACATGAAAAAAACAAAATATTTATCAATTGGTGAACCAGAACAAAATTTAATTTTGGAGACTGGAGAATCAATAAAATCTTGTAATGAGATCACATATTTAGGAATTAAAATATCTAAAAATGGGAGTTATGAAGAGGAAATAAGAAATAGAAATAATAAAGAAAAATTTGCAATTGCTTGCCTCAATGGAATATTGTGGGATAAAAATATAAGTAATAAAAATAAAATGAATAAATATCATACAATTGTTAAAAGCATCATTACTTATGGAGCAAAAATTTTGGCCATTATCAACAAAAACAAATAAGTACCTTTCGGCAACGGAAATGGATTTTATACGAAGGGCCGTAAGAATTTCAAGAACAGAAAAAATTTGGAACTCAGTTATAAGGGAGAAAATGAAGATTGAAGACACTATTTTAGATTATATTAAAACTCAGCAATTAAGATGGTACGGACATGTCCAGCGAATGGAAGAGAATCAACTACCAAAATCTGTTTTGGAATGGAAACCTGAGGGAAGACGAAGCAGAGGAAGACCTAAAACCTCCTGGAGTCAGGGAATATGTTTATAAATGAAGGAGAAGCATCTAGAACCAGGAGATTGGATGGACCGACAAAATTGGCTATTAGGAAACGGACGATGTCAAAGACATTAATCAACCGATGATCTATGTATTATTATTATTATTATTATTATTATTATTATTATTATTATTATTTCAATACTAATAAAATTCATATCTAATTCCGTTTGACGTGAATAGTCATAAGATAAAAATATAAAATATGTACCTTTTTGGCTGGTGCCGTGGTCCTCAACTATGTTAATATATTATATTTAAAATATTACCTAGAGGCCTTTCGGAGCAACCCCTTTTACGAGAACGTCAAAAACAAGTCAATTGCTGCTACAGATACTTGGAGTCTACATCGTCATAAACAACAACAACTAGTAGCATAATCTCATCCTGCTGCTGATGGAAGTTAACTTGCGAAAGGCCTCTAGATACTATTTTAAATATATTCTTCTTCATCACGGTTTAAGCTTATATACTAGCCTGTTCTGGCTCCAAATTGCTGCTGTTTCCATCTTTTCTTTTGTCTTCCCAAACTTCTTCCTCGTGGTGAATAGCTGTATGCTATTTTTGGTATTCTATTCTCAGTCTTCCTTGCCAAGTGTCCTTTCCAGTTTGTTCTGTATTTCTCTATTGTTGTGTTTAATTCCTCTACTTTTAGTTGTTGTCTTATTTCTGTGTTATGTTTTTTGTCTGTTCTTTGATATCCTGCTATTTGTCTGAGGAATCTCATTTCAGCAGCTTGTATTCAAGCAGATTGTTGTGTTGTCACTGTCAATGTTTCGGTTCCATAAGTAATAATAGGCACTGCCATTGTCTTGTATAATTTCATTATCTCTCCTGGCTTTATTTTTCAAAGTTTTTTTTAGTGTTCCTCTTATATAATTAAACTTATTTAGTTTGTTATTTATATCTGTTTCCGCTGTGTATGATATTTCGCTACTCAGGAAGTTATATCTTACCACTTGTTCTATTGGTTTATTTTCTAATATTATCTTTGTCCGAACTGGATGAGCGCCCTTGAAGGCCATTGTTTTTTTATTTTTCTGATGATATTTCCATGTTGTATTTTTTTATATTTCATTTAGTTTATATAGCTTTCTTTGTAGTTCGTCCTCTGTTTTTGCTATTAAATATTTTTAATATAATATTTTAACATAGTTGAGGACGACGGTACCTGCCAAAAAGGTACATATTTTAAGTTTTTATCTTATGATTATTATTATTATCATTATTATTGTTATTATTATTATTATTATTATTATTATTATTATTATTATTATTATATTGATATTGTCAAGATTACTAAATCTAAGAAACTAAAATACGATGGTCATGTAGCTCAGTTATTATTGGGGACAGTATAAATGCTTTAAAATACTATTTGTAAAGTCCTGGAAAGAAGACCTCTAGGAAGAACTATACATGACCAAATATTCGCATGGATATTCTAAAACTGATATAACATATGTGAACTTGTTTTATTGGACGAGGAAAAAAACCAATGGAAGTAGTGAGTGAATGCGACGAGTCCATAAGTCATGAAGTTACTTTATGGTGTGGTAGATGTTAAAGTATTGATGGTGAGGTTAGTATTGATTAGTAAGTAAAGTGTATAGAGAATGAGTTGTATGCTTTGAGTCTATGAAGAGGCGTAATATGGTGAGCATATAGCAACAAGTGTTCTACACCGTACATAATTAAGCATTTCGTAATGAAACAATCCGATGAAAGTATCGACAGAATATTAACAAATTAAATTCAGGAATATTAACAAATTAAGTTCACACGTCTTGGCTTGTCACAACATTACGTTCCCATCAGTTTAAATTAAAATAGTTTCTCAATTCGTGTCAGGCGTAATTTCAGGGCAAACGATGAGATTAGATGAAGTCCCTATCATTAAAGTTCTGAGATGTAGAAGGATATCAGTTGACCAGGCTGGTCCCAATATTACTATGGCAGATGAAATTAAATTAAACGAAACGGAATGCTTGAGAATGGAGAAATTAAGGAATACATATTTTTGCAGGAACCAAACAGATGAAACCCCTAGTAACACTTCCACTGGCTCTGATTCTTCCACCACGAACCCCATATGGAATGACTGAAGCTCGAACTCGGGGCCCAAAAGTGGATGGCGAAAGACTAACCATTTGCGCTACGGAGCCGTATATTATATAACTCTAATAATAATAATAATAATAATAATAATAATAATAATAATAATAATAATAATAATAATAATAATAATAATAATAATAATAATAATAATAATAAACTATGATAATATTAATAATAATAATAAACTGAGCAACTCGTGGCGCAAGCGGTTAGAAGCTCGCCTCTCACCACTGGGTCCCGAGATCGAGTCTCGGTCACTCCAAGTGGGTTTCGTGGTGGACGAAATGGAGCTTGAACAGGTTTTTCTCTGGGTTTCTCCCGTTTTCCCCTGCCACAAATAGCATTCAATCATTGCTCCATATTCATCTATCCATTTAGTTTCATGTCGTTCATCCGCCCCACTGACGGTGCGTCAGGGATGGTTCATTGGCACCCTTATAGTTCACAAGACAATTATAAATTAGGGGTTTCATCTCATCTCATTCCTCGACTCGACACTGAGTTAGACACGAGATGATATTTATAATAATAAGCTTTAATAATTATAATAATAATAATTATTATTATTATTATTATTATTATTACAATCCTTTATGCAAGCCGGGAGAGTTAATCTCATTAGGCTTTATCTTACACTCAACCAACGAATAAGAAAATAATAAGTTTCACATACTTAATATAATGTATAACTAAAGTGTAACCTAAACAATCCACAATGAAAACGAAGTCTAATATTAATACTACAAAGCAAAGGATATAATAAATAAAGAATAACTATGTTACAGTTATGTACCGAGGGTATTGTTACGATTAATGTTCTAAGGGCGACAGCTTACCAGCTCGCGGGACTTTGGCTTGAAGCTTGGTACGTCGCACGAGCGTAATAATACCTTGGTGCGTATATTATTTAATATTTTAGTACTCTATAATGAAAAGGAAATAAATTGTGGCCAATACATGAAATCCACATAAACAAATTATTTCATCGTCGCATGTTTATATCCAAATAACTTTGCTGCTAAAAGACTTGTATCTAGGGAGTATTGTTATCCAATAACACATTCAATATAGTAGATTACCTAAATGTTTCAGAAGAAATTTGCGAATTCTCAAAGTGAAACTGAACAAATGTTATTGCCAAAGAAACCAAGACAAATGTACCGTACTGTAAGAAAGTGGATGAAGATAGACATACGGATGTTGTTAATGAAGTTGTTTCGGCATACTTCGAGAATCAGGCAGTTTCATTTTCACCGAACTCATTGTGGACAAAATTCTCAATGCTAAAGAGATTTCAAAAGTAAACCAGAAATATTAATATTGGAAAATTTTGGTTTCTATTTGAGTACTTAAGGCAATGCTCGAAAGGATATGAAACGCGGAAATGGGAAGTTTTGACAAGAGAATATGTTTTAAAGTTGATTAATCAAGCTCCTAATGAAACATTTTAAATGTGTAAAGTTGCTCTGTTACTCGGTATATTTGGTGAATGCCGACGACAAGAATTGGTCAGTGTGTTGGTTACTGAAGTACATGACAGAGGAATTAAACATTACTGACACATAGACTTATAAGAAGCGTCTTTTCACTGTAGTAGAGGAGGAATAAATGAACAGTTTTAAGTAAATAAGACAGTACGCATCTTTAACGGCCAGCAGATAGATTTTTTAATTATTGGAAAGACCGTCGCACTCCGCAATCTGTTTAAAAAAAACTCTGGGACTATTGGACGCAGAAAATTATACAGGCCATCGCTTAAGATGCACATATGCAAACGTATTGGCGGACTCTGAGGCTAGAATGACGACATTAAAGCGACATGGCGGATGGAAGAGTACTCTGTTACTGAAGGCAACATACAGGGTGAATTTTAATTACCCCGACAAACTGCAGGGACTGATTCCTGACCGGAAAAGGAGGAAAAAATATCCTATGAATAAGTGTCCATAAATGCGTCGTTGTCACGGTAGATGGCACAAGACGAATGACATTACTTTCTCGGCCCTGTTACATGGCCTGCTAGATCACAGGAATTAAACCCCCTGGATATTTACTTATGGGGGCATCTGGAAAGTATTGTTAGCTGGACCAGTTCCTCATGTGCATACCCTTCAACAGGGTGTCCGTGTCGTCTCTGACGCTATTCGGAGAGAGGCCGGAACATGAGAAAAAGTGAGGCAATCCATGATACAACGTGTGAATGCGTGCATTGGAAGCCATTATGAACATCTGTTGCGACGTGGATGCGATTATGCTATGTACTGCATACCGGGATGATTTGTTGTTGCACGCACATCGTTCATTTCCGGACACATGTTTATAGGACCTTTTTTCCTTAATTTCCCGTCAGGAATCTGTCCCGAAGTGTGTCGGTGTAATTGCAGTTCACCTTGTAGAAGCTAGTGTCACATAGAAGAATGATAAATCCAGTAATATAGCCGGGGTGCCTTGCACTTCTTCTGTTTGTGTATAAGGATTATGTGTGTTATAATGCCACCGATTGAAATGTTCGTGCATCTGATTCCGCGCTAAGCGGGTAGATGCCGTTAATGTGGTTTATTTTCAATTTACGCACCACATCGGCAGATCACTTTACGTAGGTGATGTATTCTTGTATTGTGTACAGAGAGGAGCGTAGAATGAGCGTATGTTTGTGTTGTGTAGTGTAAAGTGTGCTGTGTGAGGGATGATGAAGAGAAGGGAGAAGGTGAAACCCTGTGTCGGCACATTAGCCAACTCCTGTGGAAAAGCACTAAGAGAGGCGCTATGCTTAAGGTCCCGATCCGACATTACAAATGGTGAATCTGTAGTTAGTACCCGTAATATAATTTTCACTGCAAAATTTACTAACTGAAATTTCAGTTCCTATAAGTAAATTGAAAATATTTTAAAAAGGTGATTTGTAGTTGGTACTCGTAATGAGTTTTGTGGGGAACTTTCATCATCATCATCATCATAATACATTCACGAATTTTGGCAATTTCTTGCCCTGTTTCGGCCTCAAGAGAAACACCATTCAAAAGTCTTTTGAGTGGACATCCTGGTCTTCTTCCTGCAGGTTGATATCTTAACATTTGTTTGGGTATCCTGTGATCTTCCGTTCGATGAACATGTTGCATCCATCTTGACTTAAAATCAGACATTTTGTTATCTAAAGGTTCTATGTGTAATTCTTCTAAGATGTCTTCATTTTTTTGTGATCTAGTAATGTGTATCCTGCAGTCCTCCAAAGGTTGAGACTTGCAAGTAAAGTTGAAATTCCTTAGGACGGCCCGACGCTAAGTATTCCAGCGGTACGGCTGCTACCTTTTAGTCTCTGGACAGACATTAGGATACCGCATTTACTCAGTACCCGATGAAACGATTATACCGCCGTGACTCGGTCCTCAGAGCCTCGTTTGTGAAAACGGGTTGTACCATGAGAAGGTGAGGATGACAATTGGGTAGGAGAGGTTATAAACACTCAAGGAGTTAGACAAGTGTGTAGTCTATCGCCCACTCTTTTTAATATATAATATATATATATATGGTATGATAAGAAAAATAAATGCCTGGACGGGATTCGAACCCGGATCTCTGAGTCTGTACCTCAGTGTGATATCCATTACACCACCAGGCGAATCCAATTCAAACATTTATTTTTCTTATATATGTATTATATTCTCCATTATTACTAGATGTCGCGAGAACTCAGTCTTCACTGCCATCTAGTAGCTGACTATAACAAGTAAGTAAATTAAAGAGAACACACACACACACACACACACATATATATATATATATATATATATATATATATCGACGACATTATGAAACAATGGAAAATTATAATGGACAAAGGCCTTAGATTGAACAATAACTCAAGTATTAATAACTTAATTTTAGCCGATGATTTAGTCTTACTACACTATGATGAAGATCTGTTACAATTGGCTGCTTACAAACTAAATGCAATATGTAGCGATTATACTTTTAAAATTTCAATAAGTAAAACAAAAGTAATGGCATTTTGTGGAAGAAATACTCTGCGTGCAAAAATAGTAATTAGAGACGAAATTATTGAACAAGTATCCCACTTTAAATATTTAGGATGTGACATCAGCTATGGGTATGATAAAGATATTGAACACAAAACACATCAGTTTCAAGCTATTTGTGGTACAATAAATAGAACATTGAATAATAAAGCCCATAAACAAACAAAATTAAAATTTTATAAAACAATGGCTGTCCCTGTCCTTTTGTATGGGAGTGAATCTTAGATTACCACTACCAAACAAGAAAGTAAAATCCAAGCAGCCGAGATGAAATTTTTAAGAAGAGTAACAGGCTGCACTAGACGGAACAGGCAACTCCTGCCTAAACCAGGAAGTGAAGAAGAAGAAGAAGAAGGTTATAAACACGCCACTACGTGGAGAAATTTAACAAATGTAATTTTTTTAGTTCCTACACTGACTGAATTGTATTTAAAAATTAATTTTGTTAATTGAAAATATTTGATTGCTGTAATTAACATTCTTATATGCAGGGTGAACTTAATGCCTACGCGGATATTTTGAAAATTTTAATAGTGTAGAGGTATTATGAAAACAGTTATATATACCGTAATCCTAGCAATAAACAAACAATTATAAAGAACTAAGATATAAGAAATTAAGATATGCAAGTAGTAATTAACATCATAGATTCATTTTTACATGTACATAAAAAGGGAGTGCTGAATAAATTATATTTTAACCCATTGAGATTTAAATGCTCAATTCATTTCCCCTGAAATCGGATTTAACTTACTGTGAATTATATTGTATATTTGCTGACATTCAAAACAAACAAAAGATGACGGCACTTGTTATCATAATAAGAATGAAGGCAAAAACACATTCCTCTACTATTCATAGATGTTAACAAAAGATTACCCTGCCAAGGGATGTACAAAATATTGCAAAATATATAACAGCAGAGTTAAGCGAGTGTACCTCGTCTTCTGAGTTGAAGGTCATTTAACTGCCGGCGAGTCTACCTCGTCTTTTGAGGCGAATGGATTAAGAGAAAATGAATGTACTTATATATTATATTATTTATTTGTTTATATATTTATTTATATCCACTGCTATGGTCTAGAGATAATATAATTGTTCAGCCGCATATACCTGATTCGATACCCGGTCGGGAGGTTTTTCTATATTGTGTTGTTTCCTCACCTATAAGACATATGACAGAAAACTTTAAGGCTCAAATAACCCCTAAAACCAATCGGATCATAATATTCCATACATATCACATTCGTCTTCTTCAGCTATAAATTTTATTCACAAATACATGTTGTACAAAGTATTGGCACTCAATGAACAAGTGTCCGTGCTCGGGTGCAATTCAGTTACACAAATAATACATATAGAATTTGAAAATTTCAAAGTTTTAGTTAAAGAGAGAAGAAAGACAGAATATATAAATTTAGGAGCCATTTTTCAAGACACAAATTCTGGCTCATAACAAATTAATAATAGAAAGGGGGGGGATAAAATAGACAAAGCAATATAGAATAGATTAATACCAGACTGAAAAAGGTAAATAAAGATATTAGAAGATAATAAAAAAATAGGAAAAAGTTTAAAAATACAAACCTCATTCTGACACAAAAATATTAATACAAAAAGAATGATACAAACATAACATTGGTAATACATTAATACCATACTGAATTTTATTATTTATTTATACAGGGTGAAAATTATTTAAACCGACAATACACCCTCTAACGGTTTAAATAATCCTCATAGGAAAAAATTACATTAAAGGAAAAATATTTGTTTTGGTGTCCCCTACAACCTCCCAGTTTGTCGGTTTATATAATTTTCATCGTGTAGTGTTCTGCCCTAGGGCAAGTCCTGCACTTTAATCATAGCATTTTCATGCTATGCTTTGCAGCTTTACTATGGACTTACAGTAGGGTGGGCCGAGAAAACTATTTTTTTATTTGGAAGTTGTAATAGCGCGGAAAATTTGTGTATTATATAGCTAAAATAAATAAGAGATATTATCAAAATGAGTTGATATCTTCCGGTCGCGCAAAGGCTCTGAAGTTAGGCAAAATATGAAAAAAATTCATTTTTGCGGGTATTTCTTTATTTTTTTAAATAGGTAGGTTTTGCTGATCTTTGCTAAGCACGCTTATATCTATCTGTGGGATCTGACAATCAGTACTCTGGAAGTTATTAATCAAATACCAAAAATGCGTAAAAATGTAACTTGTTCATTATTCTGGCAAATTTAGGACCATATGCGCGACCAGAAGATATCAACTGATCTAAACCAGATTAAAACACAATGTTTTTAGGCTCTATTTGAAGAAGTCACAAACTATTACATTACGAAAACATCTAACTAACAAATTAAAGAAATAATCCTATAAATTAAGTTTTTTCATATTTTGTCAAACTTTAGAGCCTTTGCGCGACCGGAAGATGTCAACCGATTTTGATATATTTTTTTTTTCTTTTCTTTTGACTATATAATTCGCAACTTTTCCGCTCTATTACAACTTCGAAATAAAAAAATGAGTTTTTTCGGCCCACCCTAACTTACAGGTGTGGTAGCTTCTCGTTGCTTTCCACACCCTGGAAGATGGCCAGATTATGTTCGGGGACTTTTTGGACCTCAAAGCTACCTGACATTTGTCTTGCAGGTGAGAAAAACTCCGAAAAAAACTCACCTAGAAAGCTTGTCCCGACCGTGGATCGAACCCGGGCCCGCTGTGTGACAAGGCAGCACGCTACCTCGAGACCACAGCTGTGGACACCATACTGAAGAATGTAATTAAATATATTTGGTAATAATATAAAATAAGGAGACAATTTTGAAAATATTAAACTCTGTCTAATATACACAAAGAATTAATGCAGCATTTAATGATATGAACAAAATAATATGTAATAGACGACTGTGAAATTGAGCTCATCACTTACCCAGGAAGACCCTCAATGTCATTTTGTGTTAAAAAAAAGTATACATATGATCTAAAGTTAAAATCATATCCCAGCAGATTATATCTCTAAATGTCACGGGGAGCGTGCGGCGCATAAATGAGCCTACACAGTTTGAGATTAAACAAAGAAAAGATAACTCATGCCAACAAAAATTAACTTTTAAAAATAATTTTTAATCTTAAAATCCGATGTTGATATGTTAAAAACATATCCGAACACATATTTTTCTCTACAACACAGTTTCGTCACGATATAACTTTGTTATAAAACAAGGAAATTTACGGAACATGCCACAGGAATGAACAATAAATTAAAATCACAATATGAACAGAATATTTATTGAAGTATGAACAGAAATATATCTTTATTATCTTGACTTTGTGTTCATTTTATTTTCTTGGATTTGTTTAATTCCCATAAACACTATAACAAATACTAAAACCCATGTCGTGGTTTATTCTTGCTTTCTACAAACGACTGAATGGCTCTTAGACCAATAGGTTAATTGATGCTTTCAATAAGAGATTAAAAAACTCTATCCTCGGCTAACTGAATCCAATATCCAGTTTTCTAATATCCATCCGCATGTTAATCTCCAACTACGCTCAAACATTCGTAATGTCTACTGTATTACGTGGCAGGAATGAATAATAATTTATAAATGAAAAAATAATTAATATAATAATGAAAAATATAAATAGGTTTTCCCAATGAAATTAATTTCGAAAGCATTTTTAGTGTAATTTATTCGAGCTTTATGATCTGTTCAGCTCTATCTCCCAGACTTAATAATCTTGACAACTATAGGATGATATACATTATTATACATTATAGATATATTTACTATTATCTTTTCTTCAATCTCTTTTTCCGTACCGTATAGTACCGAATTTTCGTCTCAGGTTCCTATTTTCGAGTACTTTCAGCTTGATTTCTTCCCTCAATGTAATAGATCGTGTTTTATTATTATTGGCCTATCATTTATTATTATTATTATTATTATTATTATTATTATTTATAATCTAAAATGTTTATTACTTAAATTTTTATCCCACAATATTCCATTGAGGAGATGATGAACATTTTATAATCTTTCTTGTTATTGTAAGTTTTCCTCGGTCATTATTGGCTAATGAAAAATTTGAAAAGCCACTGCATTTAAATAAATAAAAAAAATATTCCATTGAGGCAAGCAATTGCAAATTTTCTTTTATTATTTCTCTTTGTTATTTCCTCTTCATTACTTACATTTTTATTTATTTTAATTCCTAAATATGTGATCTCACTGCAAGGTTTATTGTTTCTCCAATCTCCAAACAATTGTTAAAAGCATCATTAGTTATGGAGCAGAAGTTTGGCCATTAACAACAAAAAGAAATAAGTATCTTTTGGCAACGGAAATGGATTTTATACGAAGAGCAGCAAGAATTTCAAGAAGACAAAAAATTAGGAACTCAGTTATAAGGGAGAAAATGAAGAATTAAGACACTATTTTAGATTATATTAAAACTCAGCAATTAAGATGGTACAGACATGTCCAGCGAATGGAAGAGGATCTGCTATCAAAATGTGTTTTGGAATGGAAACCTGAGGGAAGACGACGCAGATGAAGATCTAAAACATCCCTGAGCCGGGGAATATATTTATACATGAAGGAGAAACATCTACAACCAGGAGATTGGATGGACCGACAAAATTGGCTATTAGGAATCAGACGATGTCAAAGACCAACCGATGATCTATCTATATAATCCAAAATTTATAAACCCGTTTTCACCTAAGGTACATTAGGGTTATACGACTAGTTTGTGTCAAAGTTGTGATTCATTATATAACTTCATCTAAAACTAAAGTTTTTTATGAACTATATTTATAAAAACATTAAAAAGTTTGTAGTTCTTTTCTATCATACCGTAAGCACTTCTGTAATGGTGGTTTATTTAAACAGGCGGTGCTATTTAGAAGACAGGTGATTTCTAACTTTTCGTTCCAGAAAAAAGGACAATCAAAGATCATACGTTCAACGCTTTGTTTGCTATTAAACTCTAATTCAACCAGGAAGTTACTACAGACCTTATGGGCTATGCCCGTGTCCACCTACGTACAGAGGGTAGATGTTGCCAAACTCATAATAACGGTATTTGTTTGTTTAGGGAGGGGTGGAGGGTCAAGGTTAGCAGTACGCTCTTCAACTCTCTGTACCATACATTTAAAAACATAGTTTTATAGTAAATATGAGAGTCGTCACTTTCACACAGGATGGTACAGATCTGCATGCGCTCAGTGACAAGTAGTAACTGTTTTTTTTTCTTTGAGAGGGGGTGCTTGGAAGGCTACAACTTACAACTATGTACCTGCTGTGTTGCAATCTTCAGTTTTATGTAAGGATTTCTCTCAAGAAAATACTGTTAAAATGACAACCCAGCTCCCTATTCTAAACACACAGTAACTTCCTGGGTTGAATATGGCTGTACCACATTTACAATTTGCATTCTCTCTGATGTTGAATCTACGAAGGTATTGGTAAAATTTTCCGTGCGCAGTGAGGAATTGTGTTAATATAAAATTTGGATCAACATGTTTGCATTTTATTCTGTCAAAAAATATGTGTTTTACACGCTAAAGTACCGCCACAATATTGTAGTTTCAAAACGATTATCACAAGGGAACTGTCGACCATTACATTCCGAAACCGGGCTTGAAATTCCTCCCAGAGAAGCGCTGTGATGTGCGGAGGATGTGTTAAAAAAAATCTGCCACTTTTAACTGCAACCCACAAATCGAAGCCAGAATCCAGCAATGGCAACCCACTGTACAAAGCAGATGGATGTCCCTGCTTGAACAGAGCGGAGTGGAGTGAGGCGGGGCGCGTGCGCTGATGGCAGGTTGTGACGGTTATCCAAACATCAAATCAGGAGTGATATTACTCCCCTGTAGTTTAAATGTAAAAAAAATGGCGCTGGGTTTAAATGCTTTGCAGTTAAAATCGGTAGATAATATTTGGACCCGGCCTTAGTACATCACAATGCTTCTCTGGATGAAATTTCTGGGTAGTTTTTTCGGCATGCAATGGTTGACAGTTCCATTGTTAGACAAATGTCGCGAAGTCACGAGAATTGAACTGAATAGTATTCCGTTGGGCGACAGGCCAAGAAATCCTTTGGCCTACCGGCCGGCTACTGGTTTCACATCCACATGTTATTCACAGAGGTGGACATTTTTCTAGCCAGTATAAGGGTGACATTTGATCAGGATGTCTGGTCCACAGAGGACCCAGAGGAGAAAGTTGACAAGTTTCGCGTACATGCCACAAGCGGTGCTAGTGTAGAACGACTAACGACATTTAATTTTTAGATTTTTTCTGGTACTAATATGAAATTCAGCACCGTCTGGTGGTAGAATTATGAATTATAATTATATAACACTATCTTGTGAATAATCATGGAATTAAACTTTTATAGGAATAAATAACATTTTAATTAATCTTAAATTGTGGAATTATTTGTACCCAGCCTCTCATACCTAAATATTTTTTAAAAATTTTGACAGAGGGGAAGAATGGAAATAAATAAAATATGTTGATTTATTTTCGTTTATTAAAATTTTAAAATGTGCATTACGAGCTCTTTTAATAAATAATGTACAATTGACCTACCCCCTTATTCTCACATACATATTTTATACAATATTTATTAAAGAACCTTAGCCATGTCGTACATCTGAAATCCATTATAAAGTCACTCACATTTTTAAAATGTTTATTAGAAATGGCTGTACACTAACATCACTCTTCCCAACCTAACAAATCTTAGAATTTTATCACTTCCAGTAGGTTTATCTTTGAAAATAGATCCACATTAAAAAAGTAAACAAGTTTGAATTTACTTACAAATTAGAGTAAAACAAAATCTAAGTAATGATTTTTTAACTCTCGATAATATATAATTTTTACAGTACCGTCTACGTAGAACGAAAGGATAGGAGTTAAAATTTAAATTTACAAAATGACTAATTTCCCATAATCCCGAGTGAACACGCCGTGTCTCTTGCATTTGTTTTATTTAGTTATATATTCTGCTACTACGAAACAGCGCTACCATTGTAGTTTGCTCATTGTTGTTCAATTTTTAGATGTCACTGTACTCAGTTTTCCCTCTATTCGAGTGCTCTGTGGTCTGGTCCGCTTGCCGTTAAAACTGGTTTCCTCAGATTGGAGCCGCTACTTAGCTACCCACATTTTTCGCGATGTTGGGTAGTACTGGTCTCATACTGTTCGAAATTCCACTAAAAGCATTTCTTCTTCCTTCGAGATTCAAACCAGCGCAAGTCCCATAGTTCCGAACCAAGGCCTTAAACCGCTCGGCTATGGCGGAAGACATTGAGTTAAATAATAGTAATATGAATTTTCTAATTGAAGTTACTATTTCTTCGTGTGTATGGTATTTATCTATCTATTAACAACGCTCTCTCTCATATATATTATATATATATATATATATATATATATATAAAATGTGTGTGCAGCTTATGTATGTGTATGAATGCATAGAAGAATAGGAGTGTATTTATTTATTGTGAAGATCTAAATATCTCCTATGACACATGATTTCAGATTTTTGTGTTTTGCTAAAATTGTAAACTATATCAATTACATTATACAAGTGTAAACAATGTAAGGTGTCCAAAATATTTTGTGGTTAGAGCACAAAAAACTGAACAAAAAAGTAGAATACATTTTGTATTTAATTATTCAGGATTTCCCGTAATAATATTGTTTCACTATAATGTTTTTAGAAAACGGATTATATATATTTAGTTCAATATTATGGAACACACCTGCACCAATTTTATTCATGCTATGCTAAGTTACAGTGTATTCTACGTATAGCATTGCTTACTGAGGTGACTGAGATAGTGGACCTTGGAGTAAGTCAACACTCGGGCATATCAGAATGCGTGACCACAGCCAAGAGGTTAACTCCAAACACAAATAAGAGATATATATATAGCATAAGAAAAATTAATGCTGAACCGATATTTGAACCCAGGACCTGTAACTTGGTAAGTAGCGCACTAATATACCAAGTTAGAGGTCCTCAGTACAAATCCCGATTCAGGCGTTTATTTTTCTTTCCATGTTATATTAGGCCTCCATTGCTAAATGCCAAAAGTTAATTAAAACATCGAAATATACATATATTACATGCCACAAGGTTGTTATAACGACATTTCTGGTATTCGCTCCTCAGATTGGTGTTATTTTAACCCACTTAGCCTATAACATTGGGGCATCTAGAAAGTAGAATTTACGCTGCCCCGATGATGTAATGATGAGCCAGGAGAGAGGCTTTAATCCTAAACTTAATTTGGTTAAGGTGAATATGATAATGATGGCCAGATGATGTTCGGGGACCATTTGTGCCTTAACGTTTCCTGAAATTTGTCTGAGAAATGAGAAAACCTTATCCAAGAAACTTGTCCCGACTGAGGATCGAATTCGGGTCCGCTACGTGACATGGCAGTACGCTACCTCTAGAACGCAGCGGTGAAGTATTGAAATTTATATTAAACTGTAATTATTCCGTTACTATCAATCTTTACATTTCCCATTTGAAATTAAAAATAAATGGTAGGCCTATACCTACTGTGCAGTTCTGGCTTCTGAAGTCGCATTTGAGGGGTCTATGGTGTATGGTGCGGTAAGGGGGGATGGCGAGTTGCAGGTACTGCCAGCAACTACCCTCAGTTTTGAAAACATAATTGTTATTATACGTTGAATTTTTTTATCTAGTAGTTCTGTGTTAGTGAATAGTTTTCATGTCTAATAAGTTAGAAGTGTTAATTTTAGAATAGCGTCGTTTTTATAACAGTTTATTTTATTATGATTATCATTATTATTAATAAGATTTTTTTTCCATGGCTACTAGTTCCCTTCCCCACTCGGTAATGTTCCCTCCTGCCACGCGCTTTGGTGTAATCAAAACTGTTACAGTAATCAGAACTGCACTATACACAGAAATAAAGTTATTTGACAATTTTGTTGTATTTGCCGCGATATAATTGTAATGTTATTGCTGTTTTCGTTGTTTATTTTTCTTTACACTAGTACCAATTATTACTTTATTGTAACGGACTGTCAACAGCACGTACGGCTTACTGCCCGTGCGACCCATATTTGTAAATAATATTGTAAATATCTTACTTTTTGTCTAATAAAGTCCTACTACAAACTGTATAAGTATCGAGGGATAGGTTATTTACTATCTCTCTCTCTCTCTCTCTCTCTTCTCTCTTTCTCTCTCCCTCTCCTCTCTCTCTCCCTCTCCTCTCTCTCTCCCCTTCTCCTCTCTCTCCCCCCTCTCTCTCCCCCTCTCTCTCCCACCTCTCCCCCTCTCTCTCCTCTCTCTCTCTCTCTCTCTCTCTATATATATATATATATATATATATATTTATTTATTACAATTTAATACCTTGAGAAGAAAGTATTTAGCCCGGCATTTTCATGAATAATTTATGTTAATACTAAAAGTGTCTTAACTATATTTAAAGATACGTTATAAATAATTATCAATTGGTCAAAAAATTAAAAAATACGATTAGTTAACATTTCAAATGTATTACTAGATTTTGAAGTTCATATTGGTAAAGTTCGTGACAAAATTCCGTAGAGGTGCTAGTCACAATATATAATTAAATAGCTTGTATGTTCAGTCTCTTTAAATGATGAAACATTTAATACACTGTAGGCCTTAAGTTTGCAAAGCAGCCTTTTGCTGAGGATGGAACTGGTCTCAAAAGGCCTACAGTGCTTTAAATATTTTATCAGTTGAGTAGATTGAACTTACAAGGTATTTCGTTTATTATTTATATTATAATTTCATTTATTTATATTATAACTGTTCACCACTGTGGTCCGAGCCCGGGTTCGATTTCCGGGCGGGCCAGGCTCCTGGGTGAGGTTTTTTCGGAGTTTTTCCTCATCTGTAAGACAAATGTCAGGAAGCTTAGGGCCCAACGGTCCCCGAAAATCATCCGGCCGTCATCATCATCCTTCACGGTGAGGGAAGCAACGGGAAGCTACCACATCTATAATTACCTAGTAAAATTGCAAAGCATGGCATGAAAATGCTATGATTGCAGTGAAATACCTGCTCTCGGGCAGATTTACTAGATAGATATTATAATTTTGTATTTATTATTTATATTATATTTTTTATATTTTGAAGTTTATATTGATTAATTTAAAATTTATTTTAATAATATTAAGAATTATATTAATTATTTTGAGATTTCTTTCGTAATATTAAATGTAGGCCTACCAAAGTTATAATTCCTGAATTGTCAATACTTAATATGGGAAACTGATAAAGAACAAAATATATTTTGTTAAAGAGAATATTAAATAGAATGAAAGTTCCTTGTATAAAAATAGACGACAACAATAAAAAAAAAAGAGAAATAAATGAAAAGATAATAGATTATTGTGCCCACTAAGCGTTAGACATAGAAGACCGTAACATATAGAAGGTTGGAATAATATGTTTTACTTACGGTATATGTTTTCTTGTGACAAGGCGAGACTAGTACTGTTTCACATTGCTAATCAACTTTACTTCATGACCTGAAGATCAATATGTGTAGTACCTCGCGGTCTCAACATGTGGCGTTATGAATATTCATCATATCACGCAACAATGATAACAAGTGTTTGCGGTTTACAATTATCTATTTGTTATTTATAGTCATTTTAACTATACAGAGTGAACGGTAATTACACGGACAAACTTCAGGGACAGAATCCTGACTGCAAACGAAGAAAAAAAGTTCCTATAAACATGTGTCCGGAAATGAACGATGTACTTGCAACGACAACAAATTCGTCCGCCACACAGTACATAGCGTAATCACATCCACGTCATAACAGATGTTCGAAAGTGCCTTCCATGGGATGCAATGCACGCGCTCACATGTCGTATAATGGATTGCCTCACTCTATGCAAGTTCCGGCGTTTACCCGAATAGGGTCACAGACGATGTGGCATGCTGTTGAAGGGTATGCACATCAGAAACTGGTTCAGCATACACAACGCTTTTCAGATACATCCAAAGGTAAATATCAAGGGGGTGTAAGTCCGGTGATCTAGCAGACCATGCAACAGGGCCGAGAAAATGTCATTCGTCAGTGCCATCTACCGTGGTAACGATGCATTTATGGACACTTATTCACTGAACATTTTCCCTCCATTTCCAGTTAGGAATCAGTCCCTGCAGTTTGTCGGAGTAATTAAAATTCACCCTGTATACCAGTGGGGGCTCCTGCCTAAACTAACCGAGAATTTGCTTAACTATTTTTATAATTTGTCGACCGCGGTGGGCTAGTGGTTATGTTCCTTGCCTCTAGTTCCGAGGGACGCGGGTTCAAACCCGGCCGTGGCCGTTGGATTTTTAGGATGGAAAAATCCAAGGAACAAGTCCTCGGGAGGAGGGCTTTAAACCATGGGTCCCTAACTAACTAACTAACTAAGTAATTCACTGGCATTATCGAACCCATAGCTTCATGTCCGCTTCGAAATATATCCCTATCCTGAGCTAATGCTTTCCAATCATCCCCTGTATAATCTACTTCCCTCAAATCGTAGTTAATGTTATTCTCCCACCTCATTCCTGGTCTACCAACTGGGCGTTTTCCCTCTGGTTTCCCTACAAGAAGCTTCTATGCACGTCTTTCATTCCACATTCGTGCCACATGTCCTGCCCATCGCAGTCTACGAGACTTAACTGTTCTCATTATATCTGGCTTCCTATAAAGACCATGTAGTTCACGTCCATAGTCTGAAGATTTGTAGGCTCATAAAAGAACCGCAGCCTAAATAAAAAGGCTTCTGTGCAAAATTTAACACGCATTCATCCATCCAAGTAGTACCTTCGTTGCTTACTAGGTATCTGCTTGAGGCGATGTGCTAACCACATGTCACTTGGTGAAATATGTAGGTAAATAAGTGTAACTAAATTAGCTTGGTTAAGAAAATCCCTCCAGGGAGCACCCATGTCCCCACTTGGAACGCATAGGGACCACAAACAAACACATTTTTATAATTTGTTTAAAAATAATTGAATAAGCCGCATAAACAATTTAGGCATATATTGTGGGGAAAGTTGTTAATTAATTACCTACCCTCCATTTCAGGATCCCGAGTTCATGTCTCGGGCACCCAATGAGGGATGCGTGCTGGGCGAATCTGAGCCTGGACAGGTTTTTTATCGGAGTTTCTCCCGTTTTCTCCTACTAAAACTACATTCCACTATATCTACATATATATGATAACCATTTAATTTAATTTCATCTGCTCCCGCGGTGCGACAGGCATTGTCAGTTGACCTACAATAATAGGTGTTATATCTCATCTCATATTTTGACCTAGTATTACGCCAGACACGATAGATGGTTTACTTTTACATTAAAAAAATTGAAAATCTCAACAAACAAAATCAATTTGAATAACTTAAATATATTTTTCTCTCCATAAAACACTCAGAATACGGGACTTTCCGGTTGACATGTTGTTCCGTCCAGAATTCCTGTTTTCGTGCTGGATGTTCCATCAGAGATGGGACATAACAGTAAGTTTTCTTTCCTCTAGCCCAGGGCTGTTAATAAGGGCTCACCCGCGTATAGATGCACTCCCAATTAAACATCCCAACTGACAAGTGAATAGTCTATCCGACGCGACATAGGGTCTTATTAACAGGTCTCATATAATATGTTCCAAGTCAACAAACTAATTTCAAGAGATTCATTGAGAGAAAATGCTCCTCTGCGCTTTTAAAGAGTGCCTGTAGTGCCTTTGCGAATTTCCGTTGCACAAATACATTGCTGGTATAAACTATATATATATTATATACAGAGACTTAGATCTGCTGAAATGAGATATCTTCGGAGGACTGCAGGATACACACTACTAGATCACAAAAAAAATGAAGACATCTTAGAAGAATTACACATGGAATCTTTAGAAAACAAAATTTCTGATTATAAGTCAAGATGGATACAACATGTTCATCGAATGGAAGATCACAGAATACCCAAACTAATGTTAAGATATCAACCTGCAGGAAGAAGAAGACCAGGACGTCCACTCAAAAGACTTCTGGATGGTGTTTCTCTTGAGGCCGAAACAGGTCAACAAATGGCCTAAATTCGTGAATGTACTATGATGATGATGATATATATATATATATATATATATATATATATGTGTGTGTGTGTGTGTGTGTGTTCAAAGAAGTTTCTAGAAATGAGTTTTACTATTTGCCATTACAATTATTAACTATTTATGGTTGATTACACCTTTCGTTGAGGTTAGTGAATCACTGAACATATTGAAACCGCCCTTGCTATGTGATCAATTGATCATATAGACAGCTTTTCTGCAGATTATGGCTGTTGTTTATTAAATTCGACTTCCTCTCTCATTACAGAGACACTAGCGTTCCGATAATACCTTCACTATGTATCATGGCATCCCCTATGTTTAAAAGTATTTTAAGTTCAGCGAGAAGTGATCTCTATTCATACCCTATTGGATATCACGACACCTATATAATTAAACCTGCTGGAAACACTATACTCTCACTTGATAACGTTAATTAGAATTATAGTGATGCAGCAGGAGGTAGGTTATAATGCTTGTGAATTAGAATACTGCCTAAACTAAATTTATTGTGAATATAAGACTGCATTATGAGGTTAGTGATTTTTTAAAACAGTTGTTGCTCAAATTTCCTGGCCTTTGACTTACAGTTGAGTAAACCCCGGAAATCGCTTTCTCAGTTTTCGCACACTTGACACTTCTAACTCAAGCTTATAGGATTACTTGTTCTTTGGTAATTAATTATATCTCTTCAAACAATGAAACTTATTCTATGTCTTTAATAGTTTTATTTTGATTTAAATTTATCCTATTTTCTACCTTTTGCGCTTATTCGTTAAATTTAGATCAGTGTCCTAAATCAATACATATTATTTGAAGTGTAGGAATAATGTGTATTTTTATATTTTTACTGTAATTCAGTTGTAAGACAAATTTAAGTTATGGGCCTAAGAAAACTTGCAATTATGTTGAGTATTAGGCTTTAACTCTATCAGTTAAAATAAAGCTATTATTATTATTATTATTATTATTATTATTATTATTATTATTATTATTATTATTATTATTATTTTTATTATTATATAGGGACCAAGGAAGACCAAAACATCGGTGGAAAGATCAAGACCATCTTCGCTAGGTTTACCGTACAGGCCACATGGCCTAAAACGAATTTGTTCATGATGATGATGATGATATTGTTCTTGTTACTATCGTTATTATTATTATTTTTATTATCATTGTTATTGTTATTATTATTGTTGTTATTATTGTTATTATTGCTGTTATTATTGTTATTATTATTATTATTATTATTATTATTATTATTATTATTATTATTATTATTATTATTATTATTATTATTAGTAGTAGCAGTAGCAGTAGTAGTAGTAGTAGTAGCAGTAGCAGTAGTAGTAGTAGTAGTAGTAGTAGTAGTAGTAGTAGTAGTAGTAGTAGTAGTAGTAGTAGTAGTAGTAGTAGTAGTAGTAGTAGTAGTAGTAGTAGTAGTAGTAGTAGTAGTAGTAGTAGTAGTAAATATCTGTACAATTTTAACTGGGAAATTGAACCTGTCCCGTTTCGTGAAAGGCAACAGTGTGATCTCTAGATCAGAATGGTGGCAATCTTACAATTTATTTAAAAAAAATATTCTTCGTAAAATTATAATTTTTAAATCTATTACGTCTGGTATGTACTAAGAAAATGTGTGGGTCCCTTACCGAAAATCGCACTTACATTGAGCGTCGCGAGAATAATTAAGTAGGTACTTGAAATGAAAAATAACTAATTCTATTAGGAAATATGAGATAACAGATATTGCTTCACGCTAACCACATCTACTGTCATCTGTTGACCAGCGACACCAAACATCAATGTTTGCTTTTCATAATTATTTATTTGTAATTTTTAAATTAGCTTCTAGTTGAGATATGAAATCGCAGGTCATTTGTCAGCCCTTCATGCCCAGTTTTGAGATGGTATTCCAATGATCTGAGATGTTTATTTATTTATTTATTAACTCATTTTATTTTACCTGATGGAGTTAAGACCGTAAGGTATTCTCTTCCACTCCACAAGGGTTAAATTATACATATAGTAACAATGATAAATTATCAACAACTTGATTAATAATACATAATTGGCATTGGCTACACAATATACCGTTGACAAGGAAATAATAGAAAATATTAAAATAATAATAATAATAATAATAATAATAACCTATAATTAAGGGGAATAGAAAATTGTATTCCATCATTGTTAAATAAATCAAACTTATGTCCCATTTTCACGAAGATGTAAATTCACTGATATATTTTCGTCAAGATTTCTCACTGTAGGGCAATATATAGAAAATAACGCCCTATAGTCGACATTAAAAAGAACTTGCTATATAAATGAGAGCATTTTCTCATTACAGTAGATACGTGAATCATCAATGAATGAATTACAAAATAATATATTAAAATAAGTACCTGGCAAGTGCCATTTTCCTCAAGATATTAAACTACATATAGGCCTACACTTTAAAAAAATTGTCAATATCCTAAAAGATTCCAGAGAAAATGGATTATGAGTTTGGTTATTGATATGCCCTTCATATTGCCCTTGAGAAGTGTTGTTAAATAATATACTACTTACATCCAGTGTCGGACATCTTATATATTCACCACCTTCAAGAAGATATCTCATTCATATATTTAACTGAATCGTAATGATGCACTAACACTTTCACGTTAATTAGAATCGAACTTGAAAACTTTACGCGTAAATATTTCTATAAACTATGATTGTAATGCAAAACTTATTTGTATTCTCACAATCACTAGGTTATTTGTACACAGACACTTTACTACTAGGGTTTGTGACAAACACGCATTGATGCCAGGTGCAAGGTGCGTGTACTTCCGTTCATGCATGCAGTCACGGAAAGTTGAAGCCTCAGTGTCATTTGTTTCGTTCAAGATGGCCGATAATGTCCAGAAAATAATGTTTAACTCCCATCCCATCTCTTAATTAAAATTTTCAAAGTGCTTTTGGCCTATCTAGAGTTACTGATCTCTTGCGTCATATTATTGATGTTGTTAGAGGTTTACAAATTCAATATTTTACTTGTAGAAATGTCCAATTCAAGGTCGACATTATGTTGAATCAATAATATGCTAGAGGGGCGCTTTTTAAAGGAGAGAAAAATAAGTTTTTTATACGTAAGAATAAATGATTCAGAGAAATGAAAGGAGTACATTTTGAACACTTGCTATAATGAATAACGGACCGCGGAATCTGGTATAATTCTTAAACATTAGTAATGTTGAGAGAGTATTGAACTGTGAAGTATTCTGAAATTACGGTAATGCATCATCATCATCATCATCATCATCATCATCATCATCATCATCAGCAACATCATGGATTAGATCTGCTGGTCTGTTCCGATCTCATGTTAGAATTGGTCTATCCATCTTTTACTGGGTCTTCCAAAATGTCTTCGTCCTAGTGGTTTGTAATGAAGAATCAGTTTCGGAATTCTACTGTTATCCATTCTATTGATATGGTCCATCCATTCATCTCTGTATTGTGTAATTCTATCTAATAGTTTGAATACATTCAGTTCTCTTCGTATATCCTCACTTCGGCTTTGCTCCATTGTTGTACAGCCAGCCACACTCCTCAGAAACCTCATTTCTGACGTTTCTATTCATCGTTCCTCTTTTTTTTTTTGCTAAGACCCAGTGTTCCGATCCATACAGTAATGTTGGAACCGCCATTGCTTTATAAAATTTTAAATGTGTGGCTCTTCCAGTTCCTTGAGACTTCGTTTTATGGTGCCACACATATAATTAAATTTATTTATTTTATTTTCAATGTCTTTACTTTTTCTATATGATACATTGTATCCCAGATAAATAAAATTGCTTACAGTAATCCAAATTCAATTAATTCGCACAAGCGAGCAAAAACTTTTATTTTGAACTGATATTTTTATATATAATAAATAAAACTGTTGAAGTTTTATATGATTTTCTTAAATATTTATTTAATTTAACATTCATAATAGCTGTTTCAATACACTGTATCATCACATGAACGTCATAAATTTAAAAAAGTTTTTGTGTGTAGAGTCGACGATGTAAACAAATGTATTAAGCAATTATTTTTATATACGTTGTAGGCCTATTTGGTTGAAAGATAAAACTAGTCAACAATTTAAAACTTTCAAACTTGTATACAAATGCAATATTGGGATTGCCCATGTATTTGTTGTGCTGAATTCGAAATGTAACTCTTTTATAAGCACCCTCATATTTTCCCTTTTGAATTTATAAATATATCTAACAAAATTATACAACTATGAAGTTTCACTCCGTCATACAAATACATGTGCAATCCCAATATTTCATTTCTGTACAAGTTTGAAAGTTTTAAATTGTTTACTAGTTTTATCTTTCAACCAAATAGACCTACAACGTATATCAAAATATTGCTAATTATTGATAAAGATAACTTCAAGATGGCAAGATTTTTTATACATTACAGTAGGTTGACTTGGTTGAATATTATTAATATACTATATTGTGTATATGTGTGGGATGAAGGAGATCTGTCTTTTTTTTAAATTTGTTTCGTACGTTAACAGTTAATTGTTCAAAGACAACTAATACTATAATATATATCATCATGTTCTTTCATGGATTGGGTCTCTGCCTGTTTCGATCTCACATTTGTATATGTATAAAGCTTGCATTGTTCAATGTCAAAAATTTAATTACGACATATATCTTATCTTAATATGTAAAAAATTTCGTGTCACGTTGTTTGTCCGCGATGGAATCTTAAACTACTGAATCGATTTTAATAAAATTTGCACACTGTGTGCAGTTTGATCCAACTTGAGACTTAGGGTAGTTTATAACTAAATTTATAGTCGCATAATTTTTTTATTGCAAATTATTTGTTTATTATTTAAGAAAGAGTTATAATTATCTGTGAGTTCCACACGATTCTAACAGATGGTGGTGTAATTTTCTGTGAGTTCCGTACGATTCTAAAAGGTGGCGGTGTAAGGTAATTTTGTAACGTAATTGGTTTATTATTTAACAAAGAGAGGTCCAGATAGCTGTGCTTTTTGTTGCAAATATTGATTATTTCATAATTTAAGTGTGTACAGTGTTTATTTTATTTTCAATATTATTAATTTCGTGTGTATTAGTTTTAAGTAATCTGGCTGAAAGACAGCAACTTAATTTAAAATTTTAACGTATACCTTAGCCACAGCAACGCGTGGCCGGGACTTATATATATATATATATATATATATATATACTAGATCATTTTATTTAAATGAGTAGATTTAAATACTTAGGGCGTTCCACTTGGTTAAACTTTGTCCATATCTACAAAAAAATCCGTTGTCTAATTATATCGTAATAAGCCCATATAAATTGTAACTAACTGTATATTTTAATTTTACCTCTTAAAGTAAAAGTTCGTTTGTAGCACGTGAGTTTAATTATTGGGTATTAGAGAGTTTGTAGTATTCACATATGCTGACTTTTCTGTCCTCTTCCTGGCTCCTTCTTCATTCCTTGAAGATACGTTTTCACATCACAATTTTACAACCAGTAAATGAAGTTAAAGTAAAGTAAAGTGATTCCACAACAGACCCGGAGGTCCTTGGGGTAGTAGAAGGTTAAGACTCCCACTTTTTCTAGACAATCGGCACTTTATGTCAGCCGGGTTGTCAGCCCTGCGTGACGGCCGCCTTTACCCCCAGAACAAGCGTCTGGTACTCATTTACGTTAGAGGCTGAGTCAACCCCAGGGCCATAGTGCCGCCAGAGGGTTTGGGTCAGTTTAAAAATCCTGACCCCAACGGGACTTGAACCCTCGACCCTCCGGCTTGTAGCTCAGTGCCAGTAAATGAAGTTATATTATGGAATCAACACGAATGTCTCAGAATTAGAGCAAGATTCGAGGATTCTATGTCAGGAGTCTACATGCATAAATTAAAATAAAAAAAACTGAAAAAAGTCATTGCACCTGAGGAATATATAATTGATGATTTTTGTCCCCCAAAGAAAATGCGAGAAATCCTGTAAATTGAATGAGAATTTGAAGTAAGATCAAACCGAAAATGCTACATTTACAATGTACAAATTCATTAGTTATTGTTTAAACAGAATAAACAATTATTATTATTATGGGGTGCCAGATTATCCAATAAATTTGCCCATTTCCTCACCCTAACTTGCCCATAAATTTCACTCAACGGAAAAAAAAAATGTTTAGAATATTATGTAATACAAGGACTTACAAATGAATGAATAAATATAAAAAATAATTTGAATTAGCGGAAATGTGTATTTTTACACGCTTTTTATTAGCCGGACCTGTATCTATGTAACGGACCTGTATCTGTGTAACGGAACTTTGTGCACGATTTTAACCCACTTAGAAACATTGGATCTACTTGAAACTTTGTATACTTGTAAAGGACCCATGACAATACAATAATTTCATAACTTCTTTCTGAAATCCTGGCCAGAATCACCAGAAAATCAACAAAATAAGAACCGGTATAATAGGTTGCTGACTTATCGACTTTTTAGTCAACCATTGTAAGACCTCAGTTGGTAGAGCGGTGGATTGTAGTGGTATATAATTTCAGTAATCCATAGGTTGCTGGTTAAAATCCGGCCTGGAGGATTTTTTAGGAGAATATTAAGCAATTAAAGTTTCATGAGATTCCGGTTTATGACAATCGATTAAACTAAACTTAAATAAATAATAGTGTAAAAAACTAAAACAACACGCTTTATTAGAAAACCGAACTAAAAATGAAAAATAATTTTAATTTCTAACACGCTTGGGATAAAATTAAAGTGGTCAACAAAAAAATCATCTCCAAGCCATCTAGAATAAAACTAGAGTTATCTACAAAAAAATAATTTTACCATCAAAAGCGTGGGGTGCTTTTTATGGTTTTTACGTTTCTTCATAGAGACTTTACTTTTACCAATATCGTTTTATTATCAAATATATTAATTGATATAGAGCATCCCACGCTTTTGATAGTAAAATTACTTTTTTTTGTAGATAACTGTAGTTTAATTCTGGATGTGTTGGAGATTACTTTTTTGTTGACCACTTTAATTGTATCCCAAGCGTGTTGGAAATTAAAATTATTTTAATTTTTTATTTCGATTTTATAGTAAAGCGTGTGTTTTAGTTTTTTTTTAAATATTATTTATTATGTTTTCTAACATGACGTTAACAGTAACTTGTTCTCTGTTGGAATATTCACAGGTGGACTCTTGGCATATTCATTTACTTCCACAAACTATATTAATGCTAATTAAATTGTGTACATTAATATGCAGGCTGATGTGTCATTTCAGCGAGTAAATGACGGAGTGAAACTTCATAGTTGTATACTTTTGTTAGATATATTTATAAATGCAAAAGGGAAAATATAAGGGTGCTGATAAAAGAAAGTTACATTTCGAATTCAGCGTGACAAATACATGGGCAATCCCAATATTTCATTTCTGTACAATTTTGAAAGTTTTAAATTGTTGACTAGTTTTATCTTTCAACCAAATAGGCCTTAAACGTATATCAAAATGTTCTATAATATGTTTGTTTACATCGTTGACTCTACACATAGAAACTTATTTATATTTATGACGTTCATCTGGCGATGATACAGTGTACTGAAACAGCTGTTACGAATGTTAAATTAAATAAATATTTATGAAAATCATATAAAACCCTATCAGCTATATTTATTAAATATAAAAAATCAGTTCAAATAAAGGTTTTTGCTTCCTTGTGCGAATTAATTGAATTTGCATTACTGTAATTTCGAAATACTTATTAACTTTTTAGTTTAGTTCTAATGTTCCCGTATCTCAATTTTCGTACTACGCCCAATTATTTGCATTTTCGTAGGAATAAATTGTACTGAAATACATATTTCTTTGTTTCCCAGTACCAATTGTCTTAATGCAGGATATATAAGTCCTTGTAGTAAATATTCTTTAGAGAAATCTAAAATACTAAATAATAATAAATAAATAAATAAATAAATAAATAAATAAATAAATAAATAAATAAATAAATAAATAAATAAATAAATAAATAAATAAATAAATATATACATATATATACATATATATACATATATAGGCTATATACATACATAAATTTGCCACATCGAAGAATCCCATTGTTAAGAGCACAACATTTCAGCATAAGGATTTTCCTCACCTGTAACACAAATATCAGGAAGCGTAGGGCCCAGCGGTCCCCGAAAATCACCCATCATCATCACCATCGCCATTATCATCATCCTTCATCAGTGTGGAAAGAAATGGGAAGATCCTTCATCGGTGTGGAAAGAAATGGGAAGCTACCACACCTATAATTCCCTAGTAAAGCTGCAAAGTATAGCATAAAAATGCTGTGATTGAAGTGAAAGACCTGCCCTCGAGCAGAATTATTATGGATGGATATGCTATAATTAATTTTTTAACACTGAGCAATGCAGGCCTAATGTGGCATGAAAAGAAAAATAAATGCCCGAATCGGAATTTGAGCCCAGATCTCTGGATTGCACTGAAGTATCAATTCAGTGGACTGGTTTCACCTGGATCAGGCATTTATTTTTCTTTACATGATATATATATATATATATATACGCACAAATAATTAATTAATAAGTATACTGCTGATTCAAATTGGTTAATGGTCTCTTACGGGATTTCTGTTGTGCATAATCTTCTATTATACCCTCAAAGTCTATTTGAAAGATATCATTTTCTATGCATACATTAGTTAGTCGTTATAACATTGTTGTTCATAATTCATTTTTTATTCTCTTTAACTGTGAAAATGAGTGCTATCCACTACAGTTGATAATCATTAAGTGAAGTTATATTATTGTGGCAACTTTAACATTTGGAAAAGTTTCGTTTAATTTATCACACTTTATTAGGTTATGTAAGGTTGAGATACTCAAATCCGCTGATTCCTTTGCTGCGTTCTTTAAATACTGCCTTGAATGTCATCATTCTTAACATCTGCCGTTTTTAATTGCAAGACACTAAAATCCAACGCAAAATATCTCATTTTAAATGCAGGGAAGTAATAAAACTCAAGACTTGGTGAGATAGATAACCCTGACATTCTGCCCGCGTGCCGCGTCCCATCATGTTCTACTGCACTCTACTCATGCAGGGATGTCCATCTGCTTTACACAGTGGGTTGCAATTGCTGGATCCTGACTTCGATTTCTCTGCCTTGCAGTTAAAGCGGCAGATAATTTTAACAGCCTTGGTACATCACAACTCTTCTCTGGGAGAAATTTCAAGGCAAGTTTCGCTGTGCAATGGTTGAGAGTTCCCTTGTAAGTAGATATGACAATCATGGTTTGCTGCCGTTAGAAGTATAATATAAGGGCTATACTACACGGACGTTGAAAATGTTGCGTTGACAGACTTTGGTAACGCATAAAAAATTTATAAACTACAGTTGCGTTAGGGTCGCTGTGTTTGGTTTCAAAATGGATGTTGAACAGGTTGCTTGTGTAGTCAACTATGTGTTCAATTTATAAGTCTGTCTCAAAAAAAAAAAAGAGAAAAAGGATATGGTGGATTCATCCCGCAAACATTAAGAGTCTTTCGACATGAAAGATTTATACTGAATTCGAAAATAACCGACAGTATCCAGACATATGTTTTTACCTACTACAGAATATCAATAAAAAGTTTTATTGATTTTTAAAATTTAATTTCATATAAAATTAGGAAAATTGATACTGTAATGTGGAAATCAATTCATCCTATCGAAAGTTGCATTGGTGACGCAAATGTACATGAATAGTTTTGCAAAAGATGGCGTTATCAACGCAGACCTCTGCGTTGAATCTTCCCAACGTCGAAGCAACGCAACCGAACGCAGTATTTTTAACGCTTATGTAGTATAGACATGCATTTACGAAGTATATAAGCGATCATGTTACGAAAAAAATAAATTCCCAAAAAAGAACGTTATCAACGTTCGTGAAATAGTGCAGCCCTAAGATCCATTTGATGAGAAATTAGTTTGCTGCCTGATTACAGAGGAATAATAATAATAATAATAATAATAATAATAATAATAATAATAATAATAATAATAATACTTTATTTATTCTGGCAGAGTTAAGGCCATAAGGCCCTCTCTTCCACTCAACCAGCACAAATACAAATAAATATTCGACAAATATAGATATACACTATACTAATTATAAACAGTTAAAGATACAATAAATGTAACAATGTAAATATATGAGATCATTATCAACATTGGGGTAATCTTGATG
Source organism: Diploptera punctata (assembly GCA_030220185.1). Taxonomy (NCBI): domain Eukaryota; kingdom Metazoa; phylum Arthropoda; class Insecta; order Blattodea; family Blaberidae; genus Diploptera; species Diploptera punctata. Next base: position 247,128 of record JASPKZ010007745.1, read on the forward strand.
GAATAATCGTTCTCTCAGCAGTCGACGTTGACGAGAAGTACAGTTTTAGATTTCGCATACCTAAGAAGTGAACTCTGGTCGCTCATCTGGTAAGGACAATCCATGACTTATCAAGCTTACAATTCGCTAATCAAATACAAAACTCATTTTGATTGGTCCACTGGATTCGAACGTCCTATGGAAAATACAGAAACATAGGGACTTCAGCGTTTCTTGTCTCGTTCCCAGGATCATAAAATAACGTGTTTAGGCGGTACTTGAAGAGTTTCATAAATTTTAGTTATTTCCCAAAAGTATATGTTATGTTTGCCTAAATTAGTACTTAAAAGCTTTTATTTACGATCCTTTGTAATATTTGTCAATAACTCGAGCAATTAGCTAGTTCCCTCTCCGTTTTTCATAAGTAATGCCACGAGTGATTTCCAATTTATGAAGAGAATTTGGAAATCAAGAGTGACATTTGTTAGGACTATTTAACGAATAAAATTAAGCTCTTTTTACTCACAAGTCATTATATAAATATAGTTATTATAAAATATTTATATATTTAATGTAAATGGCGATGCTTGAAAACAAATGAGAAACGTTATGTTTCGCCTGTTTATCACTGCAACCAGATCATATTTATTGCCAAAGGATCGCAATGTTGTAAGAATGCACCCTAGTGGGGAAACAATAAAACACATCAAACTGTATATTAATTAATTTTTGATGTCCTATGATGTAAAAATATCAATTATATTTTGTCTGGAACGTTATTACTGGGGAAAAAATTCGTTCAAGGAAGTGCAAACAGTGGTTCCTTTTTTTTTTGTGGTATAATCAATGGCTATAAATTTGTTTTTATATATCTTCCGCAACCACGATAAGGTTACATTCGTGTACTATATGTACAATCTGGTAGCCACATGTACTTACTGCAAAATAATGCTATGACCTATTCAGAATATTAAAAAGGAGGAGCTTGATTTTACAGTGATACAATTAAACTGATAAAATCGAAGTGAGAAACGACTGTGATTGGTTGTAAATAAAAAGTCATTGAAATATGATTGGTCATTGACTCTCATTAGGGGCATGAGTTAAATAGTCTGTAATATTAAATCGATCACTGTGGCATCTAAACAGGAGTACATTCCTTTCAAATGGGTCTCGATAATCTTTGTGTTCTTTACGAAAATTGTATTCTTTACGAAAATTGTATTCTGGGTTCCCTGTGTCATAAATTTTCACAGCCGCAATATCTGTCAAAGCTTTGTTTTCCTATCTTAACTGTACTTGATACACCTGTGTCGTTAGAAATTCCAGCGTTTCATAAACAACAGCGATAAAAAATCTTGAATTTGTGTTATATGATATATTATGTTAACAATTATAAATCAGTTGAGAGAAATTAACAATTATAAAAATTTGATTTGTACCGATGAGCTAGAATTTCACTTCACAGTATAGACCTTTTTAGAACAATTTTCACATACTGGAATGACATTTTTTTATGTAATTTAGTGGCAGCAAAGCTCCATTCTTAGCTACACAATCTGCTCATTCATTTCTGTGGAACGAGAAGTAGTAGTAGTAGTAGTAGTAGTAAGTAGTAGTAGTAGTAGTAGTTAGTAGTAGTAGTAGTAGTAGTAGTAGTAGTAGTAGTAGTAGTAGTAGTAGTAGTAGTAGTAGTAGTAGTAGTAGTAGTAGTAGTAGTAGTAGTAGTAGTAGTAGTAGTAGTAGTAGTAGTAGTAGTAGTAGTAGTAGTAGTAGTAGTAGTAGTAGTAGTAGTAGTAGTAGTAGTAGTAGTAGTAGTAGTAGTAGTAGTAGTAGTAGTAGTAGTAGTAGTAGTAGTAGTAGTAGTAGTAGTAGTAGTAGTAGTAGTAGTAGTAGTAGTAGTAGTAGTAGTAGTAGTAGTAGTAGTAGTAGTAGTAGTAGTAGTAGTAGTAGTAGTAGTAGGACTTTATTAGACAAAAAGTAAGATATTTACAATATTATTTACAAATATGGGTCGCACGGGCAGTAAGCCGTACGTGCTGTTGACAGTCCGTTACAATAAAGTAATAATTGCTACTAGTGTGAAGAAAAATAAACAACAAAAAAAAGCAATAACATTACAATTACATAAAGAAAACGCAATAATATTACAATTAAATAATAACACAATAGCATTATACACTAAAAAACAATAACATTACAATTACATAAAGAAAACACAGTAATATTACAATTAAATAATAACACAATAGCATTATACATTAATTAATTTATATATAATTATTAAGAGTTAATGTTATTGCATTTTGATAACATATATTTATTGATGAATGAGTTTTGTTCTTATTTTCCGCGTTTTGTACAGAAATTTACCCAATTTTATCCAGTTTTCTGGATTTACCAATAACTCGTAGCATGCCAATCTTTCCCGATTTGAATTTAGAAATCTTTCCGGTAATAACTGACGTCTCCAATATTCTACATCATTACATTGTCCTAATATATGTATCTCATCTTCAAATTTCCCGCACATTGGACATATTCGCATATCGTGATCGTCGCTAATTTTTAGAAATTTCCATGCCCTAGCCTAAACCAAGCAAGCCCTGATCTCTCTTTAAATCCTAGGTTGAGTGTTTCCGCAATAGTGTTTCACAATTTGATGTCTTTGCCATTTTCGTTGTTCAGAATACTAAATGGCAGATCACTAAGAAAAAGGGGGCTTTCAATGTGTACCAACGCAAATTAATGTCTACTTTGCAACATATAATAACAAACATCATCATCATCCCACAAACATCAGAAATTTGTAAGGTTATGTGCCAGCGCTTCTTATGTCTTCCTAAATTTACACGTACGCCTGTATACTGCATGCAAGATGTATTTGATCTGGCTCTGTCACAGTTTAAATCCTTTCAGGGAAGTCTACAGGCTATTGGTTGATGTAGTAGAACAATGGAGTCAATTTTCAGTTTTTATATGATGACATAAGTCCCGCGCCGTAGCCGAGCGGTTAAGGTAGGAAGCCTTGGCGCAGAGCTACGGGACTTGCGCTGGTTCGAGTCTCCATGGGGGAAGAAATTTTCTCTTGGTATTTCGACCAGTATGGGACCGGTGCCCACCCAGCATCGTGAGGCAATTGGGTAGCTACAATAAGTAGCGGCTCCAGGTTGAGGAACCAGATATAACGGCTGGGGGACTCGACATGCTAACCACATGTCACCCCTACACTGGCTGTTGATCATCTACCTCTGTGATTGGCACATGTGGATGTGAAGGGCCAGCAGCCGGCTGGTAAAAGGGCAACCGCTGAAAAAGTGGAAAGATCCTCAATCAATCGGAATATGATGACATAATCTCTCCCATGATGATGGTACCAAAATATTATCTTTATTATAAATTTCTCTACATTAGAATCATTTTCTTACAACCCATTGTAAATATCCATTCTCTGCATCACTCTCTGTTAATCCTCTCGACACCATATTTCTATGCACTCCTTGAATCCACTGTTCTTTGGTATTTCCTTTCTTCTGTTGCCCCCCGCTTCAAAATTTAATATTATCTTAAGATGCCATCTGACATCCGCTTTGGTCCAAACCATTTCAGCCTTCTATCTTCAATAACTTGTAGAACTTTTTTTTTTTTTTGTACATCCATTATTTCACTGATTTTAGTATTTATAATTTGTCTCTTCTCGAATTTCTAGAAATCCTCCTCCAAACGTTCATCTCTGTCCCCAATAGATTACTTTCTTGCTCTCTCCTTAATGTACAGGTTTCTGCACCTAAAAAAAGTACAGTGTCTACCAATGAACCATAAATAAGTTGTTTTCGTTTTGTTCAGGATGTTTCTACTCCATAAAACGAAATTTAACATTTCAATTGTTTTCCTTCGTTGACTTACTCTTTTGTTTATCTCAGAATATTGCTTGTTGTTTTGTCTCTATTCTTCTTCTTCTTCTTAATCATAATTTGTAGGATTTTCATCCTGTTTATTTCCAAAATCACTCCTCGGAGGAAGATGTATTGGATATGCATTCACTGTCTCTTTGATCCGATGGGACTGCGAGCAATGTATAATATACACCTCGAAGTGGGTTGCTAGCCCGTTTTCATGGCGGGTTTATTATTCGGGGTTTCCTCCCTAGGCCGATTGCCTTCACCCATCTCCAGAGCTCAGCCTGCCCCATTTTATTTCGGAGTTGCCTCTCTTAGATAGGTTGTCTTGCAGGACTAACGAACCCCATCCGCCCGTGTCACTAATATTGATCCCAAATAATTGAATTTAACTGTCTTAATTTTCTTATTTTCAATCTCCAATCTTTCATCCATTTGCATTATAGATGATACATATTTATACCATGATAATAATAGTAATATTAATAATAATAATAATAATAATAATAATAATAATAATAATAATAATAATAATAATAATAATAATAATAAATGTTTGTTTATTCTGACGAAGTTAAAATATAGGAACTCTCTTTCACTCAGTCAGCAGAAGTATACAAAATGTAGATTATCTTAAAACATATATACTTGTAGAATATATTATCATTTATTTTTATTGGAGTAATAAACAGGAATTCATCTATAAATACTGAATGTTTTCCGGATAATCTCAAGACTTTTAGTGGATATGAAAGTAAGATAAATTGAAAAAAAGTGACATAAATCCTCTATGTTTATAAAAAATCACTTATTTTAAAATATAAATAGTCGTTCTCCCTTTTTTAAATAAATAATGTATTTGTTAAATAATTAACGATTTCATTATATTCTTCTTCTTCTTCTTCTTCTTCTTCACTTCAAGAGATAGGCAAAATACCTGTTCCGCCTCACAATTGTTCTGTCCATCTTTTCACAGGCCTTCCTACATTCCTTGAACCCCTTGGCTTGTACTTAAATGCTGTACTTAAACCATGTTGCGTTCATTCTTTCTACATGTCTAAACCATTTTTCTCTATATTCTTTGATTTTATCATTCAATGGATATATATTTAACTTTGTTCTTATATCTTCATTCTTTATCCGATCCATTCTTGTGCAGCCTTTTGTTCTTCTAAGTAAGTTCATTTCTACGTTTTGTATTCTACTTTGTAATTGTTTGGTCATTACCCAAGTTTCGCTCCCATAAAGTAATGCAGGAACTGCCAATGTTTTATAAAACTTCAATCTATTATCTCTTCTTGTTTTGTTCTTTATTGTTTTATGTAAAAGTTCCACATATCATTTGAAATCTTGACTGTTTCACATTTACGTCTCTTTCAGTTTTTGTGTTTATGGTAAAATTACAACCCAAATAATTAAAATTTGTTACTTGTTCCAGAGGTTTGTTACCTATTACAATTTTTGATCTTATATGTTCGCTTCCCCAAAATGTCATTATTTTCGTATTTTCCTTTGACATTTTAAAATTATATTCTTGGCGTAACTGATTTAATTGATGTAAAGTGTACTGCAAATTATTTTCAATGATTTCAATATCCATTCATCCATAGTAATTCTGCCCGAGGGCAGGTCCTTTACTACAATAATAGAACTTTCATGCTATGCTTGCAGCTTAACTAGGGAATTGTAGGTGTGGTAGCTTCCCGTTGCTTTCCACACCGGTGAAGGATGATGATGATGATAAGGATGATGATGGTGATGATGACCATATGATTTTAGGGACCGTTTGGGCCTTAAAGTTTTCCTGATATTTGTCTTACAGGTGAGCAAAAACCCCGATAAAAACCTCACCCAGAAAAACTGTCCCGACCGGGAATCGAACCCGGGCCCGCTGCGTGTCAAGGCAGCACGCTACCTCGAGACCACCGCGGTGGACGATTTCAGTATAATGGAATAATATATATTTCTTTGGATGATCATTTTGCTAGCTTGTAGATTGTTTCATTGAAGATAGAAAACATTTAGGGAATAAGAGTAAACATTTGTTTTGGTGAGTATCACGTTTCTTCACATGTACCAGGAATGTATGAAGTCGAGGGTAACAATTCCCATCTCTGTCTACCAAACACGCACACTGGTTTTGACGTATAGTGTAGGTTTTAGCGTGTGACCTGAATGTTCGCACCCCCTTCTAAGATGTAGACCGGCTTAATCGAAATCCGTTTAACTTGTAGCTAGCAGTCCGACTATTTACGTGACGTCTCAGAATTCCTGTCGAGATACAACACTTTCTACTTCCTGTTTGTTTCTTGTTATTCTATTGTCATTAACAAAATCAGTGAACGAAAAACATAAGTTGTTTTAATTGTTTATCTTACTTTGCCAATTTTACGTTATGCTACTTAATCCAATCATTACTAATGTTACCTCCAGACGCAAAAACTATACATCTGTGGTAAGGGTAGGTTAGTTTAACTCATTGCGTCTCGTTTGGCCTGTACCTTAAAGATAAGATGATGTTAAATTATCATAAGTAATGCCACGAGTGATTTCCAAATTATCGATAAATTCACGACCCACGAAATGAGGAGTGAATTTATCTAGAGAATTTGGAAATCAAGAGTGGCATTTGTTAGGACTATTTAACGAATAATATTAAGCTGTATACTCACAAATCATTATTTAACTATAGTTATTTTAAAATGTTTATATGTTTAATGTAAACGGCGATGTTTGAAAACAAATGAGAAACGATTGGTACGTTTCATTTCCTTCTTTTGTTCGATCACTGCAACCAGATCATAATATTATTTATTGCCAAAAGATCGCAATGTTGTAAGAATACACCCTAGTGGAGAAATGTATAACCAACGTTATAAGTATTAATTAATTTCTGATGTCCTATGATGTAAATGTGTCAATTATATTTTTCTGCAACTTCATTTCCTGGAAAATAATTCGTTTAAGAAAGTGCAAACAGTGGTTTCTTTTTTTTTTGTGGTATAATCAATTGCTACAAATGTTTTTATACTAACTCCCGCATGCGTTATGTGTTAACATTCATGCACTATTTATATACAATCTGGTAGCCGTATTTCTTCGAGGACCAGTCACTGCAAAATAATGTTATGCCCTATTCAGAATATTAAAAAGGAGGTGCTTTCTTTATTATGATAAACTTTAGTTGGTAAATTTTAAGCGAAACACGAGAGTGATTGGTTGTAAATAAAAAATAATTGAAATGTGATTGGTCACTGACTCCCATTTGGGGCATGAGTTAAATAGTCTGTATAAATATCTTAAACTTCATGATGCAACAGGACTAGCTGATCTTATAATATTTATCATCATTTTATTCCTAATAAGTACAAAACAAATAATTATACGAGTATTTAACATATAATCAATTTAATATATTCATAAAATTAATTTAAATTTAAATCAAGTTACGTTGAATCGCACAATAAGATTTTCAATTTTCTTTCGCCTAAAGTCAGTCCAAATAACATTCAGGAAGGGAGGAAAAATAATTACCAAAGGCAGAATAGCCTTGTTCAATGAACCACTTCAGATAGTACGTAAGTAGAAATATCTCGGAAGTACACTATGGACTACAGTAACATCTTTCAACTCGCACATTGAGGAAGGAGCGGCAGCACCCATCAATGCCTCATTCAATATTCCGAACATAACCATTCTATCAACAGACACGGCGATGACACTACATAAAACAGCAATAGCACCAGTCATAACGTATGGAATAGAGATCATATGGGAGAAACTTAAAATTGACAATATGATAAGACTAGAAAAAGTTAAGACTATGTACATGAAACGGATATTAGGATTTCGGAAAACAACGTTATCACGCCATGATTATGAACTCATGAGAGAGACCTGTTTTGTAGAGGACATCAGATTACAACACTGGCTACCATCTACAGGACCCTATCAAGAACTAATTAACATCAGGGAACACAAGAAGAGAGAGGTAGACCAAACACACCAGCCATGCTAGATGACAGTTCGACGAGAGAGTGTAAGACCCAGAGACACGTCATAACAAGACTCGCAGTACGCGGTTTTCAACATAAAATTTGTGCGAACAAGAAATTCCACGAGCCGACAGAAGATTGTAAATGCATGCTATGAGGAGAAAAATATAGAACATACCATATCATAACGTGTGCAAATATAACTAAATCGATAACAGACTATAGCAAAAATTAAACTCAAAACCAATGCGCAACTTGAGCGCACTTTTCTTCTTATATAAAGCTGGCTGTTGACCTCATATCTATATGTACCCTACGGAAGATCTCGGAAATTAAACAAGAACTTAGTTTGGAGAATGCCATTCCTACAACAACAAAGAGGTAAAATGTCCCCCTATATTAATCTACAAATACCATTTTTCTTAAGTTAGATTAGAAGAGATTGGTTCGGGTTTTTAACACCATAAATATGAAAAACTTATTTTAACTTAAATGCATTTACTCATCTTTACATTATGGAGTGAATAATAGCAATAGCAAAATAAGCTTTTAACAAGAAGAGAAGCATTTTCTGCGGACTTTTGGTAAAAGAATTACGGAAGAGGCTAGTGAAGTGCTTTGTGTGGAGTGTAGCATTGTATGGTTGTATACTGCAGAGACTTGGACATTATGACGTAATGAGGAAAAGCGACTGGAAGCTTTTGAGATGTGGATATGGAGAAGGATGGAACGTATAAATTGGACAGACAAAATTAAAAATAAAGATGTGCTAGCCAGTGTGGGTGAAGGGAGAACAATGCTGGAACTTATTAAAAAGAGGAAAATAAATTGGTCCCGCGCCGTAGCCGAACGGTTAAGGTAGAAAGCCTTGGCGCAGAGCTACGGGACTTGCGCTGGTTCGAGTTTCCATGGGGGAAGAAATTTTCTCATGGTATTTCGGCCAGTATGGGACCGGTGCCCACCCAGCATCGTGAGGCAATTGGGTAGCTACAATAAGTAGCGACTCCAGGTTGAGAAACCAGCTATAACGGCTGGGGGACTCGACATGCTAACCACATGTCACTCCTACACTGGCTGTTGTTCATCTGCCTCTGTGAATGACACATGTGGATGTGAAGGGCCAGCAGCCGGCTAGTAAAAGGGCAACCGCTGAAAAGTGGAAAGACCCTCAATCGGCAATCGGAATCGGAAAATAAATTGGTTTGGCCACTGGCTAAGAAAACTGCCTGCTGACGGATACCCTAGAAGGAATGGTCAATGCAAAGAAAGTTAGAGGCAGAAAAATACTACATCAGATGATAGACAGTATCAAAATAAATGGTTTGTATGCGGATACAAAAACGAAGGCTGAGGTAAGGAAAGAGTGGAGAATGTTGAATTTGGAGTGAAATACCTGCTCTTGGGCAGAGCACTATGAATGAATGAATGAAGATGAAACATACTCTATGATGATATGTGATCTGTTACGCTCTTTCTTGTTCGACACATGTTAAACATTCACACACATGACTCATTCCGCCATTTAATTGAGCTGGGCCCAAGGCCTAAGGGAGGGGCACTAAAATGACACACAGGCTCGGAGTCAAGGAGACGTACATGAGGAACCCATTAGATCAACACAAGTACATATTTTAAACAGCTATGGTTTGCAGAAACAGATTTCTTTTACCTAATATGGGGTGAGGTGAAAGGTTATAAGTAATGAATAAATTAATGAATGAAAGTGAAATTACTTGGTGGGGGATATAAGATGGTGGAGATTGTAGAAGGAATGAAATTTTGGAAAAAGGAGAACACAAAATCCAGAAAAATCCAGCAATATATCCCTCCAAAACTTCAAGGATTCGAACCTGTGATCCCAGTGAGGACAGCCGCGTGCGCTATCCACGCGTCCATTGAGATGGTTTCTTCTTACGTTCATTAATGTTTTATTTAAATATGCTTTTTATCAACTCAAATCATTAAGTCGTATTTCAAAACTAGGAGTGAAAGACCCCACATATTTTGCTCACTTCAGAAGTTGTGTTTTTTCGGACTTGCACGTTGTAAATCTGGGACACGGGACTAAGAATGTACTTCTCTTTGAAAGGAAGAAATACTCAGGATACTGCGCCCTTATAAATCTATCAGTTGTTGGTGCGATTATGCTTCCTCTTTGGATTAATCTTTTTTTCAGATTATGAATTCGTATCTTAATGATACAATTCCGGTCTGCTTTAAATTCGCAAAACTTATAACCAGGAAGTGAGAATTGTAATCATCAGTCCACCTACGTCGTTATTTTCCCAAATATGTGTGTGTGTGTTCCATTGCCGCTTATTGCAATTTTCCTGCTTTGGGTCCCGCAATAAGTGGATTGATGTTTTGTGCATCATACTTTCATTTTACGCACCAAATGTGTAAATCACTTTACATGGTATAAATTGTGTGTAAGGTCTACTTGTATTTTGTACACAAAGGATTATAAGATGAGTAGCTTATTTGTTAAAGAGTATGATAAGTATGTGACACATAAAGGATGATGATCAAGATAATGGTGGATGTGAAGCACGGTTTTGGCACGTAACTTTTGTAAAAAGCGCCAAGGAGAACACCGAGCTTAACATCTCCACCGCGATGGATGGATCCCTATCAACAATACCAAATTAATTCTCGACATATGAAATGCAGGAGCAAAAATCATAACAGATAGGACTTTATATATTAAACGAACTCTGATCACTATATTTCAGTTCTTACTTAGGGATGTTAGCTGAATGTTTTATTTAAAGAATAGCTATTCTAATAGCTAACTAACTCACTGGCACTTTTCAGCCAGGAGTTTAGTAGCTGCGCGAATATAAGGACTCCTTACATAAGCATAACATAAACTGACATTTTTCTCCATAATTTCCTGAATAATTCACCTCTTTCAAATTACGGTTTATGTAATTCTCCCACCTCATTCTTAGCTATGTACTGAGCGCTTTCGCTTTGGTTTCCTTATACAATGTTTCCATTCTCCTCTTTGATTTCCAATTCCTACCACATATCCTATCCATCCTATTCTATGAAACCTGATTGTTCAATTCTAATAAAATTCGTGATAAGATTCCGTTGAGGTATTAAGTCACAATAGAAAATAAGATTACAATTGTAAAATAGTCGTCTTCATTCTGCTGGTGGGACTAGTTCCGAAAGCCACAGAGAGTTCAAATATTTTAAGTTGAGGAGACGGACCTATAAGGTGACTAGTTTACAATTTTACTCATATTTTACTAATTGTTCATAATACATCTAGTTTCCCATAAAGGAAATTTATCAAACTGTTGTATAGTTTTTTCTATTCACTTATGAGCACGCATTTCTATGGTCCAAAATTTTTCTTAAGCATTTTATAGTCAAATACCCGTAATTTTTCCTTCTCTCTAAAAGTAAGCGATCAAATTTCGAATCCATACAATAACTGGTAGATATGTCGCTTTGTTGCAATGTAATTTAACATTTGTATAGGGGTTGGCATGACAAGAATGTCATTATTCCACTACAGAATAATTTGATGTTAAAGTAGCTATCAGTCAGTAACAGTTGTAAGCCGCAGGTTGTATGCAGTATGTCAGCGGTATTGACATTATTTTGAGATATTTTTTCATGATGTTGATTGAATGTTTTAACATAAGACATATCCTCTCCGGTCTTATGAGTAAGGGTCGGTTTCACCAACAGAGGCAACTGTATTTCGCCAGTTTAAACTATGTATTATAAAGGGGAAAACTGGCGTAATACAGTTACCTCTGTTGGTGAAATTGACCCTAAATCATTACAAATGATGTTCGTTTCTCACGTCTGAAGAGAACGGTTTTTTTTATTTGAATGTAATATACCACACTTGTTACTACTGTGTATACGTTATATGTTTACTGTTTATTTTTAATTAAGCTGTTTAATTTAGCTGATAAGAAACTTTGATTATATGTTATACGACTTTAGTCTTATTCTTGGAATAACCGCGTATAGCCGGGTAAAAATAAAGGTGGGATTTGTGTGCTGAAATCAATAACCTTGATTCTTGACCCTTCTAATGTGACATTGTGTTATTTATAATATACGCATTGTACCTATAATATTTAAAGGTCATACACTCGGTCATGTAATCATATATAATGGACAGATAAGGCATAGAACTGACATATGAATATATAATGACTGCGTCTTTTAATTGTTTTTATAGCACACATGTAGTAAACTTCTAACAGTATTATGAGATTACAGCATAAGATCATAATGAACAGAAACATAATACAAAAATGTTGTATGCCAGTCTAAAGTTCCGGAAAGGACAATATTTTATTTCCAGTTCATATCTGTGTTTTAGAGACAACATCGTTGTTTCACTGTCAGACGCAATAGGTACAGGTTCAATACTCATTCGGGGCAAATTTCCTGGATGAGAATTTTTCGGTATTCTTACCCACTTGAAAAAAAAATGTTGGAAAACAGTAAAGCTAAAATATCCCTGAACATTTTCTGCTCATCTAATCGACCTATCATATTCGCTTTATTCACGTATGAATGAATCGTGTGTCTTGTCATAAAATTCGTGCTGTATTGTGGTATTAGTATCCGGAGACCCTTACTTGCCCTTGTATTGTGATTTCATCTTGTAATCCTGCCTGTTCTCCCTCAGAAAATCCCCCCAGTTTTCCCCCAATATTACAGAATCCTTAGATTTGGTATATCTTCTCCATTATGGAAATGTCTTGATGAAACCATTCCCTCTGATTATCACTAACATCACCGCATTATCCGACAAAAAGAGAGATGTTAGTACGGTAAATTGAATTTCAAAGACATTCAAGTACCCATGCTTTTGTAGTATTCCAACAAATATGGCATCACATTTTTATAGTTTTCTTCCTTTGTGTTTCAGAGAAAAGCCAAAAAAAAATCTTTTTAATTTATTACCACGTTTTAAATTCAGCCGTAACATTTACTGAAAAAAATTGTTGTCCCTGAGTTTTCTTATTTTATTAGGTTTATTAAAACCCCCTTCTTTCTTTGCTTATTATATTATCTGTGGAAACTATTTTAAAAACACAAATATCCACTACTGTTCTTGTTAAGTCCCCTAAGTTATGTCATAAGCCCAAGTTCCATGTATGAGGGGAGAAGAAGAATCATATCTGGCTAAACCATTGCTGTTTTTAGGCGTATTAATTGTCTTCGGAACATATTCATCTCGCTTGTCCCGCTGTTATATCGCATAATGTTTTACTGTAACAGAGCTTAACATAAAAACACAAAATGTGAATACCCTTCCAAACCAAGCTTCAAACCAGTTAGTTTATAGTCGTAATCTATCTTCCAACAATGAGGTTTATATTTTAAAATACGCACATTATTAGCTATCGGCCGCGGTGGACTAGTGGTTATGCTCCTTGCCTCTGGTCCCGAGGGTCGCGGGTTCAAACCCGGCCGGAGTCGATGGATTTTTTAGGACGGAAAAATCCAAGGAGCAAGTCCTCCGGGAGGGACTTTAAGCCGAGGGTCCCGAGTCTGAAGATTGTCAGGCTCGTAAAAGATCCTTAAGCCTGAATGAAAAGGCCTCTAAGCAAAATTTACCGAATTTTCTCGCCCTAGTACTACCTTGGTTTCCTAGATGTCAGTATGAGGCGGAACGCTGACCACGAACCACTCAAAAATGACATCTGTACGAAAACAAGTGTAACTAAATTAATATACTTCCCTGTAGGGAGAGAGCGCCTAAATCTCTGTAAAGGGAAAACACGGGCTTACAAAAAAAAAATAGCTATACTTCCATGAGTTTCTTCAAGACCTACAGAACGGAAAACAGGAACGTATGGTAATTAAATAAACAATTTATTATGAATAGAGACCGGATTAAATACAACATAACAAGCTCGAAACATGCATGCAAATATGCATGAAAAATGCTTAAAATATGAATGAAAAATGCCAATAAATACAACACCAGATAATAAAAAAAAACATAATAATTATTAGTTTATTAGCTGTTTTATTTCTACATTAACATAATAATTAGTATTTGTAATCATCTGTTTAATAATATCATTCATCACAGATAAATAATAAATTAGCAATCAGTATCAGGCAAAAGTATTGTTCACAAATTAAAATATTCTATATTTTTCTACTATTCTAAACAGAAACGATCGGTAGTAGGGTTATGTCTTCGATCGCTCAAAATATTTTTATGAACAGAATATAACTGTTCTACGTCAACTGAAGTTACTTGGCAGTATTTGAATTTGGGAGCTACTTTGGCACTTATTTTTGGCAAAAGGTCGCCTGACCGATTTATAAAACTATTAATTCGTCACAAAGGTTTTATCGCCTCACTATGAGGGCTGTCCAGCTGCTCGCTTTGTTTCTCCCCGCAGCTGTTATATATAATTTAATACAAAGATGCCGACTACCGCAACTATAATAATTTCGCATGTTAATCATTGTCAAGTATTGTCGCGCGGCACCCGCTTTTATATAAATTGACAACCATCATAGTGAGGCGATAATACAAAGCCTGGGTTATCGTCCAAAATGTTTTCAAACTTTTCCTTAAGTTTGCTTGAGAATAGCTCCGGCAATAAGGAGTTTAGTTGACGGATTTTATCCATTAACTGAATAGAATCAATCCGCGCCAAACCTTGAGTTTCAAGCATTATAATAGTTGCAGGTATAAGGGAAAAATGAGTGCTTAATAACGCTATGTCTTTTTTTTTAATAGTGGAATCGTTAAAGCTTTCCCTGCACTGACAAACTGCCAAAGCATCTGCACTATCGAAATCGTTTGCTACAATTTTGATGGCCTCGAATTGTTTATTGTAAAAAAACATACATATATATATATTTAAAATGTTGTAAATATAGCGCGAAAATATGCGTTATCACTAGATTTTAGTTAAAATATTCAATAACAGGTGAAAAAGTGTAAGTATGCAAATTCAACACGCAAATGCATATAATCCGGTCTCTAATTATGAAATAACATTTCTTTTGATCAACTTTAAATGATTCTATAAACAGTCTTGTCATCTTATTGTACCACTAAATCAGTTATTAAAGTTTCAACATCTACATAGAAACACACGTTCTCCTCTATAGCAAATGTTTTTTTTCTTCAAATCTCTGATTTAAATTTCAAAACTCTGAAATTTTTATATCAGATTCTATTTTCGAGAAATTTAAATAATTTGCAAAACTATTCATGTTTTCCCCCCTTGTACAAATTAAATTTTTTACTTCCAGAATAATGTGGTTAATATTCAGGATGGTTTTTAAGTAGAGGTCTCTGGTTCTGGGGACAACTTAAACTCGCTATTTTATCCACCATCATTACTATCAGCATTCCGTGTCTTAGGGTCAGGATAGGCAATTTCTCGTTATGTGTAACAAGTCGCATGTGTATATTGTATGTATCTATTAACCTTGCCGTATATCCAATCTAATCCAGTCAATGTTTATAATTTATACATCCGTCTATTCCACGGAGGACGTGAATATGTGACACAATGTGTCACTGAGCGGCGACGTAACGTCTTCCTACATTTTGTCAATGCTGTAATGAATGAAGTTAAAGATGATGTCATTAAACCAAACGACAAGGTATTCTTGCTGTGAAGGATGGGAATAGTTAACATACATTCGAATGTAACAACGTAGAACAGCTTTGTATAAATATGTTGACACTGACTACGTAGCAAATATTTAATTACGTCTAACAGTAAATGCGAAATTAAGTTTTTCCCTCATTCGGTTTAGTTGTTCATCCATTATTTATCCATTCATATGTTTATCCTTCTATTAATTAGTTTTATTAAACAGACAAATTTATGCAAATAAGTAAAACAAAGGTAAAGAGTTTTTAATTAATTTGGAATTTGTTTTGTTTGCAGGCTCTACTGATTATGGAAATTGATAAAAATGCTGCAGTTGACAGAAAACAACTAAAGGTAAATTACATTTCAAGCATTCATGAATTTTCTACATACTTTAATTTTTAAAATTAACCAGTGTATATCTTGTTTCTAAACATAATAAGCTTTCTACGAAAATTATAATTTTGAATGAAATACTTGAGAATTGGATATACAACTTTTGGGTAAATTTCATCTTAAACACTTGTTTTTATTTGATGTTTGAAGGATATATTAGATTGAAACCCTCATTTCTTGGTAATCATGTCCAATTAAAAAACTACAACATATTGGCTTAAAATATGTTCACGCTTTTTTCATGGCCGCATGACACTTTCCCTTGCGTGTATTAAGTGTTGTGTGTGAAATAGTATTTAATATGCACAATATGAAATTTGTGATCATTCAATGTAGGCTACCAGAATTTCACGAAAGTAAGACCATTCATGAAATTAGTAATTAACCAGGTCGGTTTAGTATAACATTTCCTACTTGTATACAGCTATACACAATGCAGATTTAATTAAACAATAGCTAAATAGGCATTATATTGTCATGAGTTTGCATTACTCTGCTTAGCGTACACATATATTTAATTAACTTTATATTATTCAATTGTTTTATCTAAATTGTTACAAAAACTTTATTTTCCCTGTGTCACCAACATTTAAATAGAATATCTCAACACTAAGGATATAATTATAATACATACTCTGATCAGAAGATGTCCTAACGATTCATAGGAAGTGGGCATCGAAGTTATGAACTGAAGATAGGGATCATGAGGACCTAGGTATACGTAGTTTTTTATCAGGATGTTAACGATTTACTATTTATGCTTATTAGGTATTCCATCCATCCATAGTAATTCTGCCCGAAGACAGGTCCTTCACTGCAATCATAGCATTTCCATGCTATGCTTGCAGTTTTACTAGGGAAATGTAGGTGTGGTAGCTTCCCGTTGCTTTCCACACCGGTGAAGGATGATGATGATAATAATAAGGATGATAATGATGGCCATATGATTTCGGAGATCGTTTGGGCCTTAAAGTGTTCCTGACATATGTCTTACAGGTGAGGAAAAACCCCGATAAAAACCTCACCCAGAAAAACTGCCTCGACCGGGATCGAACCCCGACCCGCTGCGTGACAAAGCAGCACGCTACCTCGAGACCACAGCGGTGGACATATAAGATGTTATGGGATGGAAAATAATATAACAGTTTTTTGTTTCTAAGTCAAATTATGGATATGAACTATTTATTTCTGTGGGAGAAAGAATTAAACAAATTGATCAATTTAAATACCTTTGAACTAAGACTACAAAAGAGGGAATTGGAGATACAGATATTCAATTACGGATTGAAAAGGCAAGTAGAGGATTAGGATCCCTCACTTCAATATAATGGGGTAAGAAATGTTCCAGGAGAACAAAATTACATTTGGGAAAGACATTACATAAAAACTGCATTATGCTACAAACTGTTGTGTTTAATAATGATTTTTATATTGGCAATACGTTCAGCATTATTATGCAACACAACTATTGCATTTAAAAGTAATTGTTTCAACTCTGGTTTCTGAGATTAAAGATTTTGTATCTTTCCTTCTCTGTTAATTCTTGCGTCATTCGATTACACAGGCCTGCGAATTTAAGTTTTTTCCTGCGGCACAGGGTTTAGTAGGTCTCTAAACCTAATTTTGGTGTGCTGAATTCAAATATGTTAACAGGTTTTTCGTATCATTAATTTTTTTTTTTGCCATGTTGAAATTAAATATTTATTACTTTCTGCGTTGTATGTAATAGCCATAATACTTTAAATTGCTGTACAAAAACTACAGAGGCTGAATACAATGCAAATTGTGCAGTTAATATACCTTAAAATAAACAAATAAACTAGTAATGCGCTTTAAAATCTCTATTTTCTCCTTTGGTTAGAAAGAAATGCACCGTGAGTTCTCTTACCAAACACGATGTCCCGCGCGTAGTCGAGTGGTTAAGGCAGGAAGCCTTGGCGCAGATCTACGGGACTTGCGCTGGTTCGAGTCTCCATGGGGGAAGAAATTTTCTCATGGTATTTCGGACAGTATGGGACCCAGAATCGTGAGGCATTTGGGTAGCTACAATAAGTAGCGGCTCCAGGTTCAAAACCAGCTATAACGGCTGGGGGACTCGACATACTGGCCACATGTCAACCCCTACATTGGCTGATGATCATCTACCTCTGTGATTGATATGTGTGGATGTGAGGTCAGCAGCCGGCTGGTAGGCTAAGGGCCTTCTAGGCCTGTCGCGCCAGGAGTTTTTTTAAACACGAACGGTAGTAGGCAATCATGGAGACATCCCATCGACCCTGACACCTCGTTCAAATCTCTTTTATGTCTTGATGGAATCTTTCACCATGTGTTTTGCTTAGTACTCATAAAGGATTTGGGAAATGTTGAAGACGAGAGTGGAGGAAGTGTAACTTCACTCTCATATTACAATTCAGTGCCTGAACTTTCAGAGCATGGTTTTCAAAATTTATTATATTGATCATCTTTAACATTACCCAGAAACTTCTCGAAGACGTCCTTATACGATTCCCAAGCATGTAGTTCCATGTTAGATATGCAGTTTTTAAAAGTAAGTTCCCTAATAATTTGCGAATCTGTGGTCATTAACCCATTGGCTTCAGGTTTAAATGCTCAATATATTACCCCAGAAACCGAATTTAAATCACTGTAAATTATATTGTCTGTATTCAGACATTCAAAACAAACAAAATATAACGGTACATGAGATCACAATAACGGGGAAGGCCAAAACACATTCCTCTGCTATTCATAAATGTTAACAAAAGATTACCCTGTCAAGGGATGTACAAAATGTTGCGATTCAAAGTTAAGCGAGCGTAACTCGTCTTCTGAGTGGAATGCCATTTAACAGCCGGCGAGTGTACCTCGTCTTCTGAGGCTAATGGGTTAAAAAGTCTTCCGTCACTTTTTCCTCCGACAGTTATAGAATTTATTTAGCAATTTATTGGTAACAAGGGACAAATTTATCCAAAACGTTAACAAATTGCTTCATTAATCCTAGTTGTGTGTACAAAGGAGGTAGTAATACTTTTTTCATGATCAACTATTAGATTTTTTACCCCAGGCACAAGTTGTTTACTTTTTGGTCAATTATTAATTTTCAAGCTTCTTTCCCTGCCTTTAGAGTCCAATTCGCACGACAAACACGGAAATTGCGTGTTCATTCCTTGTAGCCCCAATAAAATACTACACACCTTAAGGTCACAGCACACTTACGACTTGTGTTCATTATGTAATATTTTTATCTAGAATAGTACACATGTTTGTATACGTTTCTTTAATGTAGACTGACTGAAACAAATGGAACCGAAGTAAATTTATTCCCATTATGCAGAAGATCGCCCATTAAATTTATTTTGTTGGAATCAATAAAAATATATGCCATTATGCCGGTTCATAAACTGCTCCCAGGCGACCAATTAAGCCGGGATATAACAACAGTACACTTACTTACTTACTTACTTACTTACTACTGGCACTATCGAACCCGTAGGTTCATGGCCGCACGGACATAAACTCTCCATACATCCCTATCCTGAGCTAATGCTTTCCAATCATTCCCTGTATAATCTACTTCCCTCAAATCATAGTTAATGTTGTTCTCCCACCTCATTCTTGGTCTACCAACTGGGCGTTTTCCTTCTGGCTTTCCTACAAGAAGTTTCTATGCACGTCTTTCATTCCCCATACGCACAACGTGTCCTGTCCATCGCAGTCTACGAGACTTAACTGTTCTTATTATATCTGGCTTCCTATAAAGGCCATGTAGTTCATTGTTATGTAGTCTTCTCCATTCACCTGTCTGTTCATCTCTCTTTGGTCCAAATATTTTCCTAAGAACTTTATTCTCAAATACTCGTAATCTCCTTCCCTCCCTTAAAGTAAGACAACAGTACACTAGAAGATAAAAATTAAAATATATACTTGTTGGTTGGTGCCGTTAAAATGTTATATATTTAAGATGTTATCTGGAAGCCTTTTGGAAGTTAACTTCCATCACCAGCAGGATGAGTGTTTGCTACTAGATGTTGTTGTTTTACGACGTTGTAGACTTGAAGTGTCGTTAGTAGTAACTAAGAGTTGATGTATTAGAATATATTATCATCTCATTTTAAGAGTGTTTCTATACATGAGTTACTCAACGCAACTGTGTCTACAAATTCCTATTTCAAATGTGCAAGAAAAATGCAAATGACATATTTTTCTCCTGAATGAGTATTAGTTTATTGATTTTAATTTTCAAAATTATTAAATCCTTTTAAGGATTTTAGGGTTAATCAATTCTGTCCTCAGGGTAATTACGATATCAACTTTTATAAGATTCATGATGTGTTCCGTTGAAGTATTATTCAAAAATTAATATAAAATTATGGAATATTCCATAATTTTATATTAATTTTTAAATACGATATTACTAAGAGACCGAAATTTAAATGCATCTTTCTTTGATCCTCAGCAAAATCAAAGGGGGTTCGATTAGTATCAGCCAAACAAGAAGTAAATCACACTAAAGCTAAAGGGTCAGAGTAAATCCTAAACCATTCGAGACTAAAAGTATATAAATCACTGAATCTTGCAAACTCTTTTTTATGGTAGCGAAGTGTGGACATTGAAACAGGAGGATATACAGACACGGAGATCTTCTGAAATGAGATATCTTCGAAGGACTTCAGGATATACACTACTAGGTTATAAAAAATTAAGACTCTGAGAAGAATTTACACAGGAACCTTTAGAAAACAAGATTTATGATTAAAAGTCAAAATGAATAAAACATATTCATCGAATGGAGGATCACAGGATATGCAATTGGATTTTAATCTATCAAACTGTGGAAGAAAAAGATCACGAAATCCACTCAAAATCTTTTGAATATTGAGGCCGAAACAGGCCAACAAATGGCCTAAATTCGTGTTTAACTCTAGCTCTGATTAGGGCCAACACCAAGTTGCGAAATACATGACTGCAGAATAAAATCATTTTCCTGAGTTTTTTTATACTCATTGAAACATTATGTAATAGAAAATATGTGTTATAAGTATTATTCCCTGAGAGGAGGTAATAATAACAATAACAATAATTAATCGTTATCTCCGTAACCAAAGAGAGCAGAACAGACAGGTGAATGGAGAAGACTACAGAATAGTGAACTACATGGGGCCTCTATACAACCCCAGACAGATAGAACAGTGTAACCGCTCTTGCTAGACTGAGTTGGGCAGCAGACATGTGAGTCAAGAGATGAGGGCATGAAAGACGGTGCATGGAAGCTTCTTGTAGGAAAACCAGAGGGAAAACGCTCAGTTGGTAGACCAAGAATGAGCATTAATTATGATTAGAGGGAAGTAGATTATACAGGGAATGATTGTAAAACATTATCTCGGGATAGGGATATGAGCTTATGTCCGCGCGGCTATGAACCTACGGGTTCGATAGTGCCTGTTAGTTATGTCATAATTTGGAATTTTTGAATACCGGTACGCTAATTTATTTATATTTGTATACATAAAAAACACAAAATTTTATTGGTGATGGTAACTACCTAATATATAATTGTTTGTTTGTTTGTTTGTACTTTATGCGCGGCCATACCGTTGATCCGATTGTGATGGGGTTTTGCAAAATGTTCAGGAGATTCCCGGGATGAACATAGGCTATAAGATAATTGTGATACTCAACTCCTGCATCCTTAAAAACACCCTTTGTAGTGAAAAAGTCCCTTTTTTACCTTTAAATAGCTTACGCTGCCTAAACCATAAAAAATACACATATTTAATATACACAGAATTGAATATCTCAGAAAAACAACTCTACAAAAAGTCCGCGACAGCATATGTTTATCTTTTATAGATGAAACAAAATGGCCATTTTTGTCTTTCATTGATGCCAATTAGATCGGGATACGTAGATTCCCGGGCAAGCATGTGCTGCCATACCATTCATCCGATTGTCTTTGGGCTTTTTTCGAAATGTTCAGCATTTTCTCGGGAAGGTTATAGGTTGTGAGAGAGTTTTAATGATCAAGCCGTTTACCCTTAAAATCACCTTCTGTAGAGAAAAAAGTTAAAAAAAGAGCTTTTTGTATCCTTGAATGGCTTACACTTCCTAAACCATAACAGGTACACAAAATTATTGTACACAGAATTGAATATCTCAAAAAACTCTACAGAAAAGTCCCGGGCAAGCATAGCAGCGAATGGCGGGTTTCTTTTATGGATAAATTAAATAACGAATATTATCTTTTAGCTCATTTATGCCCAATACTTTGGGATGCGTAGATTCCTGGGCAATGCCGGGTAATCCGTACGGGGTATTTAAAAATAATATCGATATAAATTTATACTTATATTTTCTTTTACTTATTTAACTAAATGCAGAAACACATTATCATTTATTTGGGTGTAGCAGCGCATGCCCGGTATTAGCTAGTATAAGATAAACAGACATAGAAATTGAAATGTCAAATGTCTTGAAATTTATCTCACATCAGGAGATTGAAACGTCGACTTGAATAAATTGAATATTTGACTGAGATGACGATTAGTTTGTTATTATTATTACATAATATATCCACTCTGCAAAGCACTAGAAATGTGAATTACGAAACACCCACTTGAGTGCACTCAGCCCTTGCCTCAGCAAACAAAACGAGTGTTCTCTGAACTAACGTGTTTCCGAGTCAGTAGTTGCAAAGATTAGCGGAGGATAAACGTGGTTGTGGTACTAACGTAAGATAAACATACAAACACTCAGATCGCTGATCAGTTACCAAATCCCTACGTACATTTACTGTACCAGTGACAAAACAAGCGTTATGAATCTTTAAATTCTGTCCCTAGAGATATGCTGTTGTGCACGTTTGCATACCGGTGTATTCACTATTTCATTACTTTGTTTAATGTGTGTTAAACTGAGACAATCAGACAAGAGAGTGACAACGAGGACACAACACAATCCTAATGAAAAATAATGTAAACATCCAGCTTTATTCCCAACCATTACAGAAATAACGCACTTTAGCAGACATACATGCATTTGTGTGAAAACGTTTGTTTTGGAGAAACCCGAAGGAATTAAATTATTCTCAGGATAAGATGAAAATTACAAATAGACCCTACATAGTAGACAGCGAAAATGAATATGATATATATATATATATATATATATATATATATATTTCCATCCATCCATCCATCCATCCATCCATCCATAGTAATTCTGCCCGAGGGCAAGTCTTTCACTGCAATGATAGCATTTTCATGCTATGCTTTGCAACTTTACTAGGGAATTATAGGTGTGGTAGCTTCCCGTTGCTTGCCACACCGGTGAAGGATGATGAGAAGATAATGATGAGGATGATGATGATGGCCGGATGATTTTCCGGGACAGTTGGGCCCTACGCTTACTGGCATTTGTCTTACAGCTGAGGAAAAACCCCGAAAAAACCTCACCCAGGAAACTTGTCCCGATCGGAGATCGAAACCGGGTCCGCTGCGTGACAAGGCAGCACGTTACCTCGAGACCACAGCGCGGTGGACATATATATATATTGGAACGGGTTCTTTAGTCAGAAGGAGGATCCTATCCGCTATCCGAGATATTAAGTTTGTTAGTGATAGGGTATCATACATAATTCTAAAGGGTAAAGGACATGATTTCGTAATTGTAAATGTACATGCTCCCACAGAAGATAAAGATGACAAGAGCAAGGATGAGTTCTGTGAAGAATTAGAATGCTTATTTGATAGCCTTTCATAATATCATTTTAAAATTGTCTTAGGAGATTTTAATGCAAAAGTGGGGCGGGAAGTTATGTTCAAAACAACAATAGGCAAATTCAGTCTTCATGAAGATAGTAACGACATCGGGGTTAGATTAGTCACATTTGCTACATCAAAGAATCTCATTGTTAAGAGCACAACATTTCAGCATAAGGATATTCATAAATACACCTGGACGTCCCCAGATGGAGAAACTCGGAACCAGATAGATCATGTATTAGTGGATAAACGCTGGCACAGAAGCATCGTCGATGTTAATCACTTAGAGGGACAGACTGCAATTCGGATCATCATCTGGTCTGAGTGAAAATCAGACAACGGTTATCGCTTATGAGAGGAACAAACGCTAAAGATGATTATGTAAAATTTGAATTAAAAAACTTGAAAAATGATGAAATGCGGCAAGAATACCAAATCAAAATTGCTAATACATTTGAATTACTGGAATCTTCATACGACAATGGGGCAAACGAAGAAGAAACTGATATAAATAAAGAATGGGAGGCTATAAGAGATACTATTAAACTGTCAGCATCAGAAAGCATTGTTTGTTTAAAAAAGAGGCAAAACAAGTAATGGTTTGATGAGGAATGTGCCTACATTGTAAAGAAAAGAAAGCTAGCAAAAATGAAATAATTACACGAGCCAAATGAGGTAAATTTAGAGCAATTGGGTAGTATTAGACAGGAAACCACCAAGCTACTAAAGAGAAAAAGAGAGAATATTTGAGAGAGAAGATTAATGATCTCGAAATGAATACAAAAATAGGAACATTAGACAATTATATCAGGGAATTAGTATAGAGAAGAAAGGGTTTCAGGCTAAAGCAAACATAATTCAGAATGAAAATGGGGATATGATTGCAGATTCCAGGAGTATATTAAATAGATGGAAAAGTTACTTTAATCAGCTATTAAATGTACATACAGAACAGGACATTGAGGAGGATAATTTACAGACAGCAGAAATGCTAGTCGCAGAGCCAAGTGCATTAGAGGTTGAAATGGCGATTGAAAAATTGAAGATGTATAAAGCATCAGGTTCAGATGAGATCCCAGCAGAACTGATAAAATCAGGGGGAGAAAAATTGATGGACAAGATACGCTGGTTGCTTAGTATGATTTGGGAAAAAGAAGCTCTTCCAGATGAATGGAAGGAATCAATTATCGTACCAATTTATAAGAAAGGAGATAAAACTGATTGCAACAACTACAGGGGCATCTCATTACTTTCAACTTCGTACAAAATTCTAACAAATATATTAGTAAGCAGACTTACTCCCTATATTGATGACATTCTAGGAGATCATCAATGTGCATTTAGAAGAAACAGGTCTACAACAGATCAGATTTTTAGTTTAAGACAGATTTTAGAAAAGAAATGGGAATATAATGGTACTGTACATCAACTATATGTAGACTTCAAAAAAGCATATGATTCAATTAAGAGGGAGAAGTTATATAGTATCCTGCTGGAGTTCGGAATTCCTAAAAAGTTAGTTAGACTTATACGAATGTGTCTAAATGGCTCAACGAGTAGGGTGCGTGTAGGCAAACAGTTTTCAGACACTTTTGAAATCCAGAATGGGTTGAAGCAAGGAGATGCACTATCTCCTCTACTATTTAATTTTGTACTAGAGCATGCCATTAAATCTTTAGAGAATGAGGAAGGCTTACAACTCAATGGTATTAATAAGCTGTTAGTTTATGCTGATGATGTAGTACTATTGGCCGATAGCGAGGAGATACTAAAGGCCAACACGCACACACTATTGAGTAACACTAAGAAATTAGGACTGGAAGTAAATATCAATAAAACTAAATATATGGTCACACGTAGAAATACATTATATAATGGAAATGGACAGCTAATGACAAATGAGGGAAATTTTGAGGAAGTGGCTGAATTCAAATACCTAGGAACAATAATCACAAATAGGAATGAGATGCACAAAGAAATTAAACATAGGCTCAATTCTGGAAATGCATGCTATTATGCATTGCAGAGACTCTTGATGTCCCAACTCCTTTCAGAAAACGTTAAACTGAAAATATATAAAACTATTATTCTACCAGTTATATTATATGGGTGCGAAACATGGACTCTTACTTTAAGGGAGGAAAGGAGATTACAAGTATTTGAGAATAAAGTACTTAGGAAAATTTTTGGACCAAAGAGAGATGAACAAACAGGTGAATGGAGAAGACTACATAACAATGAACTACATGGTCTTTATAGGAAGCCAGATATAATAACAGTTTAGTCTCGTAGACTGCGATGGGCAGGACATGTGGCACGCATGGGGAATGAAAGACGTGCATGGAAGCTTCTTGTAGGAAAGCCAGAGGGAAAACGCCCAGTTGGTAGACCAAGAATGAGGTGGGAGAATAACATTAACTATGATTTGAGGGAAGTAGATTATACAGGGAATGATTGGAAAGCATTAGCTCAGGATAGGGATGTATGGAGAGCTTATGTCCGCGCGGCCATGAACCTACGGGTTCGATAGTGCCAGTGAGTAAGTAAGTATGTGTATATATTCGATTGTTTATAAATAAAGTTTTGACATTGAGTAATAAAGACGTATTATAAACGTGTAGGCATGTGTGTGTATATATATATATATATATAGCCTATAGTCCACCGCTGTGGTCGAGGTGAGAATGCTACCTTGTCACGCAGCGGGCCCGGGTTCGATTCCCGTTCGGGACAGCCTTCTCGACGAAGTTCTTTTTTCGGGGTTTTTCCTCACCTCTAAGACAAATATCAAGAACCCTAGGGCCCAACGGTTCCCGAAAATCATCGAGCCATCATCACCATACTTATCATTATCATCCTTCACCGGCGTGGAAAGCAACGGAAAGCTACCGCACCTATAATTACCTAGTAAAGCTGCAAAGCATAGAATGAAAATGCTTTGATTACAGTGAAAGATCTGCCCTCGGGCAGAATTACTATGGATATTCTTACTTAATACTTAATACAGGTTTTCCACTTTACAGCAGTTTGCCTTTGATTCCTGCTTTCCAGAGATTCCTATCTTCCCATTGTCCATCTTCCATACCCCTCTTCATCATGGCATCATATATTCCCTCATACCATGCTCTTCTACTACTTCCCCTTCTCCTTCTGCCTGGTACCATCCAATCCAACACCTGTTTAGACCACTGGTCTTCCGGCATCCGTTGTACATGTCCATACCATTGTAGAGCTCTCTTTGTTATCCTATCGATAACAGTTTCTTGTGCATCCATTTCTTGTCTGATATATGTATTTCGAATATGTTGTAGCCTGGATATTCTCATACTTCTCCGTAATCCATCCATTTCTGTCGCCAAGATTCTTTTCTGCATCCTTTCATTTATTGTCCAGCTTTCTGATCCATATGTAAGTATACTTTCTATTATTGTCTGTATAATCCCTTTTTTTGTTTTTCTGGTCAAATTTCTATTCCATAAAAGACCATTCAGGGATCTAATCGCCTTCCTTGCACAATTTACTCTATTAATAATATATTTTTCACAACAGATTTATCTATTATAGATCCAATATATTTAAATTCTTCAATATGTTTAATTTGTGCGGGTTGCTTCCACGCTCTCAGCTACCATTTGTGCGGGTTGCAACCTCGCTACCTGCTACCTTTTGGTGCAGAGTGGATCGTCTTTTTGTTTCCGTTGCTTCTACTAGCGTAGATTTTATTACATCCAAGGTTATAAATCACAAAGTTTTGCCCCGGGCCCATAAGAGGCAAAGATTGATTCATCTATCTTTCCTAAGCACTTAAGCATGAATCAATAATAGTTCTCAAAACACCAGAGTAACTTAAAATGAATGTTTTTACTATAATTATTAATCAGGAAAGCTAGACAGAAAAATAAAGGGAGCTAGAATGATCTCCTAAATAAGTGAGTTTCCGTGCAGGAATATCAAACAGCAACATGCACATAAATCACTGGAACATTAAATTGGATAAGTATAAAAATGATATTTAATGTAAACAAGTCTGAAGTAAAAACATAACAAAGATAAACATTTGATCATTCAACAAAAGTAAATAAATAATAATGCTTTTACATGACAAAAAACCATATCATACCTCACACCATATTCATACTAGAGTCCAAGCCAGGGTGGCTTTCCCGGTCTTCAGGACCAACTTAAACTCCGCCGCTCGCGGCTCCAGACGACCTTGTCAACTTAAAGTTCCGATCCAAAGCACATTGTGAATGGATGAATGAATGAATGATAACGTTCTCGCTGTGCATAACATATTTGAGCGTTCCGAGGTAGAAGGGGAGATGTGCCGCACAAACAGCGCACCAGGAGAGGTAAAAAGGGAGAGTGGGGGTAGATGCATAGAGAAAGGATATTGGCATAGTTCACGAATCTTACTGTCCAGGGAGGATCACGACACTACAGTAGTGAACCGAAAATCACACTTTCGGTTCAAATTATCATATTATTTATTTGTAGGTCTTCTGAATTTCCTCCGATTACCGTATATTCTGTTTTAATATAATTTATCTTCAATCCACCTACCTCAAATGCATCGACCAACTTTCTGATCATTTATTCTATATCATCTTTTTCTTGTCCTATTATAATCTGGTCATCAGCGAATAATAAATTGTGCAGTAAATGGCCATTAATGTCGATTCCCATTCCCCTACATGACTTATTCCATTTCATTAATACATCTTCTAAATATATCTTGAACAATGTTGGTGACATCCCACATCCTTGTGTTAATCCTTTTGTTTTATCAAATTCTGAGAATATTCTATTTCCAACCTTAATACTTGCTTTACAATAATACATTCTTTTTATAAAATGTATGAGAGATTTAGATATTCCAAACTTCTCCATTGCCACCCAACGCTTGTTGATGGGTATAGAGTCATATGCCTTTTCCAGGTCTATAAATGCCATATGAACTTCTTTTCCTTTAGCCAACATATTTTCCTTAATCTGCCTGATCACAAATATATTATCAAGGCACGATTTACCTGCTGTGAAACCTGTTTGTTTCTTCTGATATTCTATTTTGTATTAGTTCCTCCAATCTGATTTTAATAATCGTACTTAACGTTCTACTAATTGCTACCATAACACTGATGCCTCTATAGTTTGATGGATATCTTTTATTCCCTTTATTTTTGTATATTGCACTAATATACGATAACTTCCACTCATCTGGAATAGAATCTCCTTCTATCACTTCGTTAAAAAGTCTAGTTAAAATTCTTATAATTCCTGAACCACCATATTTAATTAGTTCCATGGTTATTCCTCCTGGACCTGCCGCTTTTCCATTTTTTGCTGTTCTCAACACGTTTATTACCTCCTCTTCTGTTATAGGTTCTATTAAGTCACCCTTTCCATTATCCAGTGTAGCATAGTCTATAAATTCTCTCCTAGTTTCTGTTAAACGCATTTTAAAATATTCCTGAAAAGTTTTCATTGGTACTAAATTAAAACTCTTTGCTATATTATCATTTCGCATGTTTGTAATTTGTCCTCCATGCTTGGGCTGACTTTGAATAGCCTACTGTATGCTCGATTTCTCCACATACCCTATTCCACATTTATTTGTTATGTTTCCTGACTTCTGCTTTAACCTTTCTTTTAAGTAGGCCTATGTTATAACTTTGATAATCTTCATCTTTCTTGCGAGTGGAAGAGAAGGCCACATGGCCTTAACTCCACCAGGCTAAATAAATCTAAATATTTTTGATATGCATTTTTCTTTTCTGTTATGATATCAAGTACTTCCTTATTCACCCAATGGTTTTTATGGTGTTTATCATTTTCCAGACCAAATGCTTCTCTTGCTGCTTCATGTATATATTTTTTCAAATGTTCATAAATAACGACAGAGTTCCAATCTTCATCAAATTTTAATTTTTCAGTGAGGCGTTGGGCATATAGATTTTTAATACTCTCATCTTGTAGTAAATGTAGATTATATCTACATTTTTCTAATTCATTTTCTATTTCTATATTTTGATCTTTATTTACCCTTTGCCTGTTTATAGGGCATACTATCCTAGTTGACAGCATATAATGTGATCTGTTCCACATTCGGGTCCTCGATTCACTCTAACATCTTGAACTATAATATTTCTCAGTTTCCTCACTATTACATAATCAATTATCGATCGTAGACCTTTAGTGCGTTGTTCCCACGTATATCTATGGATGTCCCGATGTTTAAACATCGAATTCATATTAATTAGGTCATTCACTTTGCATTCTTCTTTTAAAACGTTGTCCATTTTCATTCTCAATATCTTCTCCATATGGACCAACTATGTCACCTATGGATATATATATATATATATATATATATATATATATATATATATATATGTGTGTGTGTGTGTGTGTGTGTGTGTGTGTGTGTCTGTGAATGCTCTACCGGCTGCACTTTTTTTGGGGGGGAACCAAACATGCAGGAGAATTTCTTTGTATTGAGTCGTGAGACGCTCCACGTTACGGAGTCATGTGAAGTGTTAGATTTACATATTAATATGATGTAAGTCTTTGGATTGCCTCGGCTATATACTCTTTTCTCAGTGGAACGTAGGGTAACACAAAGATTACACTGAGCAACAAAAAATAAATAGTTTTTTGTCTCAGAATGAATAATATGTGATTATGATAGTATTTGTTTTCCTGAATTCAAATATGATATCGATTTTTCTCCATCACACAAGGTTTCCGAGAGATTCCATCCTTTTAGCCGGGAACCAAGCATTTCAGACTGGTTTTTGGATAACTCTAAATCTCGTATGAGATCGTTAGGATCTTCTTGAGTCAATAAATGAGACTCGGATGAACAGCTTTGTTAAAAAGTTGAATCACCAAAATCTGTTTCTTCTTCTTCCTTCCTTTTATCAGAATCAGAGCTCTCTTCATCTAATGTCACATGATCTGGAGGCTTTGGTAATGACAATTATTCGCAGTGTGGAACTGGTCTCATTGCAGATTGAAAGTCAGGGTACACCACTGTATGTTTTGATTTTGATGTAATCCCTTTAATGTTATTAAACAGAAATAACAGTCAGAGGAATCCATTAATTGAAATTGATATAAAAAAACTGTGGTTGATGAGAGATATTCCTAATACATATTTTAAAACACGATAAACTGCATTAAGTACACCTATTGGTACTCATGAGACAAAATCATGTTGACCAGTGTTATTAAAACTTTAAATAAAGCACTGAATAAGTTTGAAAACTTAATATCATTGTTTACTTTGGGCGTAATTAGTTAAATTGATATTTTGTATCAGATGAAACTGGCACTGATTATTTACACAATACAGATTATTTATATGACCGTTATCACGAGTTGATAAATGACGGTTAACTTTTGCTCAACTTTTATCTAAGAGCACCACAATAGTTCCTACCGCTTATGTTTAGTTTTATAGCGAAAATCTTATTATCACTCGCCAACCGTTACATTTTAGGCCTATATATGAAAATGGAATTACTTCTTTCCAGTTAAGAAACTTCAACAATTGAAGGCGACTCGTTCACAAAACTAGAGGCTTTGAAAATATTATTTAAACTTCTATTAATATTCGTGTAGTAGAGGAATTATGTCACTATTTTATCATATTCGCAAACTTATTATTCAAAATTTTATCTTTAAAAAGTATTTTTTTAAATTACTCTGACGGTTGTAACCTCGACGAGTCACTACGAGCGTGTGATGTTCGGAACTCTAGTCATCTTACAGATGCTATTCCAGCATCCATTGCTTTTCAATAATATTTGAAATCTGATTGGTTCTTCAATCAGGTCATGAGTATTATCGGCTAACATTTTTCCTGATCACCCAAACACTTCAAAATGAAAAATAGTTCAGTAAATATTTAAATATTTCAAATATCTAAGACTTCTTAGATAGTTATAAAGTTTCTAACTATATTTTAACAACAATAATGCCAGAAGAAAGATTTCCAGAATTATTGCTAAATTATAAACCACACGGAAGGAGAAATGTTGGACGCACACACAGAAGATGGTCCGAACTATTTTAAAAACGATAGCTTTCATGAAACCGAAACGAGCCGTAAAACAGCAAAATAGAACCACTCATATGACTTGCAGAGGAATTCGCATAGCTTACATAGTTTTTGCGTGTAGGACTTCTTATATTTTTATTCTGTCTTAATTTTAATTTGGTCCGGAATACCTTACTTAGCTCTAAAACACATTTTGAAATCATGGGCTGCAGTCTAAGAGTAACGTCGATGACTCTGACCGAGAGAGAGGCCGGATTCGATTCTCGGGCTGGTTGACTTTCCCGACTGAGTTTCTAAAATGGCTTTCCTTAACTCGTAGGGAAATATAAGAAACTTCGGTCACAAAATCATAAAAAAATATCTGGACTGTAATAAACAACATATTTTATTTTCTATGAAATTTAATATACACAATAGATTACTGGATCATTCTATTTTACAAAAATAGATCCAGATAAGCATTATTCCATCCGATATTAGGAGTTTGCGTCATCACATGTCAACCTCTCAGAGTTAAAATATTTAACTCAGAGACACAAAATAGTGTCTAGGGCGAAAGACAACGCCTAGCTTACAGACTGGACACAACAATATACCATAAAGAAATATGGTCATATATTATCTGGTAAAAAGTAGGAAAACACAATAAACAAGTAGCAATTTATTATGTAGCCTTTTTCCGAAGATTTTAATAACTTTTAATTTTGATTTCGTCCGAACAACGGCTCGACTACAGAATAGTATGATAAATTACACAACGTTACAAATATTTCAGTTGCTGAAAAAATTTCCAAATCCTAATATACAGGGGCACCTTACACAAGTTTTTCGACTGAGCAGCAGGAGTGAAACGCAAGAATTATTAGCATATAAGGGCTATACAAATAAAACTCTCTCTCTCTCTCTCTCTCTCTCTCATTACTTATGGATAATTTAAACACCTTGCCTCTGGTCCCGAGGGTCGCGGGTTCAAACCCGGCTGGGGTCGATGGATTTTTTAGGATGGAAAAATCCAAGGAGCAAGTCCTCCGGGAGGGACTTTAAGCCGTGGGTCCCGAGTCTGAAGATTGCCAGGCTCGTAAAAGATCCTTAAGCCTGAATGAAAAGGCCTCTAAGCAAAATTTAACGAATTTTCCCGTCCTAGTACTACCTTGGTTTCCTAGATGTCAATATGAGGCGGAACGCTGACCACGGACCAGTCAAATGACATCTGTACGAAAACAAGTGTACCTTAATTAAATTAGCATGGTTCAAATTCTTCCCTGTAGGGGGAGAGCACCTAAATCTCTGTTAAGGGAAATGTGGGCTTACAAGATACAAGAAGATAATTTAAACAAATTAAATTTGTTGAGGACGACTGCCACAACAGATACAACTGTAATTGTTTTAAATATTTGACTATGTCCCTTTACTTTAGATTAACCTCTTCTTTATAGTTACTTTTACATGCCCTACGACACTCTTACAGTAACTGACCTTTCTGGAGAAAATTTGTAAATCTGGATCATACAACTTTATTTCTTTTAGACCATACAAGAATATGGAAGCCCTCCATGAATTAGTGAACCGCTCAATATCAGGGCCACCTGGAAAAGACAACACGAAAATTTAAGACAAGACACACCATTCGCTCAGTCATTCATACCAAAGAAAGGAAAATATTATATGGATGATGATTATGACGGCCAGATAATATTGTGGGGTCATTTGGGCCTTAAGTTTCCCGACATTTGTCTTAAAGGTGAGGAAAACCCCCAAAAAGTTCTCACTCAGATCAATTGCCCCGACCTGGTTTGAACTAGCGACCGCTACGGAAGAAGCAATGAAGTTATCCTCAGACCACTGCGGTGAACTGTAAATAAAACTAATTATGTACCGGCAATTATTGTTTTAAATATGTAGGAAGTGTGCAATAGTTTGGAATAGATAGTAGAAGACTCGACTGAGAGATTTCACATGGGATCGGAAAGATCATTTCAAACTCCACAGTTTATAACATTATGGATAGCCGGTTGAGAAGTGGGTTATACACGCAATAAAAATTGTGCATCTCTGATTCTAATTATCTACTTTTATTACAACATTTGTGTCAATTAAGGGTACATTTTGGTTCAATGTTATAACTTTTACGAGCGACCTTATACCTGCTAGATTTATTTATTTAATGCAGATGCATTGGTATATACAGTATGTACATAAAATATTATATTAGTTTCAAATTATAATATTATCACTCAGATGAGACGTAGAAAGTTGCGTTTAGACTGAAATGAAACAGGAAAGAAGATGGTTTTAGTTGTGTGAGTGAGCGGAAAGTTTCCTTTTGTTTTGTTTCTATGGCAACAATAATAACAAAGATGGCAACTCCTCAACAGAAAGCGATTTGCGTTTTGCAGTCTGAGAGATGTAAATCAGTTGTGACAATTCAACGTGTGTTTCGTAGGCAGTTTAATAGTGATCCCCCAAATGTCAACAGCATCCGTCGATGGCATAATCAGTTCGCAACGACCGGTTGTCTGTGTAAAGTCAAAAGTGGGGGCGCACCAAGAGTGTTTGAGGAGAAAGTTGCTGCTGCAACATTTCAAGCGCAAGGTCAGATTAATCAGTCGTCTTTAGAGCCTGTTACAATTGTAAACGGTACAGAATCATATGTAAGCATTTTCGTAGGGCCTTCCTCACTGTCATTACTGGATTGGTCGTCATGGTTCAGATGATAGGGCTTATCTCCAGTGCCTCCTAGATCACCGGATCTCACCCCATGCGATTGTTTCCTTTGGGATTTTGTAAAGGAAAGAGTCTAGGTGCCTCCATTGCCTGCTAATCTGCCCGAGTTGAGAGATAGGATTCGAGAAACTGTTGCTGCCATTAATCCAAACATGCTTAGGCCTATTAATGCATGAGAAGAATTAACCTAAAAGTTGGATGTGTATCATGTAACAAATAGGGTTCATATTTAATTCACATCTGAACTAATAATGTAAACTGTAGATGTTACTCTTTCATTTAACATGCGTTTTGTTTTATGTTATAGCTAATTAGAGTATAATTCAAACACCTTTAAAATAACTATATTATTTTATGTACACCGGTATATCATTGGCTTTATAATGACAAAACTGCAGATACAAAAGTAAAACACATAGGAGAAAAAACAAATATAACATAATGTCGGGGATATTTATCCACTTACCTTTTCTCTTGCTTGTAACTTCTCAAAGCAGGACAGAGGGACAGATGTTCAAAGTCCATTATGAGCCTGAGATTGCATAAGGGACAATGGGAACTGCTAGACTTGCTACAAGTTCACTAGTTTCACAAAAATAGTTATCTTGCTTCACTAGGTTTAGAATATTTTTTTTTATGTTTCTGCTGGCACTTCACTCACATATTTTTCTCTCCTTCATTGAAACACTTAATTTTTACTGACACTTTAATAATAATCTTCTTCTTCTTCTTCTTCCTTCCAAGTATTAGGCCAAGGCCTGTTACGATCCTACAGAAAATTTTCCCTCCAGCGTCTTTCGGAAAATTCTCGTATAAGACTTGAAAGCATAATAATAGTGCCTTCGATTGGGTGCTGGCCAAAGGAAGGCAAGACCAGTGATGGGCCTACCATCTTATAGCCTCTGGTCAGGCTTTTTTGGAGAAGAAAAGAAAATAAAGGAAAGAAGAAATGGAAGAAAGGAAAGACTCCGTAGCCCTCGCATGCCCTAATAGCATCGGGGTCGAAAAAACAAGAGTTAACCAAGAGAGGTTAGATAGTAAAGTTAAAAGAGTGCAAAACACAAGTAAGTGGAAGAAATGTTTTGCTCAGCTTGGGCACCTTGTGGTCGCCATCCACATATCCCCTAGATGAGGACTCCTGAGGGGACACTTAATTTATTTAAATTGCCGCAGGCGATCGCGATTTGCGCTGGCAAATAAGCTAACATACATGTAAGACCATTCATTTTCAGATAAATTTATTAGAAATTAATCATCATCCGTATCATGGCAGCTGCCGCCGTCTTCCGGAAAACAAACGTCATTCCTCTCTATCCATCCATCGATCTTCCTCCATTCCTCTGATATTCATAGTTGCTTGTATCCCTTCTATCCAATTCATCGGTCTTCCTCTCTTCCTCCTTTCCATTGGGATCCATTCCATAACACTTTTTAGGCAACCTTTGTTCTGGCATTCTATTGACATGGCCATACCACTGTAATATTTTATTTTATATAATGTCTATGATGTCCGGCTCCTCTTGTACACTCATAATTTCCCTTATTTCTTTATTTCGTATTCTATCCATTCTAGATTTTCTAGCTGATCTTCTTAAAACATCCATTTCTGTACTTAAAATTATTTTCATTTCCCTGGTAGGAATTTGCCAGACTTCAGCACCATATGTTAAAATGCTCTGAATGATGGTTTGATATATTTGTAATTTTCTATTTTTTGTAATATTTTTGCTCCACCAAACAGAGTTTAAAGCATTTATTGCTTGTTTTGTTTGTGCGATTCTATTTTTAATTTCCACTGTGTTATCGCCTGAATGGTCTAATTTTGTTCCTAAATAAGTGCATTCATGCTAGGTTTTAGTTCTTCTCCATTGTTGAAATTTATATTTTCCATTTCTTCTCCTATACACAGGTATTTAGTTTTCTCAATGTTTATATAAAGTCCCCATTTTTCATATTCTTCTTTTAGTTTTGTAGCCATATACTCTTGTCATCGTGGTCTTGTGCTATTAATACCTGGTCATCTGCAAAATTTAGTGAATATACATGAATATTTTGGATGGGTATGCCCATTTTTTGACATTTTTCCTCCAGTCTCTTTGTACTCTTTCGAGATAAATTTTAAATAGAGTTGGAGACAAAATGCAACCTTGCCTTAAATATTAATATGACAAAATAATTTATTTCATTTAGTATAAGTGTATAAAAATATACTTCTGCTTTCTAAAATGCAGTTTTCTTTTTCACAAGTAAAAGTGTGTTCTTATTTATTTGTACAGTGACAACTGTTTCATTATTTATTTACGGTATGACTAATATAGCGATGGGGTGTCTACATACATTTTGATACAGGTAAATTCCATGGTAACTAATGTAAGAATTACGTTTTTTTCTCATCGGATATGGGGCACTATTTTTTGCTTCTTTAACAAAAAAAATATGGAGATTCTATATTTAATATTTGTACTTAAAATGTACAGTTTTATATAACAACCGATGTAACTATAAAATGACTTTTTTTTTTACAGAGAAAGTAAAAGTAATACCTCTGAAGGTTTAAGTTTTATTTCAACAAGCAATTGTGATTGTACTATATATAAGTGGAGTTACAAAATACATGTTTTGAGTCTGGCTGTAATAAACGTTGGTCACCAATTACACAAAATAATGGTAATTGATATAAAAACTTCCGCATGGTGTATGAGTTTTAATTCAAATAATTAACAATTCTTTGTTACGTGTGTGTTCATTCATTTTCTACAACACTTTAGGATGCAGACACTTGACTTTTATAATAATAATCCATATACCACTTTGGGAAACAAGGAAAAAACTTTAATTTCCATGTATGTGAATTTTTTCATTGAATTAATCTCTAATTAAAAATATAAAATTATTTATTTACAAACATATATTTGGTGCGGAATTTTCCAATAAGAATATTTAAACGTTATGAATTCTCACGAATATTTTCTTGTGAAATTGAAAATACATTACGTTCATCTCTATAGGACTGTTATTTATTATTAATCGCTTTTAATACATCCCTTTACTTTCTTCTAAATATCTCATTTCAGCTAACTGAATTTTATATTCATCTTTTGTTGTGAATATTCATGACTCGTAAAAGGCCTTTACAAGCTGTACTAATTTATATTTGTTTTACGCATACACTTTTTCATTGGATCTTTTGCGTCCTGTAATTTATTCACAGTTCCTTTAATATAAAATTCCATGTTCTTACCTGGAAATGATGATGATGATGATGATAATAATAATAATAATAATAATAAGAATAACGATAATAATAATAGTGATAATGATAATGATAATAATAATAACAATAATAATTGTCATTGGATCTTACGCGACCTGTAATTTATTCGCAGTTCCTTTAATATAAAATTCCATGCTCTTTACCTGGATATAATAATAATAATAATAATAATAATAATAATAATAATAATAATAATAATAATTGTCATTGGATCTTACGCGACCTGTAATTTATTCGCAGTTCCTTTAATATAAAATTCCATGTTATTTACCTGGATATAATAATAATAATAATAATAATATTCATAAAATAAATATAATATTAATAATGTAATAGTAATAATAATAATAGTAATATAATATTTATATTTATTCTGTCATAACGTCTTCTTACCCAATGAAACATGATAATTTTTCCCCTCGTACTTCATAATATGACAGTCTTAGATCAATTTTGGTCGTCTCACGCACTTCCTTCCATTTGACTCGTACAGCTAGATTTTAATTTTCATAATTTGTTTATATCGGCCGCGGTGAACAAGTGGTTATGCTCCTTGCCTCTGGTCCCGAGGGTCGCGGGTTCAAACCCGGCCGGGGTCTATGGAATTTTTAGGATTGAAAAATCCAAGGAGCTAGTCCTCCGGGAGGGAATTTAAGCCGTGGGTCCCGAGTCTGAAGATTTTCAGGTTCGTAAAAGATCCTTAATCCTGAATGAAAAGGCCTCTAAGCAAAATTTATCGAATTTTCCCGTGCTAGTACTACCTTGGTTTCCTAGATGTCAGTATGAGGCAGAACGCTGACCACGGACCACTCAAATGACATCTTTGACTGGCTAGTGGTAAAAAAAAGTTATTTTAAATGTATTTCACAAATTCAGTGAAAACTCTCACCAGCTTTCTTGTAATTTATCCCATTCAACGATCACATGTCTTATATACTTCACACGTCCTCCCTGTCAATGTAACAGAAATTGTGACGTGAATGGCGGAAGGATATAATTGGCGCTTGTTTATGTTAGGATCACTCTAAATGCGGACAATATATAGTTATAATGGTTTGTTTTCGAAGAAATGCTTGTATATTAAATATGTGAGTAATTACTTACTTACTTACTGGCACTATCGAACCCGTAGGTTCAAGACCGCGCGGACATCATCATCATCATCATCGTCCTTTCAAGTATTAGGCCCAGTGGCCCGTTACGGTCTCCCGCCATCTCCGAAAAGCTCGACCCACAGATCTTCTGCCTCGATGAATGTAGTGAAGAATTTGTTTTGGTATTCTGTGACGATCCATGCGCTGAATATGGGCTAGCCAATTGTTTCTATATTCTTGGAGGTATTCAGATATAGGTACGATGTTTAACTCTCTGGCTATTGTTGAATTTCTTTGGTGGTCTAGAAGGCTATAACCTGCAGTTCGTCGCAGAAATTTCATCTCCATGGCTGTAATATGACGATCATCCGGAGTTCTGATGGTCCAAGCTTCACTGACATAACAAATTATGGGTCTAGCGAGAATTTTATAGATTTTCATTCTTGTGTGTCTCTGCACTTTTGATGGTTTAAAAACTTGGTTGATAATTCTTAAAGCTTTATTATAGTTTTGTATTTTAAAGGATATATCACATTCCTCATTATAAGTTAGATTATATCCTAAGTATTTAAATGAATTAACTTGCTCTAATATTGAATTCTGAATACAAATTTTACTTCTTACTGGGAATTTCCCTTGAAAGGCCATAACTTTAGATTTTGTTGTTGATATTTGCATGTTAAATCGTTGGGCTATTATATTAACATGATGAGTGGAATATTGTAATTCATCTTCATTATTGCCGACAAGAGCCTGATCATCTGCATATAAGAGTGTGTCTAAAATTGTGTGTCTTGAGAGAGGAATATTACCATGAACTGTCAATATCCAGTGTCTGATGATAGCATTAATGTATACATTAAATAGAAGTGGTGATAGAGGGCCATTTCCGCCATTTATTGTCCTTGAGTATTGTTGGTTGTCAACGTGTATATCCTTCCGGTTTTGAATCTTTGGAGACTTGAAAGCAAGCCGCGCGGACATAAGCTCTCCATACATCCCTAAACTGAGCTAATGCTTTCCAATCATTCCCTGTATAATCTACTTCCCTCAAATCATAGTTAATGTTATCCTCCCACCTCATTCTTAGTCTATCAACTGTGCGTTTTCCCTCTGGCTTTCCTACAAGGAGCTTCCATGCAAGTCTTTCATTCCGCATACGTGCAACATGTCCTGCCCATCGTAGTCTACGAGACTTAACTGTTCTTATTATATCTGGCTTCCCATAAAGACCATGCAGTTCATTGTTAGGTAGTCTTCTCCATTCACCTGTCTGTTCATCTCTCTTTAGTCCAAATATTTTCCTAAGTACTTTATTCTCAAATACTTGTAATCTCCTTTCCTCCCTTAAAGTAAGAGTCCATGTTTCGCACCCATATAATATAACTGGTAGAATAATAGTTTTATTTATTTTCAGTTTAACATTTTTTGAAAGGAGTTGGGACATCAAGAGTCTCTGCAGTGCATAATAGCACGCATTTCCAGAATTGAGCCTGTGTTTAATTTCTTTGTGCATCTCTTCCTATTTGTGATTATTGTTCCTAGATATTTGAATTCAGCCACTTCCTCAAAACTTCCCTCATTTGTCACTAGCTGTCCATTTCCATTATTTAATGAATTTCTACGTGTGACCATATATTTAGTTTTATTGATATTTACTTCCAGTCCCAATTTCTTAGTGTTACTCAATAGTGTGTGCGTGTTGTTCTTTAGTATCTCCTCGCTATCGGCCAACACTACTACATCATCAGCATAAACTAACAGCTTATTAATACCATTGAGTTGTAAGCCTTCCTCATTTTCTAAAGATTTAATGGCATGCTCTAGTACAAAATGAAATAGTAGAGGAGATAGTGCATCTCCTTGCTTCAACCCATTCTGGATTTCAAAAGTGTCCGAAAACTGTTTGCCTACACGCACCCTACTCTTTGTGCCATTTAGACATATTCGTACAAGTCTAACTTTTTAGGAATTCTGAACTCCAACGAGTAATTAGAAGCGAATAATGGAGATATTCAGCGATATAATTTGTGATATGCGGCCTCGTATTATCATGGTGCAGTATCCAATCTGTTCTCTGTCATCAACGTTTGAGTGGCACCCAGTGAAATTTTTAAGATGTCAGAAAGTGATCTTAAGGTTATTCATTGATGCTCTCTCCCAATGACAGTAGCGATGTTGTTGCTTTCTTCCGTAAGAACAGTAACTGAAGCGCCGGGTCCACTTTCTTCTGAAATTGTTTGTTTCCGGTATTTAAAAAAAATATACCATATACAAATTGTGCTGTAGAGAGGAACAAACTCTCTATAACCCTCGTGTAACATTGAAAGGTCTGAACTAAATATTTGATGAGACGATAACATTAATATTAGACTATACCACCATTATGCATTTTTAGGCTATACTTATATAGGTCTAATGTATTTTAAACTATGTTAAGTACTAATATCCGGCATGCGCTCCTACGCCTAAATAAATGAAATGTGTTTTTATATTTAGTTGGATAAGTTAAAACAAAAATAATTGTAAATTTGTGTTCTAATTAATTTTACATATCCCGTGCTGATTACCCGGCGTTGCCTGGGAATCTGCTTATCTCGATCTTCTTGGTATAAATGAGCTGAAATACAAAAAATGATAATTGTGACTTATCCGTAAAAGAACACCCACCGTGCTACTATACGCTTGCCCGGGAATCTACTCATCCCGATCTTCTTGGCATTAATGAGCTGAAAGATAAGAATGGTTATTGTGAGTTATACATAAAAGATGGATATATGCTGTCGTGGACTTTTTTATAATTTTTTTTTTTTAGATATTCAATTCTGTGCACTTTAATTTGGTATATTTGTTATGGTTTAGGCAGCGTAAGCCATTTAAACGTCCATAAAAGCTACCGACTTTTTTATTTTAGTTCCAGCCCTATAGTACATAGGGTAATATGTTATATACCTTAATTGTTCTAGAAATGTTCTCCAAATAATGAAAAGAAAACAACAAAATCGGTCAAAATAGTTTTTTGAGTCCATAAAGGAAGACAGACAAACACTCATTTATATATATATATATATATATATATATATATATATATATATATATATAGATAGATATGAAACTTTATATTGTTCTATTATTCGATGGTTGAGTGGAATAGAAAATGGTATGGACTTAACTGTGCCGGGTTAAATAAAACATTACTCTGACTGTTTAACTCATCCCCAAATGGGAGTCAACGAAAAATCACATTTCAATTAATTTTATTTTACAACCAATGACACTCGTATTTCACCCATTCTTCATCGAATTCTCTTTACCAGCTCCTGCTTTTGTGGTAAAGAAAGCTGCTCCTTTATAATATTCTTAACAGGTTAGAGCATTATTATGCGGTGACTGATCCTCCAGCTAATACAATGAATGTAGAAAATACTGAACAGATTCTTTCGAACTACACTTTTGACATCTGTGTGTTCAATAATTGTGTTTTTAAATAATGATTTTGCTGAGTCGTTTCCTAAAAAAATTAATAACCTATAATGTTGGTTAAATATATAGTTTGATGTGTATCATTTTTTCTCCACTGGGTACATTCTTACAATATTGCGTTCATAGTGGGTTATTGCTGATTGCGATAATATTTGGCAATAAATAATATGATCAAGTTGCAGTGAATAAACATAACCACACATTTCTGACTTATTTTCCAACATCACCGTTTACATTAAATATATAATATTTTAAAATATCGGTGAATATATTTAAATGGTGATTTATGAGTAAACAGCTTAATTTTATTCGTTAAATAGTCCTAACAAATGCCACTCTTGATTTGCATATTCTTTAGATAAGTTGGAAATCACTCGTGGCATTACTTATGATAAATTTGTTTCTTCCTCCCTAGAGGCAGTTCTCGATTTTCATATACAGTATTACAAATTTTGAATTTAATTCGACTTTACTAAAGTGATTAAAACTTAATTTTACAATCTCTGCTTTAGAATGTAGAATACAGGGCTTATAAGAATTGTATATGATATCGCATTAGTGGACATGTATTGATGTGCGAGAGAATAATGCATTTAATGCTATTAGCTAAGTGTGACATTTAGCAAGCTCTCTCTGCACGCGCTCAGGCAGACACTGGAGAACACAGGGGGAGGTGCGGTAAGTGAATTAGCAAATTTTCTCAGAAAACATGATATGGTCCAGAACACCTCCAATCCTTCGCAAAATGCTCTAGGTCAGGATATCTAATATATCAAAGCTTATT
Organism: Diploptera punctata; assembly: GCA_030220185.1. Lineage (NCBI taxonomy): Eukaryota > Metazoa > Arthropoda > Insecta > Blattodea > Blaberidae > Diploptera > Diploptera punctata. The sequence continues at coordinate 290,194 of JASPKZ010007745.1, forward strand.
TCTCCACTTATTCTGGAGAATCGAATGATTGTTTCTTGCTATATTTTCTTCCTTCCTAGAGAAAAATATAACTGAGCAACAAAAAATAAACTTTTGTTTTTGTCTCAGAAAGAAAAATATGTGATTCTGATAGTATTTTTCCTCCTGAATTCAAATATAATATCCGTTTTTCTCCATCACGCAAAGTTTGAAGACGATTCCATTCTTTAAGCCGGAAACCAAGCGTTTCAGACTGTTTTTAGATATCTTTAAATCTCGTATGAGACCGTTAAGATCTTCTTGAGTCAATAAATGAGGCTCAGATGAACAGCTTTGTTCAAAAGTTGTATCACCAAAATCTGCTTCTTCTTTTTCTTTACTTCAATCAGAATCTGAGCTCTCTTCATCTGATGTCACATGTTCTGGAGGCTTTGGTATGGACAATTCTTCGCAGTGTGGAACTGGTCTCATTCCAGATTGCAAGTCAGGGTACACCACTGTATGTTTTGATTTTGACGTAATCACTTTAATGTTTGTTAAGCAGAAAATAATTATTTAAATCCATTAATTGAAATTGATATAAAAAGACTGTGGATGATGGAGAAATTCCGAGTACATATTTGAAAACACGATAAAAAATTGCAGCAAGTACAACTTTTGGTACTCATGAGACAAGTCATGTTGACCATTGTATTAAGCTACAAAAATGAACTGCCTCCCTAGAGTGTGAACACAGCCATCGTACTGTATATGCTTATTAAAAAACACTGATAATAAAATCCAAATAAATAAATCGACGTTTACAAATAATTGTTAAAAATAAAGTGATACTGTAATATCTCAAATCGACCACTCAAATGACATCTACACGAAAACAAGTGTAACTAAATTCGTATGGTTCAAATTCTTCCCTGTAGGGGAGAGAGCCTAAATCTCCGTTAAGGGAAACATGGGCTTACAAGTTACAAGAAGATTCTAATTACTTGGATTTCTTAATCCAATTTTAAGTTTTTTGAAAACTAATATCGCATTCTTTCGTATATCTTATTAATAGGCCTAACAATAATAATTATCATTATCATCTAATTTATCATAATCTTCTGTACACCACAATCAACGATAAATCCGAAGTAAAAATCTAGTTATGAAGACTATTTGACTCGTGTCCCAAATGGTAGTCAATGACCAATCACGTTAGAATTAATTTCGTTTTACAACCAATGACAGTTGTGTTTCACCTCGCTCATTATCGATTTCTCTTTATCAGCTCCTGCTTTTGTGATAAAGAAAGTTCCTCCTTTTTAATATTCTGAACAGCTCGGATCATTTTTTTCTCCAACAAATACATCGAAAGTAACAAATTATGAAAATATTCCTTGATTTTACTGAGTTGTTAACTAACAAAGTAAATTTGTAACATATAATGTCGATTATAATATACAGGTTGATGTGTTTCATTATTTTTCCACTAGGGTGCATTCTCAAGATATTTCGATCCTATTCGACAATAAATAATATGATCAAGTTGCAGTGAATAAACAAATGAAACATAACACACGTCTGATTTGTTTTCAAACATCGCCGTTTACATTAAATATATAAATATTTTATAATACCGGTAACTATATTTATAAAATGACTTTTGACTGAACAGCTTAATGTTATTCGTTAAGTAGTCCTAAAAATGCCCCTCTTGATTTCCATATCCTCGAGAAAAAATTGGAAATCACTCGTGGCATTACTTATAATAAAATAAAGTATCATATCGTTCACATTGTGTCACTATGTTATGATAAGACCTACGTATAGTATTTATTATTATTATTATTATTATTTGCTATTATCAAGAGAAGAAATATTAATAACTCTACACACTAAAGATCGGAGAGATGAAGACTGCCAATTAAATTAATAAACGTGAATCATAGAATATAAACAGTAAACATATGTAAATATCCTCAAATCGTATCCACACAAGATCGCGTCGAGGAATGAGATGAGATGAAGGCCCTATATTCATAGAGGTCTGTGAACGACAAGGGTGCCGCCGACCTGTCCTGACATACCGTGAATGGGGCGGATGAATGTAATGAAACGAAATGGATGAAATGAGTATGGAGAAGTGGAGGAATTAAATTTGTGGCAAGGGAAAACGGGAGAAACTCCGAGAAAAACCTGCCCAAGCTCCGTTTCGTCCACCACGAAATTCACATGGAGTGACCGAGACTCGATCTCCGGGACCCCAGCGGTGAGAGGCAAGTGTCTAATCGCTTGCGCCACCGAGCCGCCCAGAATATACGCACTAAATTAGAAAATTGACAATAGATGAACATTTTTATGGGAACACAGCACTGGACGAAGATAATCCCGAGGTAGCGTGCTGCCTTGTCACGCAGCGGGCCCGGGATCGATCCCACAGTCGGGACAATTTTCTGGGTGAGATTTTTATCGGGGCTTTTCCTCACTTGTAAGACAAATGTCAGGAAAACTTTAAGGCCCAAACGGTCCCCGAATTCATATGGCCATCATCATCATCATCATCCTTCACCGGTGTGGAAAACAACAGGAAGCTACCACACCTACAATTCCCTAGTAAAGCTGCAAAGCATAGCATGAAAATGCTATTATTGCAGTGAAAGAACTGCCTTCGGGCAAAATTACTATGGATGAATACATTGAAAAAAAAAATTATTATTATTTTGATTATTATTATTATTAGACTTCAGAAAAGCATATGATTCAATTAAGAGGGAGAAGTTATATAGTATCCTGCTGGAGTTCGGAATTCCTAAAAAGTTAGTTAGACTTATACGAATGTGTCTAAATGGCACAAAGAGTAGGGTGCATGTAGGCAAACAGTTTTCGGACACTTTTGAAATCCAGAATGGGTTGAAGCAAGGAGATGAACTATCTCCTCTACCATTTAATTTTGTACTAGAGCATGCCATTAAATCTTTAGAAAATGAGGAAGGCTTACAACTCAATGGTATTAATAAGCTGTTAGTTTATGCTGATGATGTAGTAGTGTTGGCCGATAGCGAGGAGACACTAAACGCCAACACGCACACACTATTGAGTAACACTAAGAAATTAGGACTGGAAGTAAATATCAATAAAACTAAATATATGGTCACATGTAGAAATTCATTATATAATGGAAATGGACAGCTAATGAAAAATGAGGGAAATTTTGAGGAAGTGGGCTGAATTCAAATACCTAGGAACAATAATCACAAATAGGAATGAGATGCATAAAGAAATTAAACATAGGCTCAATTTTGGAAATGCGTGCTATTATGCATTGCAGAGACTCTTGATATCCCAACTCCTTTCAAAAAACGTTAAACTGAAAATATGTAAAACTATTATTCTACCAGTTATATTATATGGGTGCGAAACATGGACTCTTACTTAAAGGGAGGAAAGGAGATTACAAGTATTTGAGAATAAAATACTTTGGAAAATTTTTGGACCAAAGAGAGATGAACAGACAGGTGAATGGAGAAGACTACTTAACAATGAACTACATGGTCTTTATAGGAAGCCAGATATAATAAGAACAGTTAAGTCTCGTAGACTGCGATGGGCAGGACATGTTGCACGTATGGGGAATGAAAGACTTGCATGGAAGCTTCTTGTAGGAAAGCCAGAGGGAAAACGCCCAGTTGGTAGACCAAGAACGAGGTGGGAGAATAACATTAACTATGATTTGAGGGAAGTAGATTATACAGGGAATGATTGGAAAGTATTAGCTCAGGATAGGGATGTATGGAGAGCTTATGTCCGCGCGGCCATGAACCTACGGGTTTGATAGTGCCAGTGAGTAAGTAAGTATTATTATTATTATTATTATTATTATTATTATTATTATTATTATTATTATTATGAGATTCATGCGCAGAACAGCGGGTTACACCAGATGGGATCGGAAAAGGAACACCGATATCTTAAAAGAATTGAAGACTACACCAATTTTGGAATATATTAAACAATATATAATTGTATACCAAGAGGACGAAGATCACTGGGCCGTCCTATGAAACGCTGGAGGGAAAAGTTTCTATAGGATCGTAACAGGCCTTGTCCTAATACTTGGAAGGAAGAAGATTATTATTATTATTATTATTATTATTATTATTATTATTTAGTTATGACAATTGTCAATTGGCATGCATCATGTAATTTAATTTAATGTGCCATTCATATTTATTTTGTATGTTCACGGGTTTTCCAGCTCATAAAAAGGTACCTTGAATCCAGACCTACTTAATCCACTTTGGATAATTATATAAGCTTATAAAATATGATGCTCTTACTTTAAATATGATTAATTTGAAGCATAACATCAATACTAGACGTGTACAATGCTAGTGTAATGCATTCTATAGAATTCTCAGTTACTTATGCTATTGGAATGAGTCAATGGCAAAATGAACATGACAATCTATATAAAGCAATTCCTGGAAATACATTGTAATTGAATTGTATGCGGAGGATAACAGAGAAATAATCCCCACAGCGTGCCATAAATACTCTATGTTAGCCTCCTGCTGAATAATTCACGAGGGAACATCGCTAGTGTTTAAATATATTATAAAATTTACTGTCACCGCACATGGGACTATCTACTATTGTCTTTAACATTTTTAGAACAATTCACTTACCTCAATATGATATTATAATTGTTTCCTCATACCTAAAAATAGAGTGAAATCTCTCTGAACTGACTAGAAAAAGAAACGATTTCTAAGTTATGGTACATTTGTTAGTTTTATCCCTAAATCATTCTGAAACTAAATAAGAATACATTTTATTACATTTAAATGTTGTACATAGTATTGAAACCTAAAAAAAGCAAGTGCTTGTGCTTGGGTGCAGTTCAGTTATATAATAATAATAATAATAATAATAATAATAATAATGATGATGATGATGATGATGTTGATGATGATGATGTTGATGATGATGATGTTGCTGATGTTGATGTTGCTGATGTTGATGTTGATGATGTTGCTGATGATTATGATGTTGCTGATGATTATGATGTTGCTGATGATTATGATGTTGCTGATGATTATGATGTTGCTGATGATTATGATGTTGCTGATGATTATGATGTTGCTGATGATTATGATGTTGCTGATGATTATGATGTTGCTGATGATTATGATGTTGCTGATGATTATGATGTTGCTGATGATTATGATGTTGCTGATGATTATGATGTTGCTGATGATTATGATGTTGCTGATGATTATGATGTTGCTGATGATTATGATGTTGCTGATGATTATGATGTTGCTGATGATTATGATGTTGCTGATGATTATGATGTTGCTGATGATTATGATGTTGCTGATTATTATGATGTTGCTGATGATTATGATGTTGCTGATGATTATGATGTTGCTGATGATTATGATGTTGCTGATGATTATGATGTTGCTGATGATTATGATGTTGCTGATGATTATGATGTTGCTGATGATTATGATGTTGCTGATGATTATGATGTTGCTGATGATTATGATGTTGCTGATGATTATGATGTTGCTGATGATTATGATGTTGCTGATGATTATGATGTTGCTGATGATTATGATGTTGCTGATGATTATGATGTTGCTGATGATTATGATGTTGCTGATGATTATGATGTTGCTGATGATTATGATGTTGCTGATGATTATGATGTTGCTGATGATTATGATGTTGCTGATGATTATGATGTTGCTGATGATTATGATGTTGCTGATGATTATGATGTCGATGATGTCGATGATGTTGATGTTAATGTTGATGATGATGTTGATGTAGATGTAGATACATCTAAACTGGCAAATATAAGGTCATTAAGGCCATCTCTTCTACTCAACTAGCAAATAATAAAATCAAGCAAAAATACGTTATTCCTATAATTTAAATGGTATATTACAATGCGAAGTTGGGAAGTGGTTTTTACAGAAGTGAGGAAATGATAAAAACCGAGCAGTAGCTAGGTTTTTAATTTCCGACATTGTATAAAAACACTTCACAAACGTGTGTTCTACATTATGTTTTGGACGTTTTTTTTTTCAAAATAATAAATAATACTAAAATAATAACAATATTGTTGGAAATATTTTACTTTCATTATAAACAACTGACCGGCGTTAACAGTCTGGTTCAACTCCGAAAATAATTTAGTTGATACTACGTCAGACCGTGACACCAATCAGGCATAAAATGGCGGCAAGTATGAAATATGATAAAATGACGAAATTGAACAAGTGAAGTAGTGCGCGAACTTGGGGGTGTTTCTTTAGTGCCAGAGAAATCTAAATCCAAATAAAGAAAAAAAACATACATTTCTTTCAGAAAGTGGCTGGAGTATCTTGTTAAGTCGACTTTGAATATTGTTTCAAATATAGTTGAGTTCATTTAAAATGCAGTGTTTGTTTCGTATAATAATATTAACACTACCTTTGGGGTATATTTTTCTATATACATTTACGTAATATACATAAAGGACTGTGGTTTTACTTCCTGCCCTAAACAACTCCAATCAATGCTACAAGAGCTCTCAGAAACTAGCAAAATTGCAGGCCTTTCGATGAACAAAAGCAAGACACAAATTATGTCTAATGGTCCGGAAAACCCAATCAAAGTCGATGGAATGGATCTTCAATATGTAAGCGAGTACATATACTTAGGACAACTACTCTCCTTCCATCAGAAAGTAGAGAAGGAAATAAGCAGAAGAATAGCTCTCGCCTGGAAGGCGTTCTGGTCACTGAAATTTATACTGCTGGACAAGTCACTCAACCGGAAACTCAAAATGGAAACACTACAAACCTGTGTTCTTCCAACACTGCTATATGGCTGCCAAACTTGGAATCTTACTGCCAAACTGAAGTACACACTCCAAGTATGCCAAAGGAAAATGGAGAGGAAAATCTTAGGCATAACTCTGAAGGACAGAATCTCGAATACAACACTTCAAGCGATATCCTCAACAACTGATCCCGCACAACAAGCCATCAGGAAAAAATGGAAGTGGGGAGGCCACGTCGCAAGAATACAGGACGACAGGTGGACAATAAAAACAACCATGTGGGACCCGTACACAGGCAAGAGACAGCGCGGAAGACCAAGACGACGATGGGCTGACATCTTCAAAGAACGAGCAGGGGCGCAATGGTCCAGAGTCGCCAGTTGCAGGAAAAGCTGGAGAACAATGGAGAGCCAACTGTGTATTAACTAATCACAGAACAGACAGTGTATACAAACCAAGTGCTACATCCAAGTCAACTTCTCACCACGGAGTAGCTCACCGGGTGACACTCTCAAATAGAGCTTCACCCCTGTACAGGGAGGCCTTTGCCCTAAAGGGACATATCAGGCTTTATTTATATTTATTTATATTATTACAGTATATTTATGTATAGGTTGGCAACTCCGAAATTTAGGAAATTGAACTTTCAATCATGGTCGCCATTCCTGTAAGTACGACTGAACGCACTATCGTGCAAAGTAGTATATTACGATGCGAGGTTGGGAAGTGGTTTTTACAGAAGTGAAGAAAATTTTCAAAATCGAGCGACAGCGAGGTTTTTAATTTCCGAGATTCTGTAAAACACTTCACAAACGTGCGTTTTACATTATTTTTTGTGCGATTGTGTTTTGAAAATAGTAAATAATGGTAAAATACTAACATTTTTGTTGGAAATATTAAGTTCATTATAAGCAATTGACATAGAGGGCACTGGTTTTATTTCCCACACGCGTTTCGTACTATGTAATATTACATCTGGACCCATTTCCACCACCCCTTGGGATACCTCGGCCAGAAGGCCCTACTCCCAAGTCCCAGAATTCTTGTCCTCCCTTTTCTACTTCGCGATCACATTCAAGTTCACAGGCAATAAAACCAACACCTCAGGGAGAAGGTGTCGGAGTCGCAACTTCAGGGGAAATTGCTGAGCTACATAGTACATCAGGTCGCTCATTCCTGATGACCCCACTGTTGGTCCACGGGCTCCTCGAGCCTAGCCGGGAGGACTGCTGTCGCAGATCCACCGACCGTTTCCCTGTTCTGCCTCCAGGGACGCATCCTGCAGCCGTTGTGAGATCGGCTAGGGCTTGAATCCTCAAGCCCCACAGTGCGAGATTATAGTACATCCAGGTACTCATCTCCTGGCGACCCCATAGTTGGTCCACGAGCCCGTAGGCTGAGCCGGGAGCCAGCACAGTTGCTCCCCGCTGTGCTGGTCCGAGCCGTGCTCTGGTCCGCCCCCCAGGGACGTGTCCTGCTGCCGTTATGGGCCGGCTAGGAGCTCGCAAGCTCCCACAGGTAAGCGAATAGTACGACAGGGCGCTCATCTCCTGCCGACCCCACTAATGGTTCACGAGTCCCTTGGACTTAGCCGGGAGGACTGTAAAACAGATCCACCGACTATTCCCACAGTGCACCAGCTGAGGACGTGTTTTGTTGCTGAAGTGGGTCCAGCCTGAGCATTAGTAGTCAGGTTGCTCAACTCCTGATGACCTCATAGATTGTCCTTGGGTCACCCGGTCCAGGAGTCGGCGCAAATCAGGCCCTATATTTATTTTATTACAGTATAGTTATTTAGATTGGCAACCCCGAAATATATGAGGTTGAACTTCCAATCATGATCGCCATTTCTGTATGTACGACAGAACGCAGAACGCACTATCGCGCAAAAAATATTTGTAAAATGTAGAAAATGCAATGCGGATGTGGTCTAATATTAGCTAAGACTAACAAAATACGGAACAAAATAAAATTAAGTAGAAAAATCTTCCTAGATGAATATTTATACGTATGTACAAAATGCTGTATGCAGTATTTAATACACAAATGATCTTCTTGGTGATAAAATATTAAAATCTATATAGAGTCAATATGCCCAATTCACCAATTAATGTTTTAAAATGGTCAACACGTTTCTACAGCCAAGCTGTCATTCTCAACACCAGACTGAATATAGTGTTATGGAGTTAATATTTACATTGTGTAGAACTTAAGACATCAGTTAATTTGGATGTAAGTAATATATATATATATATATATATGTAATATATATATATGTAATATATATATATATATATATATATATATATATATATATGTGTAAAGTTTTAATTAAGATACATGGAAAGCAAAAAAAAAAATACTAATTTGGGAACCAACTTCAAGTTATAAAATCAATTCTGGTACATAAACTATTAAAATACAATACTAGGGAGAATACAATAAACAAACAATACAGAATAGATTAACATCATACTGTAGAAGATAATTGAAGACATTATTGATTGGTATAATCGGACCTGAAATAAGTGCACGGGACACTTGGCGAAATCTCCGTGCAATGGGACGTAGACAGTTGAATCCCTCAACTGACTCTATAGACATTTCTGTAGATGACTTAAATGAACATTTTACCTCAATACCCATGACACCTCCAGACAACAAGACTAAAACAGACATTCTTAAAGACTTATCCCCATCCCCACATATAGGAAGAGATAAATTTTACTTTTAACGACATTTCGCCTATAGACGTTAAAAAAGCACTCAAGCGCATTAAATCCAATGCACAAGGAACAGATAACATCAGCATTTTAATGCTAAATAAAATCATTGACATTATACTACCCACAGTGACTCATATTTTTAATGCTTCCCTTATAACTTCTATCTTCCCTACTGTATGGAAACAGTCTAGAGTTCGGCCTATACCAAAATAAGTACACCTACTAACTGTAATGACTAACCGAACGATTAGCATCCTTCCGACATTATCTAAAGCCCTGGAACATATTGTACATAAGCAAATGACTGAATATCTCCAAGAAAAATCACCTCCTTGATCCTTATCAATCCGGCTTTAGATATGGTCATAGCACAACCACAGCTTTGCTAAAAATTACTGAAGATATTCGTGAAGCCGTGGACAGACGTCAATTGACTCCTTTAACCTTACTTGACTTCAGCAAAGCTTTTGACACAGTAGACCACGACTTACTTATGATAAAGCTCAAGCACCTACACTTGTCTGACAGCGCTGTATCCTGGTTCGACTCATACCTGCACGGTCGTCAACAATACGTTTCATTAAACTCTAGATCTTCGTCTTGGCGCAACGTGCCGGCTGGAGTCCCCCAGGGCAGTGTTCTCGGACCTCTTCTTTTCTCAATCTACATAAATGACTTGCCAACTGTACTAAAGCACTGCCGTTATCACCTCTACGCTGATGATCTCCAAATTTACCTACATTCACCTCCTCATTCTCTCTATAACAGCTTGACAAAAATGAATGACGATCTCATATCCATCTTTAACTGGTCTTCAAGTATCGGTCTAAATCTAAATCCTAACAAGTCACAAGTAATTCTAATGGGACAACAAAGACTGCTTACAACCTTTGACATATCTACACTACCAAACATTACTATAAATAATATAATCATCCCTTATTCTTCTTCAGTAATAGATCTTGGACTACATCTAGACGCAAATCTAACCTGGCAAACACAAGTGAAACACATATGTAAAAAGACTTTCTCCATCTTACATTATCTTAGACGTTTAAAGAATTTTCTCCCAGTTTCGTTAAAACAAATCCTTGTGCAGAATCTTGTGTTACCACACTTCGATTATTGTGACATTATATATAATGATCTAAACTATGACTTGTCGCAGAGACTGCAGCGTGTTCATAATGCTTGCGTTCGATTCATTTTCAATATCCGCCGTTATGACCATATTTCCGAACACTTTAATAACCTCTCTTGGCTCCGTCTTACTGACAGACGTAAATTGCACTCTCTTTCACTACTTTTCAAGCTTCTGAATTCCTACATCCCTACTTACCTGGCATCTAGATTTGAGAAGTTATCCTCTTACCACAATATTGACACTAGATCACAAGATAGCAGTCTGCTAACAATTCCTCTTCATAGCACTTCCTCCTATTCTACTTCCTTCACAGTAGCCTCTGCCCGCTCCTGGAATCTCCTTCCTCAAGATATCAGGGGTTGCCGCACACTTGGTACCTTTAAGTCACGCTTATACAGTTACCTGTTGTCTAATAATTAATTTTTCTCTATTTATTTAATTTTATACTATGTCATTATCTTTTCCTCGTTTTTTTATGTATCTTGTACATATTATATATTTAATTCGTTAAATTTAGAGTAAATCAAAATACATTATAAATATTAATTGTATTGTATTCATAACTTGTAATCGTTTATATATTATATATATATATTGTAATTTAGATTTAAGACTATTTTTTCTTTGTATTTTTTTTAAACCTGGTTGAGTGGTAGACAAGGCCTTAAGGCCTTAACTCTGCCAGGTAAAATAAAGCTATTATTATTATTATTATTATTATTATTAGAGAATAATATAAACCAAAAATTTAGGAAGAAGTTTAAAAAAATATATAACACACTCTCGCACAAAGAGTTAATGGAAAGGAGAATGGATATATTAAAACCAAACTAAAGAAAGTAATTAAATGCTTAGGAAATAACTTAAACCAAAATAGGTCACCACTTATTTTTATTTAGAAATATGTAGGCCTATTAATTTGATTGGTTTAAACAATTAATTTAATTTTTTGCTTTCGTAGATCTCTCTGTTTTTAGTTTGTTCAGCTCTGGATAGTATACAATGAATGAATTGTGTAATTTGGGTTCTAGATATCTACTAATTTTTGATCGAGCAGTTGTGCAGATATTGGAACCTGTAGCAAAAAGTAGTATTTTGTCTAGTGCTGTAAAAATTGAATTATTATCTTTAAGTTACTTTTATTTTGATGGAAATAAGTAAGCAATTAAATTGATATTAATAATGATTATATAATATTGCAATAATAAATCGAAAGTCCACTCGTAATACAAAATCTAGTATTACCTTCATATTTTACTTATCTAATTATCTTGTAATATGTTTTACGTGACAAAAATTGTCATCATCATCAAATACTATCAGTGATCAGATTTTCAGTCTTGTCTTCTACATGTGAGTTGAATTCTCCATCGTTTCGTCTTCGCACGCGTGGTAAGGTTCGCCATCATAACTGTAGAATGTGGAAAGAAGAAAATCCACGTGTCTTAATGGAATATGAACGTAATAGCGCCAAATTTAACGTGTGATGTGTTTTGATTTGTGATACAGTGATCGAACCTTTCTTCTTTGCTGAAAGTACAGTGGTAGGAACACGATACTTAGATATGCTGGAGAACTTTGCAGTTCCGTAAATACCGGATGATCTCTTCTTCCAGCAAGATGGAGCCCCTCCACATTCCACCAATGAAATTCAAGACTACTTCAAGAAGCAATTTCTAAATGAGTGGATCAGAAGATAAAGTTCTACTGAATGGCCTCCAAGGTCTCCAGATTTAACACCCTTAGATTCATTTATATCCTATTGTTTGCAGATGACCAATAATAATTGAAAATTAAGAAGATGATCTACAGAAAGGTCTGTATGAACTTAACAAAATTACAGAAAAATATGGATTGAAGATATCTACAGAGAAAACAAAAATTATGGCATTTCAAGGTGTAGATCCTGTCAGAATTAAATTGTACTTGACAATAAAATTTTGGAGCAGGTGAATAATTTTACATATCTGGGATGCAATGTCTCATATGAAGAAGGAAAGGATGTATATGCAAAAATATCTAAATTTTTAAGAATTTTATGGTTAATTCATTCTATCTTCAAGCCACAGTTAGTCCAAAAACATTCAACACTAAAAGTGTATAAAACACTGGCTCTTCCAACTCTTTTGTATGGTAGCGAAGTATGGACGTTGAAACAGAAGGATAGACAGATAATTAGATCTGCTGAAATGAGATACCTTCGGAGGACTACAGGATGAACACTACTAGATCACAAAAAATTAAGACCTCTTAGAACAATTACACATGGAACCTTTAGAAAACAATATTTGTGATTATAAGTCAAGATGGATGCAACATGTTAATCGAATCGGAGATCACAGAATGTTAAGCTGTCAACCTGCAGGAAGAAGAAGACCAGGATGTCCACTCAAAAGACTTCTGGATGGTGTTTCTCTTGAGGCCGAAACAGGCCAATAAATGACCTAAATTCGTAAATGTACTATGTTGATGATGATGCAGATTTATTTCTGTAGGGATACGTAAAAGGCATTGTTTATCGAACTTTTTATACATCCCTTATAATTTAGTAAAAATATTTAAGTAGTAAAAATATAGGGTCTGGCTGGCCTCCGAAAGCGAATAAGAGATGCTTGTTGCCCCATTACTCCTATAATGCCACGGAACATATGGGGGAGATAGAATATTGTCTTAATATTATTAGGAGCATCAGAGGGACACGCGTGGAAAACTGTTGAAAGTTGATGATTTTTCTAACATTACATCTAAGTCCGGTTATTCTGTCGTTATTAGTTTACGAGATATTCAGGTTGAATTGTGTAGTGATTCAATAGGACACACTGTATAAATATCTCATTATCAAATATTACATCTGCCTCAATTAATCTGAAAGTTATAGAAATATAATATTCTCATCCCTAACAAATTTATAGCATGATGCCTCAGCAAATTCAACTTGAGGAGGAAAATATATTACGATATAATGTAAAAACATTCTAGTAAGGAGAAAATCATTAATGCATTTTAAAAAAAATATGTATATTTCCAGCCATTTGATGTATGTTAACTATTTGCTTAACGACTCGTTTTGTGTAGAGAAGTCTCATTGCATGACTCAACAAACAAAGTAACATGTTTTATTGCTGCTGTAATTTAAACACGCTTATTTAAACATCACGTTAAATCTCTGAACTGTAATTTACTTGTAACACAATATATTAGCAAAATGATTTATTATGGTGAAAAACTTTTCATGCATATTATATTTTCCTAACATTTAAACTTCTTATTCATGTAATTAAGGGAAGTCAGTTTTCAAGCTTTAATACATTCTTTATAAAACAAATATTATGATATCTGACTTACAGTTTTCAATTATATGGTATAACGAACGCCATACTTACATTCAAAACATTTCCGTTTTTTGTAGTTACCATGCTGGTTACATTTTCAGAGGTCCGCGGGTTTAAATCAGCCAGCGCAGCGTGGAGATTTTTAAGAATATAAAGTCTTCAGTATGGCTTTCTTAGGAAGAAGAAGGCCTAAAACTTAATGGAATTAATGAGCTGTTAGTTTATGTAGATGATGTAGTACTATTTGGCGATGGCGAAGAGATGCTAAAGGCCAACACGCACACACTATTGAGTAACACTAAGAAATTGGGACTGGAAGTATATATCAATAAAACTAAATATATGGTCTCACAGAAAAATACATTACATAATGGAATTGGGCAGTTAGTGACAAATGAGGGAAATTCAAAGGAAGTGGCTGAATTCAGATACCTAGGAGCATTAATACACAAATAGGAACGAGATGCGCAAAGAAATTAAACATAGGCTCAATTCTGGAATGCGTGCTAATATGCATTGCAGGGACTTTTGACGTCCCAACTCCTTTCAAAAAAACGTTTAAACTGAAAATATATAAAAACTATTATTCTACCAGTTATATTATATGGATACGAAACATGGACTCTTACTTTAAGGGAGGAAAGGAGATTACGAGTATTCGAGAATGAAGTCTTAGGAAAATGTTGGACAAAAGAAAGATTAACAGAGAGGTGAATGGAGATGACTACATAACAGTAAATCACATGGTCTGTATAGGAAGCCAGATATTCATAAGAACAGTTAAGTCTCGTAGACTGTGATGGGCAGGACATGTGGCACGAATGGGGAATGACATACGTGCATGAAAGCTTCTTGTAGGAAAACCAGAGGGAAAACACCCACTCGGTAGACCGATAATGAGCTGGGAGAATAATATGAACCATGATGTGATGGAAGCAGATTATACAGGAATGATTGCAAAACATTGGCTCAAGATGGCCATGAACCTACGGGTTCGATAGTGCCGGTGATTTAGTTAGTTAGTTATGGTTTTTACAGGAAGGAAAGTAAAACCATGGGTTCGTGTCATAGATTTTCGGCAGGAAAAAGAACTCGTGGGTGAAATAAAAGTTATCTTAGGAAACTTTTGTCAGTTATATCACGTCCTGATTTGAATATAGACTCCAAACGTGTAGCCGTGTGATTTAGGCACGGAGCTACGAGACTTGCGCTGGTTCAGGTCTCCATGGGGGAAGAAATTGTATCATGGATTTCCGGCCAGTATGGGAGAAGTGACCATCCATTATCGTGAGGCACTTGGGTAGCTACAATAAATATCGGCTCCAGGTTGATAAAACCAGTTATGCCGGCTGGAGGACTCTAAGTACTGACCATATGTCACTCCTATACAGGCTGGATGATCGTCTACCTCTGTGATTAATACGTGTGGAAGTGAGCCGAGCCGGCTGGTAGGCCAAGGGCCTTCTAGGCCTCTCGCGCCGTGGAATTTTTTTAATGATATGATTGTTAGACTACCATTAAATAAAATACTACGAAACTAATTAAATGTAGCACATGAACACCTCTCAAAATAGGCCCGTTAATTAAAAAAATCACTTACTTAAACATTTTACCTTAGACAAAAACAAATTATTTTGAAGAAAATATGGGTAAAATGTTCGAGGATATTGTTTATGCTCATTAAGGTAATTTACTTTTTATCTAGATCATATTCGAACTTCTTAGATGAATGCTAATTTACGATTGTTTCCAAATTTAGCCTTTCCTCAGACATATTACGTTCCAAAACAGACAAATAGCGGACGTGTATTAACCGTGTTAAAAATAATTTTTCAACATATATATTTCAAAAGTAAATGCTCTAAAACATATTTAAAATATCAAGAGAAGCTGCACGGTTTAAGTATTAACAGACAAAATAAAGCTAATATTGCTGCGTTGTTTATTTCGGCAGCATATGTGTAGTTTTATCGTGATTGTTATACTATCCGACACAGCGGAACTTTGACCTGCTTTATTTGTGGATGATTTGCGAACTAATGCCATGTCATCCCGCGTACACTCGCTTCACGTCAATCTGTGTCCTGGGTGTGGAGCAGCTATTACCCTAAGTAAGTTGGGTAAGTGCTTTATTTGCCATTTGTTTCTGACTGTACGTGGTAGTACAGTCCAGTTCTGATAACTGAAGCCGTCTTGGTCAAGCCAAAGGCGCGTGACAGGAGAGAACATGGGGAACGAGTTACCATGCAAACAACATTTTATTATTAATAATAATTGAATTAATTGTTATAAAAACAACGTTATTCTATAATGAACACTCCAAACTTATTAAACAACAAAAGTATTCACTAAAACAAAACTAGTAGATATAAAAACGCAACATGTTCAGTCCAGCCGCTCAGCCTAAGGTCCTGACGTTTTCATTACAGTGTTGCTGATATGGATATGCATTATTTATGTACCACGCGGTTAGTAGAAATACAGCCGAAACAACAGCGCACAGCAATTTCAAATCTCACTACCGGCGTCAAGAGCAGTGATTGGTTGTGGCGGACGCCCACTCGCACACAACTACCGGTATTTCCTTATTGGCAGGGGAGGGTGAGTTTCTCCCTTTACCCTTCGTACAACCTAAACGTCAAAGCTGGATACTCAGCGGCTGGACTGTAGTAACTATTATGTCTTCTAAACTGAGAGTAGTTACTGGCAGTACCTCTAACTCGCCCTTTCCCCTTACCGCACCATATACTATCGACCTTTCAAAAGCGGCTAAAGAAGCCAGAACAGTACTGTATCTACGTTAGTGCGACGCAACGAGGGTGTTGCTCTGACTGGAGGTAAATGTTCTCCTGTGTCGTATACATATGTCATGCATTGATTTATAGTTACATTTCAAATGCTGCGATTAATATAAGTGATTAAAATAGGCCTGCCATTTCAAATATAAGTGGAGAAAGGTTAGAAAAATGTTACTCAGGGGCTTTTATTACATACTTGAGGTTCTCTTAAATGTCGCAAATCTACAACATGAGACTACGGCTTTAATTATCATCCTATGGAAGCCATGACAGAATTTTTTGCCTTATAAAAGTCAATCGAACCCTGCCGGGTTTTATTCCACGAATCGTGGAACCAGAGACGAACATGATAATCACAAGCCCACTTAGACCGACAAAATAATTCGCAAAATCCTGTGTATTTATAACGTCCTACAGTCCTAAAGTGGACCTGTGTTTAGTATGAGATTATTGTTGGTAGATCAGTTGAAAGTCCAAGAATGAGGTGGGAGAATAAACCATGATTCGAGGGAAGTAGATTTTACATGGGATTATTGGAAAATATTAGCTCAGAATTCGGATGTGTGGGGAGGTTATGTCCACGCGATCATGAACCTGCGGGTTCGATAGTGCCAGTATACTTATATGTTAATCACAGACGTTCATCCAGCCATTATAGGGGTGACATGTGTCCTTAGCCATGATAGCTGGTTTTCTCAACCCGACCTTAGATTAGGAAATTTATGAAATTTGGCAAGTTGCATTTTGGAAATAAGCATTTTTTTCTTCATCAATAATTACGGATTAAGCCTATGTGGCTTGTTGCGGTCTCATAGATTCTCATTCAAAAAGTTAAATCCATCTACTTTTCGGTCTACCAACATTCCTGTTTCCTTTTGGTTTGTAACTAAGTATAATTTTTGGTATGCGTTCATCTTTCATTCTTTGAACATGTTGTTTCCAGTTTTTCCTAAAGTATTTTATCTTATTTAACATTTTAAAAATATTTAGCTCATTTCTTATATATTCACTTCTTCTTTTTTGTAGAATTTTGCAGCCAGCTACACTTTTCAGAAATCTCATTTCAGCTGCTTCTATAATCGTCTCTTCTCTTTTAGTTAAAACCCGATATTCACAGCCCTACAACAATAATGGAACTGCCACAGCTTTATGAAATTTTAGTTTTGTTTTCTTTGTTGTATTTTAAAATATTCTCTTAATTGTGCCACATATATAATTAAATGTATTAAAATTGTTCAAATATCTTCATTTTTAAAATAGGAGATTTCATAACCGAGGTATTTAAATTGGTTCACTTGTTCACCGGGTTTTCCCTCCAGAATTATTTTAGCACTTATGGTATCAGATCCTTTCAAAGCTAAGATTTTCGTTTTACTTATTGATATTTTTAATTATAATTTTGTATAATATTATTTAATTGAAAGAGTGATTTCTGTAGACCCAGCTTTTTATATCCCTTAATATTTTCTTAATACCTGTAATAGTTGTGGAAATAAGAATGAATATAATAGTCACTGACCCCTTAATTATGTTAGTACGTTGTTAAAAAAGTTTAAACTTGTTGCTACTGAAGTGTCCTGCAGGCGCGAGAGTGTTGCTAACAGATATGCAGGCCTGTTCCCTTGAGAGCTCTGACTCACCAATGATAATTACGTTTAGCCGGCTGTGCCATGTTCAAACTGACCCTCTTCTTCAGGAACCACCCCCACAATAAAGCACAAGGCTGCTGGATTACATGATTATTATAGCATATAAGGCATGTTGAGGGACTCCCACAGTGACATCATCCAACCCCTCCCATCTTCTCTCGTGGGGTTTGACCGGTAACTAACACGCGGTGTAGGGGAACTCCTAACATACACACACTCTCAAGTAATTCAAGTTTTTTTACAGCAGTGAAATGTCTGATAATGTACTATATATGCTGAAAACATGAGTCTACTATGTGTAAAATCTTGCACAGAGTGGAGAGCGAACTCTATATACAAACTTTCACAGATATTTTCAATTGATTTGGTGTACCTATAATTTCTCCTATTAGAAATATTGAAGCTGTTGAAATGAGGTTTCTGAGCTTTGTAGCTGACATTATTAGATAAAAGGAGAAGTAAAGACATTACAACTGAACTAAAAATACATAACATTATAGACATAAAAAAGAAGACATCAGATTAATAGGAGGGAGCATATACAGCATCTGCTAGAAACATCAATTACCAGAACAACATGCAATTACGATCTTCGCGGAAGAAAAAATCCAGGAAAACCTACAAAAAGATGGAGAGACCAGTTTTTTATAGAGCTGGAACGTAACTTATGGCCCATACCGCAATGTAGATGATGATATTCTGTTTGAACCTAAAGTAGACCCATACGTTATTGCTATTTATTAATTCCATATTTACCCACATAAAATCGGAGTTTTCGAACATAAATATACTTCATATTTGAAGAGAAAAAATTATACGCTCAGACCGGGACTTGAAACCGGGACCCCTTGGTTCTCTAGACCAAGTGCTCTACCAACTGAGCTACCTGAGCAAGTACCGATCTAAACGCAAATCCTTCTCTATATACATTGTAATTCCCGTCCACCAAATGCTATGAAGCCATGCTTCTATCTTGCAAATGGCGGCTCCTTAATTAAGAAGACATATTTGGGAATTATACATTACAGCCAGTACGGCTTTTTCCATGTTATTATTATTGATTTCGTGCATCTCATTGATGGATAAATCATATTTGAAGAGAAATTTGCAAGATAGAAGCATGGCTTCATAGCATTTGGTGGACGGGAATTACAATGTATATAGAGAAGGATTTGCGTTTAGATCGGTACTTGCTAAGGTAGCTCAGTTGGTAGAGCACTTGGTCTAGAGAACCAAGGGTCCCGGGTTCAAGTCCCGGTCTGAGCGTATAATTTGTCTCTTCAAATATGATTTATCCATCAATGAGATGCACGAAATCAATAATAATAATAAATATACTTGTTACATTAGTGGTTTCTTCAGAGCTGCTCTGGAACCAGCATTGATCAATCCGTTATGTTTGTGTTACCTCAAATATCCTTATTTGATTGACAGGATTCGTTGGTGCTCGCTGGCATTATTCTAGAAAACATTTGGAAATATTTCCTATATTCGCAGTTCTCCACAGATCAGGAATCGGCAACCAGAAACAAACTCCCTTAAACATTGATTAATGCATGGCTGTTAACAACTGTTCACTAGGTGTAAAAAGGCGGTCCCCCCTTCTATCCGCATGTAGGTGCACTCCCAATGAAATAACACAACTGAGAAGTGAGTAGCAATGCCTTACCTTGTCAGCCTATCCGACATAGCGTCTTTCACACCTAATGAGCATTTATTTACAACCATATGCTATACGATTGCCAGGTAAAGAAAGACCTTGAGAAGAATTCTAAAAGAAGATAAGACCCATTTGAGATCTTAAGCCTATGTTGATATCCGGTTACAAAAGTTGAAATTAATTATAAAGAATTTTGACTCGCTAACCATGTGACATCTTTTAGCCTACAGTCGCCCGCTAACCAGTGCAAGAAAACTTTTCAGTTCGAGCTTAGATTATTTATTTATAGTTATTCAGCCTCGTAATTGAATAGTTATTTGATATTTGACATATTTTATATCTTGTTAAAAAAAACTGAAACTGAGGTTGAGGAATTGGGACACACTAATCACGTGACTCCTTGCATTGTTATCTTCTAGCCAGCGAAAAGCAAAGATTTCAATTGTTCTAAGATGTTTATTTTTTATACATCAGATACATTGCTTGTTCTTATAGAAATATTACCTACTGATTGCGATTAGAAAGGAAACATGTCTGGACGATACATTTTAATAAATGTTGAAAAGAAGTAGGTAAACGTTAAATATATTGACTTTTTCAGGGATGTTTGCTCAGTGTACATATGGCATGACTTAAGTACATTTTATCGTTAATGATAGCGATACAACTCAAGTTAGATGGAGGGAAACGTTTAGAAGACCCTTGGCCTATAAGGCGACTGCTTGCCTCACATCCACACGAGTTGAAGAATGTAATGCCAATTGCTTTATACCAAAGTTTTATTTTTGTTAACATGTCCTGAATCCTCTTAAGTAAACATTTCATGTATTGTAAATATTTAAATTACTTCAAATGAAAATTACAACCAAATTTTTCTCATTTTATAACATTCACTGATAAATATACAGGCGCATAATAATTAGCGCCACATACTACACGTATATTTTTTTTTTGTAAATCTACAATATGTATAATGGTGTAACAGCCAAATGTTGCTCCGTAGCCTCTCCTTAGTTAGGAGTTACTGTAACAAATTAATTTAGTTACGCTTATTTCCCAAAGATGTTATGAATGGTATGCGGTCACCATATACCTACCCAATGAGACATCTACAATAGTAGGCAATGGAAATATGATTTGGATGAAAAATGTAGGAAAATTTTGCTTAGAAGCCTCTTTATTGAGGCTTAAGGATCTTTTACGAGCCTGAAAAGCTTCAGACTTGAGACTCACGGCTTAAAGTCCCTCTAGGAGGACTATCTTCTTGTATTTTACCATCCTAAAAAACCCATCAACCCCGGCCGGGTTTAAACCCGCGACCTTCAAGGTTAGAGGCAAGGAACATAACCACTAGTAAATCTTTTTATGAATATAATACTTCACTCCATGTAATTTCCTCATTAACACATTCCATACAATGAAATATCGTTTAATGTCCTTAATAAGTTTTTTTAATAAAAATAGAGCTATGCATAATGCAAGGTTGGAGAATAAGTATTAATGATTTTAATTCATATACTTACTTGCACCATTTTAACGTATGGTGCTGAAGTGTGGCAAATTCCGACCAGGGAAATGAAAAGAATTTTAAGTACAGGAATGAATGTTTTAAGAAGATCAGCTGGAAAATCTACAGTGGATAAAATACGAAATAAAGGAATAAGGAAAATTATGGGTGTACAAGAGGAGCCGGACATCATAGACATTATAGAAAAGAAAATATTACGGTGGTATGGCCATGTCAAAAGAATGATAGACAAAGATTGCCTAAAATTGTTATAGAATGGATCCCAATGGAAAGGAGGAAGACCGAAGAAAACTTGGATAGAAAGGGTACAAGCAGTTATGAATATCAGGGGATTGGAGGAAGATCAATGGATGGCCAGAGAGGAATGGCGTTTGGTTTCCGGAAGATGGCGGCAGCTACCATAATACCGGATGATGATGATACTTACTTAGAAAGTATAATCACTCAAACTGGTGGAACATCGGAGGATGTTATGAGAGCAAATGTAACATTTGTACATCTTTACGCTTCCTGGAGAAATACATATATTTCAAGGAGCACTAAATTAAGAATTTTCAAAAGTATTGTTAAGGTGTTCTTCGTTGTGTGCCAGAAACGTGACTCTCTTGTAAAGCTGTCAAGTAAAATTACAGACTTTTATTAATAAATGCCTGTGAAGAACTTTAAATATTCGTTGGCCCAGTTATAATAAGCAATAAACATTTACAGAGACTGGCAGACGATGAACCAATTGAGTATAACCTAGCACAAGTGCCGTATATTGCGTCTACAATTGAAGATAATGTAACAAATATGTTACAATTAATCTCAGATCATTCAAATCCAATTGTACGCAATGTTGGACATACGCTACTGGAACATCATATACACCGGAATATATTTACCAGATCCCTTTCCCTAATGGATACAGACCACTGAAATGAGTGATGTGTTACAACCAGGGTAGTGTGGCTCATTCCTGACCGTCGGTGTCCGGCCGTGCGGTTTACGATGTCCTGTTCTAGAGAAGTAATATCTCATTTCAGCCAATTCCACACCGACTATCGGCTGAACACCATATGCTACTATCACGCGAGGGGTATGTGGTTTAACACCCAACTGATAACCACTAAGGTATTAGCTACCAGGGAGCCTCAAGTGGTTCCAGACGTGGCACACCGGACAATGCTTTGATTGCCATCTCTTAGTTTTAACCAATTGAATTATAAATTGGTACGCGTAAATTCAGTTGGATAGACATTATCTGCGGAAACCAACGGAGACTGTTGAAAGGCAGGGATTAAAATGGATTCTCCAGGGAGCTCGGGCAGTGGGACGCCCAAAAGGAACATGGGGGATATATGTAGAAATAAAGAACGTGGACCGAAGTCAAGGTTATTCTTGCCAATCCCGTTATCTCTCATTGATTCACTATGGTCCACCAGAGTGTAAAAGATCCTACTACTATATACTGCTATAGCAGGATTTATATTCTAGTAAAAAGTAAAGTAAAGTAAAGTGATCCCACAACAGGCACGGAGGCCCTTGGGGTAGTAGGAGGTTAAGGCTCCCACATTTTCTAGACAATCGGCACTTTATGTCAGCCGGGTGGATTTATATTCTATGACTATAAATCAAATAAAAGCACCCGAAATTAACTAAACATCGCATTTATCGCTGGAAATATATAAACAAGGGGGCTTTCAAACATTGAAAGTCGAAACCTACCTTCCAATTTCTCCCAGAGAAGCGTTGTGATGTACCAAGACCATTTATAAAACAATTATCTGCCACTTTTAAATGTAAGGCACTAAACTCAAGCATAGTCTCCATTAGTCTAGATTGTACCATATCACCCATATTATTTAAGATATTTATACTTAAAGGCTGTCAAAATGGAGCAAAAAAATGTCCCAGAATGGGGGTACCAATTGGAGATGGGTGAACATATACAAGTGTAAGAGTTTTTTGCGGATGACACGTAAATGCGCAACAGCGTATGAAGACATGGAGTTGATGTTCAGGAAATTATTGGAAAGGAATTCGATAATTGGACATTTTGAAATTAATTGTGAAAAAGCCGTTTTATGTGAGATGTGGAAGAAGAAACCGAAATATTTAATTAGTAGCAGGTCAGCAGAAGGTGGTGTTTTTATAAGAGGATGTGCAGAATTTGAACATTTGGGAGTAAAATAGGATAAAGAGGATAGGACTAGAAAGTGGCTTTAAGGACAGAAAAAAATAAAGATAGATTATTAACATTAAGGTTAAATGGGTTGCCTATGGAAACTAAGGTATATAAATCAGGAAAAGCAAAGACAAATATGTAATCTAATAATTGAGAACCTACTGTCACATAGGCCTATGATACTGAAGCATGGAAATTCAACAAAAATTTAGGTAAAAAAAACAAAGCCATACGAGAAAAAAAATATTAAATGTTCAATAGTACATTATATAAGATATAAGCAATTAAATGGCATATACGACGTATGCTAGAAGAACGTTTACCCAGAAAAAAAAAAATTGTAGTGTTGTCTACCAGGAAGAAGAAAGAAAGGAAGACCTCGAAACTCATGGATGCATAAAATAAGAACTGGAACGGCAAGAGAACTGCAGGACATGTAGTGAATGGATAGAGACTAATGAAAAAGGGGGGGAACTTCAGACACTGAAAGATGTGTAAGCATCGAAAATCTGTATATAAATAAATAATAATAATAATAATTATTATTATTATTATTAATATTATTATTAATACTATTATTAACGTCACAATGAGAACAATGATTATGGTAATAAGGAGGAGGACAGAAGGCTAAGAATACGCAGAGAGAATTAAAAAGAATAGAGAGAAAAAATGGGGATCATACAATAGTGTATTATACAATAAGGGAGAGAAACAGATAATTTTCCACGAGGCACGTAATTGAACCTCAGGGATTTATCCTGATGTCTACAAATGTACCGAGAGGGAAATGTGTTTCGACCCCATGATGTAGGCCTATAGACTATTTTTTCCAAGCCCGTGACTAATTTTCGCATACTAGGCCTATTTTATTTTTATTTATCAACGTTTCTTGGAGGAATTTAACTAAGAGCCCTGATCCTACGGATTTGTTTTTGTGTTTATATTTATTGTATTGTTAGAAATTGTAAACGAGATGCAAAATGAGTAGTTTTGAAGAGTCAAAAGATATACAGTAATAGGCCCTATTTATTAATACTAAGGATTTTTTTATTACCTCAGCTTCGGAGAATAGTCTGATTTTCCGCAACATGTCTCTGTCGAATTGAAGTAAGCAGATTATCTTTATAAGCCTTAGCGCAGAGCTACGGGACTTGCGCTGGTTCGAGTCTCCATGGGGGAAGAAATTTTCTCATGGTATTTCCGCCAGTATGGGACCGGTGCCCACCCAGCATCGTGAGGCAATTGGGTAGCTACAATAAGTAGCGGCTCCAGGTTGAGGAACCAGCTATAACGGCTGGGGGACTCGACATGCTAACCACATGTCACCTACACTGGCTGTTGATCATCTACCTCTGTGATTGACACATATGGATGTGAAGGGCGAGCAGCCGGCTGGTAAAAGGGCAACCGCTAAAAAGTGGAAAGACCCTCAATCGGAAGATTATCTTTATAGCAATTTTTTACCATTACTATCAATGTAAACTAAAATAAAGAGAATTAAGGAGCTTTGGAATCGAGGTACAGTAACATTCTATATTAAACAAAATGTGTATAAATGCATGAGAATCATTAAATTAGAAATGTGAATATGTTGGTGACATCAAGTTGTAGTTAGTCTGATCACGGATTAACAGAGACATCTTTGCTCCCTCGTCCCTGTGCTGGTTAAATCCCTTTTCACAAATTGATACTTTCAAACAATAGGCTTCCATCTTCAATCAAAATGAGACTATGGGACTACTGCATTCAACAATAAGCTATTGTGCAATCCCCATTTCACACCCACGCACTTTCCTCTGTCCCCCTCTATATAGTCCATTTTCATTCATCAGTGGCACACGGCTATAAAATTACAGTTTTATTAAGTAAATCAAATTATCTAATTCCTCGTCGAAAAGGATCTATTGATTTTTAAGAGCCATTGTGTTCATTAATTACAACAAAACGTTTGCCAATTTATTTTGCACACGATAACGCTGCCAGATTTCACCAAGGATAAATCACTATAAATACAGGGTGTAAATTAATCAACAGCAACACACACGAACTAGAATATTATGTTACGGCAGTGAGGCCTGGACAATTTGCAGTGTAGATGAACAAAGACTAACTGCGGCAGAAATTAAATTTATGAGACGTGCTGCAGGTTACACAAGAACATACCATAAAAGGAATTCTGAGATTCTCAAAAAATTACATACAGAATCAATCATGGAATATGTGCAAAAATACAGAAACAACTGGTAATCTCACGTGAGAAGAATGAGCAGAACAAGAATACCAGCCACCAGGCAAGAGATCTTTGGTCAGACCCTTCAAACGTTGGATTGAGACCGTAACAGACCGCTAAGTCTATCAAATGAAAGGAAGAAGAAGAAGAAGAAGTGAATAAAAGTGATGAAATTTACTTGGTTGTGGAAGAGTTACAGATAAGTAATTTGAGATAAACCCAGGGTCTCAGACAAAATAACATCAGTTAAGCAATTGTTAAAGATGTTTACATCTGTTATTCATAATCCAATTTTAAAATTAAATAGGGGTTTAAATATTATATAAGATATAACTAATTGAATTGGAATGGACATGTGCGACGAATGCTAGAAGAAATATTATCCAGAAAAACATGGAATGGTGTCCACCTGGAAGAAAAAAAAAAGCAAGATCTCGAAACTCGTGGAGCAATAAATAAGAACTGGAATGAGAACAAGAGGATTGGAGGACATGGGGGTGGACTGATATGAACGAGTGGAGAAAGAAAATAAAACAATAGGCACAGAAATATGTGTAATCATTGAAAATATGTACATAAATAAAATAAAGTATACCACTGTAGTTTCGGGTTAACATTGTTGCCTTAGTTACAGCGGATCCGGATTTCGACATCCGATCGGAACAAGTTTCCTGGGAAAGGCTTTTTTCCGGGATTTTTCCTCATCAATAAGCCAAATGTCAGGATACTTTAAAGCCCTAAATAGTCAACCACCTGGCCATCAGAATCATCCAAATCATTTTAGCCTTATTTAGTATTAATATGTAAATGAAAGTTGTATGGAAGTGAAAATTGGATAAGGAAATCAAGGGATAAAAGCAGGATGCTATTTTTACGTAATGTGAAAGGATGCACAAGAGCGGATAGAATAAGGAATGAAACTATACGAGAAGAATTAAATATATATAAAATTGAAGATAAAATCAGCGAAAATAATAAGAAATGGACACGACACACTTAAGGAGAATCATGCCCATGAACGAATACCCACCAGAACCTTCCTGTTTATACTCCCAGAGGAACAAGAGATGTTGCCGGACCACTCGCGCAGACCGCCTCCCCTTTTACACTTCGCCGGAACCCGGCTGCATAGCCTACAACTTGTAGAAGAAGAAGAAGAAGAAGATAAGTTGTATCATGTAAGAAATGTTCGTGTTGTCTCGGAAGTAGCCTCGGCATTAAACTGATCACTAATTCAGGAAGTCCCTCCATGCCCTTGCCTCAATGATAGGCTACTGAAGTTACGAATATTCAGATTTCTTAAAGGTTGATTTGATTCATAATATAATTGCCCAAACTGAAAGGAACTAATGTGGATATGGATAATCGTACGACTTTACGTCACCAATAAAGTATCTGTGTGATCAAGAGTTTAAAAATTCTCTCCCGACAGGTCGTATCTCTGCAAGGCCCGCATGGCTTGGGATATGTAAAAGTTCGTACAAAATGAGAGATTATACTATGGTAAAGATAGAGAGAGCGAGATAATAAAGATACAGAAAGCCGTGGGATGGCTTCAAACATTAAATACGGATCAGATGATACTCTACTATCAGGACCATTTTCTAATCGACGTGTTTTGAAAATTTAGCTTGTAAAGAAACACTAAATATTTGCCAGTAATTGTATAGATTGTGTAAGTTAAATGTTGAAAATATGTTAGATTACCTCTTACAACATTGTTATGATGTAATCTAATCCTTAGTTAAGCCGCAAAGCCATTGATACAGTTATCAGTTAATTTTATTACTGGATTAACAGTTTCAAATGTAAACAACTTCAATAACGGTTATTAAAAGACTGTAGCCTATATACGCTATCACAAATTGCAGTTACTAATCTGACTGATAACTTATATACAATTTGTTTTTGAGACCCTGAGTCCCAATCTCAATTCGTTTACATTCAATCTCAATATAATCATTAGAGATAGGATTTTCATGTACTAAAAGTTAAGACTGCGACGTAGTATAATAAGAAGTTAAGACTTATGACTGTCTTTTGTTTTTGTTTCACGTACAAACAGTTTAATAGTATAATGAGAAGTAAGAAATTTGCCTGATTTTTATCTTTGTTTTTTTTTAAATTTCTTTCTTTTTCGTTTTCTTTCGATTACGCTGTTTTTCCTTTTTGTTTAACTTTGTTAACCTATTTATCTTATTCACACATACAAACACAAGACAGGACACACACCCAGACCCAATGTGGAGATTTTAAAATCCCCTACCCCGCCGGGAATCGAACCCGGGTCGCCGGAATGGAAGGTAGGGACTCTACCGACTTCGCCACGGCGACGGACCTAATATATAAAAATGAAAGGTTTCACACACAACAGTTGAATAACAAATATACCTAATATCTGTATTACAATCTTATATTTTTCTTACGTAAAAAACCTAGCCCTAATAATCATGTAAATTCTTTCATTTATATTAATTTACACTGTAAATCCCTGACACCCCACGCACATTTCACTTGAAACTTCGATGAATATAATATTTCAGTTACATTTTATTCTTCTTCTTCTTCCTTCCAAGTATTAGTCCAAGGCCTGTTACGATTCTATAGAAAATTGCCCCTCAAGCGTTTCATAGGACGGCCCAGAGATCTCCGTCCTCTTTGGTATATAATTATAAACAGCTTTGGGGATCCGATATGAACTCATTCTTTCAAGATGGTGTTTCCAATTTAGTTGGTACAGTTTAATATATCCCGAAATTGGCGTAGTCTTCAATTCTTTCAAGATATCGGTGTTCCTTTACCGATCCCATCTGGTGTAACCCGCTGTTCTGCGCATGAATCTCATTTCACAAGCCGTTATTCTGCTTTCATGTTGTCTTTTTAGTGTCCATGCTTCACTACCATAGGTCAACACTGGTCTAGCCAAAGTGTTATATAAACGTAATCTGGTGTTTTTTGTACAAGGGATGGTTTCATAACTTGATTAATAATTCCCAAACTTTTATTATAACTAGGAATTTTTTCAGGGATATCCTTTTCTTCCCACATAGAGAGATAATATCCAAAATATTTAAATTGATTATTGGGATATGTATTTTGTATACATTTTGTTATTAAAAGTTTAAATAAACGTGTAAGTAATTGAGGCGCTTAGAATAATAGCGGCAGATCCCAAACAAAGTTCATTTCGAGATAAATGCCAATTTTACGCTGAGAATATATTCGTTTTCACTAAGGACAAATTTTAAAGGTGGAAAATGAGAGCTTTGGCATATTCCAATTCGTTTGATACTTCATCACATGAAAGGTAGATGGCAGTTGTGCACGGTCATGCTTCTATCTCAAAATTCGATGTCGGTTGGGATCTGCCGTTATTATTCTGAGCGCCTCAATTGTATAAAGCTAAGACATTTAAGAACTTACACACTTGTATTTTCATTTAGAGTTTATAACTTTATTTAGGCCCAATAATGAATATAATACAATTGTTCAGAAGGTACAGATGATTACTCACTAATACTTGATATGTAAACTAGGCGAGTTCCTTGAAAGGTTTCACCTATGATTCGATCTTTTGTTACAAGGAATACATCTGGCTTTTGTTAAGTTAATCCTAAGTCTCGCTAGAGAATTTAATTTTTACTAGCTAATACCCGGCGTGCGCTGCTACGCCTAAATAAATGAAAATTAATGTGCTATTAGGTTTAGTTGAAAAAGTAAAAGGAAAAATAATTAGGTCTAAAAATTTATATTTTTTAGATACCCCGTGCTGATTACCCGGCGTTGCCCGGGAATCTACTTATTCCGATCATTTGACCTAAATGAGCTGAAATACGAAAATGAATGTGCTTTATGTTTATTTAAGTACGTAGACGGAAAAAATTATGTCGTAATTATTTTTTGATACCCCGTGCTGCTTACCCGGCGTTGGGCGGGAATCTACTCATCCCGACCTTCTTGACATAAAAGAGCTGAAAGACAAAACTTAATGTATTTCTTATGATTAGTTGAATAAGTAAAATGAAAAATAATTAAAAATGTATATCGTAATTATTTTAAGATTTCCAGTGCTGATTACCCGGTGTTGCCCTGGAATCTACTTATTTCGATCTTCTTGGCATAAATGAGCTAAAAATCTAAATTCGTTATTGAGAGTTATCCGTAAAAGAATACCTGACATGTGCTGCTATGCGTACACAGGAATCTACTTGTCTCGATCTTCTTGGCATCAATGAAAGACAAAAAAGGTTATTGCGAGTTATCCGTAAGAGATAAACATATGCTCTCGCGGACGTTTTTGTACAGCCTTTTGAGATATTCAGTTCTGTGTATATTAACTTTGTGTATTTGTTATGGTTTAGGGAGTATAAGCCATTTAAGCGTCCAAAGAGCTACTTTTATCACATTTTTCCAGTACACAGTGGCGGTTTTTAAGAGTGTAGGAGTTGAGTATCACAGCTGTCTTATAGCCTATCTTCATGCCGGGAATCTCCTTAACATTTTGAAAAATCTCCATCACAATCAGATCAACGGTATGGCCGCGCATAAAGTAGGAACAAACAAACATTCATTTTTACATATTAAATTTTTTATTCTGGTGAAATGGTCCAATTTTGCTTATTAACGACTTTTTTTAAATTGATGGCTATATACCAAGTTTTGTTAAAAAAACAAAAATTGAGACCATTAGAGAATATATACAGGGTGTTGCAAAGAAAACACCGACAATGGAGATGAGATGGTATATTGAGATATGTTGGTCATTTTTAATACGATAGGCCTACCGATGTGCGGAAATCATGCGTTTTCACACTATGGGTAACTAACTTCTCAAGAGTTACGTTTTATTTCAAGACTTAATACTTGACAATACTATTACAGTCACGTCACGTTTTCAAAATATCTACTTCCCATCTCATTGCTCAGCGTACATCGGCGGTTTAGTGATTGGCGCACACGTTCAAATATTTTCCTAAATACTGCTAAAATATTGCCAGCAGTCGCGGTTACATAGAATGTAAGTGAATATTTTTAGTTAACAGTAATAGGTGAATAGTTTAGTTAATAGTTGGTTGTTAAGTTAAGGCGTCTGGCCTCGTTTGAATTATATCTGTAGCAGTGTGGATTCGGGATATAAGATCCATACGTGACTCTACTGGAGTCTCATAAACTGACTGGTTCATGTCGGCCCACAAAAATAGTCGAGAGGTTTAAAATCAGGTGATCTCGAAGGCCATGGGACTGGTCCCTCTCTGCCAACCATCGACCTGGATACGTGGCATCCAAATGTCTCTTCACATTGGCATCGAAGTGAGCTGGAGCTCCGTCATGTTGCAGCCACATTCCGTTGCGAAGCCACGTATCACAGGCCCCATACCTGTGAGGTGTTGTCATGTATTGAGTCTTCAAATCCTTCGAACTAACACTGATCTTACGACACAATTAACTAGTCATAGCGTGAAAACGCATCATTTCCGGACATTGGTACCTTATTTAAAATGATCAACATATCTCAATACACTACCTCACCTCCGTTATCGTGTTTTCTTTGCAACATTCTGTATAGCCTATATATGTGTTTTTTGGCATGGTCATTTTCGGTGCGTACTAAGCACGGTCGATTATTATATGTAAAAATTATTCAAACATATTTTTATGAAAAGGACTTCAGTAGTTTCATTATTTTGGAAATCGCTAAAATGTCTAGTTCTTTATATATTAAGAATGCAAACATCGTTTGCAGTTGTATATCGCAAATTGTTTTACTTCCAAATCCATCCATAGTAATTCTGCCCGAAGGCAGGTCCTTCACTGCAATCATAGCATTTTCATGCTATGCTTGTAGCTTTACTAGGGAATTGTGTAGGTGTGGTAGCTTCCCGTTGCTTTCCACACCGGTGAAGGATGATGATGATAATGATAATGGTAAGAATGATAATGATAAGGATGATGGCCATATGATTTCGGGGACCGTTTTGGCCTTAAAGTTTTCCTGACATTTGTCTTACAGGTGAGGAAAAACCCCGATAAAAACCTCACCCAGTAAAACTACCCCGACCGGGGATCGAACCTGGGCCCGCTGCGTGGCAAGGCAGCACGCTACCTCGATACCACAGCGGTGGACTACTTCCAAATAATCAAATTAATTTCAGAAGGATAAAGATGTGTTTTCGATTTTTCATTTGTAAATCGGAAAATATTGGATATTGTTTTCAGTGATAGTCCACCGCTGCCTCGTACGCAGCGGGCCCGGGTTCGATCGCCAGTCGGGACAAATTTCTTAGGCGAGGTTTTTTTTTTTGGGAGGTCTTCCTCGCCTATAAGACAAATGTCGTCCCTAGCCGTAGCCGAGTGGTTAAGGCAAGAAGCCTTGGCGGAGAGCTAGGAGAATTGCGCTGGTTCGAGTCTCTAAGGGCGAAGCAGTTTTCTCATGGAATTTCGGCCAGTATGTTACCAGTGCCCACCCAGTATTATGACGCATTTTGGTAGCTACTATAAGTAGCGACTCCAGGTTAAGAAGACCAGCAATAACGGCTGGATTACCCGATATGCTGACCACATGTCACCCCTACACTGGCTAGATGATCGTCTACCCCTGTGATTAACATGTGGATGTGAGGCCAGCAGTCGGCTGGTAGGCCAAGGGCCTTTAGGTCAGTCGCGCTTGGAGTTTAATAAGAGAAATGTCCGGAAACGTAAATGCCCTAACGTTCCCCGAATATCATCTGGCCATATAATCACCATTATCATGCTTGACATGTTTAGTATGAATGTGTGTGTGTGTGTGAATGATGTGTTTAATCTTCGTGTGTTGTCTCGGAGGAGGCCCTGGCATTCAGCTGATCCCTCATTCGGAGAGACCCTCTATTTCCTTCTGTCGAAAAGTAAGCAAGTGATCCTAGTTAAAATTCTTCTCCCGTCAGGTCGTGAGTCCTAAGTGGCATGTAAAGGTATCTATAAGATATATATTTCGTTACGTTTACTGAATGCAATTCACAGTAACCAATTATAATTCAGAAAATTCAATCATAATTTAGATTAATAATGAGAAATGTTTTTTTCAATTCGAATAAATTATACGTTCCTATTAACTACAAAACCCGGAACAGAATCGGTGTTTCCGAACTACATCCTTTGACATCGAATCTACGTAACAAGTACTTCCATTTCTTTCTACATTACACTTGTTCAGTCGTGTGTGGTGGCGTTTGGTTCAACTATCATTCCGCGAGTGAAGAGAGAAGTACTGCATAGTCAATCTAGACAGATTATACATGTGTTTAAGATTTGGTGAAGTATAATTGTTAAATCCAAAATTATTTTAGAAAATCAAAATATAGAACAGTTGTCTAGTTTCAAATATTTGGGCTGTGATGTTGGCTACAATGTGGAAAAAGATATTGACTCCAAAATAAATAAATTTCAGACGGTGTGTGGAACAATACAGAGAACATTCAAAAATAAAATTAGAAAAGAAACCAAGATAAAAATGTATAATGTTATGGCTGATCCCACAATATTGTATGGATGTGAAACTTGGGCTCCAATGAAAAAACAGAGGGATACAATACAGACGGCGGAGATGAGGTTCCTAAGACAAGTAAAAGGATGTACAAGACTTGATAGAATCAGAAATGAGGATATAAGAGTAGAATTGAAAGTACAGCCTTTATTGGATAAAGTCACGAATTACAGACAGAAATGGATTGATCATATGGATGGAATGAGTAAGGAGCGATATCCATTGTTAGCAAGAAATTATCAAGCAAGAGGAAGACGTGATGTTGGAAGACCTAGAAGACGTTGGGCTGATGCATTATGAAGTCGGAACGGGCAATTGCCTAATCCCTGGAGTGATGATGATGATAGTTGTTGAATTCATTTCGCGTATCGTGTTCCACTTGTTATGATTTGCAGACAGGATGTTTCAAGTCTTATTTTTTACCGCTCGCTCTACTAGCGACACCCATCTATTCTATTACATTGTTTGTAGATTAAAAGGCCTACTTATATCTAACCTATTCTGAAATGTATTACACTTTTATAAAATACACTAAACGCTCTTTCAACTGTATTTGATAGTTCCTGAATTGTCGGTCATGGTGAATTAGTGGTTACCATGTTATATCTCTGACTATTTAACTCATGCCCCAACTGGGAGTCAACAACCAATCACAGTCTTTTTCACCTCGATTTTACCAGTTTAATTTTATCACTGTCAAATCAACCTCCTCCTTTTTAACCTTATAAATAGGCCATAGCATTATCTCGCAGTGACTGCATGTGGCTACCAGATTGCACGGATATAATCTTATCGTGGTAGCGGGAGATAATATAAAAACATTTGTAGCAATTGATTATACCACAAAAAAAGACACCACTGTTTGCACTTTCGTAAACGTATTTTTTCCATGTAATAACGTTACAGAAAAATATAATTGACATATTTACATCATAGGACATCAGAAACTAATTAATATACAGTTTGATGTTTCATTTTTTTCCTCCACTAGGGTGCATTCTTACAATATTACGATCCTTTGGCAATAAATAATATGATCTGGTTGCAGTGATAAACACGTGAAACATAATGTTTCTAATTTGTTTTCAAACATCGCCGTTTACATTAAATATATAAATATTTTAAAATAACTATATGTTGTTCGTTGAAATAGTGCTAACAAATTGCCACTCTTTATTTCCACATTCCCTAGAATAAATTCCCACTCCTCACTTCGTGAGTTCTGAATTTGGAAATCACTCGTGGCATTACTTATGGTAAATAATTTACATGTAACATATTATAATAGGAAATAAATATATTGTATAGCAAAATGTGTCGTAAGTATTATATTCTCCAAACTTTTAAACTTGATTTTCGTGTGATTGAGGCAAGGCAGTTCACAATTTTTTAATAATTTTTTTACGAAAATAATATTTTTCACTGGCATTATCAAACTCGCGTCCATGAGCTAACTGTTTCAAATCATTCCCTGTATATTCACATCCCTCAAATCGTGGTTACTGTCATTCTCCACCATATTGTAAATCTACCTACTGGACGCTTTCCCTCTAAGACTCCATGTTCCTATTCCATTCCCTATTACATCCACATGACCTCCCATGCTAGTATAAGATACATAACTGTTCTTATTACAGCTGGTTTCCCATAAATATAATTTATAGAACATTTGGTCTTGTTTTACCTCTCAAGATCATATAATTAGCCCCAAAACTATTTGGAGGGGGTTATTTCTTTCAGTAGCCTTTCCTTAAGGCAACTGACACCTCGTGCTTTCTATTGCTGTTGGCGATGCGCAACGCATTCCATTCTGCAAGTTATTGTGGTAAACCATATTAGCCTAGACAGTTCAATGAAAGCTGGTAACGTTGTAATTGTTAGTATCTCTTTCTCTCTCTTTCACTGCATGACTTTGAGAGGTAAAGTAAAATAAGATTCCCTGTATATTGTGTTTCTAAATGTTATTAAACGTAAGTTACATGTGTTCGAAAACCGAAAGGTGTTTTGTAGGAACCCTATATTTTGGACGTTGTGAAGTCAATTAAATTCGCTGTGAACAAAAAGTAAATAAAACTACGATTTTCTCTATCTTCCTGTCTCTCTGTCTCTCTTTCTCACATACACATACTCTATGTTAATTTATCCTCTCCAATTGTAGGTACGTTTGATGTAAAAACGGATGAAGATTTATTACAAATGAATGCTTTGAAGTGTTGCACATGCAGAATGTCCTTCAGACAGCGATAAGAAGTATTGTGATAGATTACAAAGAAAACTTAAAATCAATCAACTAATCAACGCTTACTACAAATCCAAAATGTGCATGCGTAACACATTACTCTACAATGACTCAGGAGACATCATATGTTCCTGATATCAAAACACATTCTTATATCCCTAAAGAACCTGTCAAAATTTGCCTCCGAAATTTTGTTTCGCTCGTATTTTAGGAAATGGATAATTCTGCTTGATTCAAAGGTTAACTTTTATAAGATTCATCATGTGTTCCGTTGAGGTTTATTCAAAATTAATATAAAATTATAGACTTCATTCATGCAGAAGGTAAATCAAGCTATGCAAAACACGTCATCCATGAAGGACATCGCATGTTAAATATTGAAAACACCCTAACAGTAATGCACAGAGAAAATAATCCAGCGAAGATAAACGTACTCGAAGAGATGGAAATCATGAAAGCAGCTCACAACGACAGCCTGATAAACGAAAACGAACCAAATACATGCAACCCCCTCTACCAGATCTTCAGTGAAACACCAGTTTTGAATCCTGCCGATGATGGGACAAGTCCCGAAAGCGCTACAGTTAAATGATAATTAAGTTGAGGAGACGGACCTTTCAGGTGAATATTCTATAATTTTATATTAATTTCAAAGGTTAGGTCAGTTTTTGAACTCTCATTTCTAAGGTGATGTCAGGAAAACACAAAATTTAGAAATATGTGTTTGCTATATATTATTATTTCTTGATCTATTTAATTTTGTTTCCTAAGTTTGGTGTTCATCTATTATAATTATACTTTTCTTGTTTTATATCATTCTCCTTTACATAATTTATTTGTGGGTCAGAGTGCGTTTTATATTTTGAAATTTTCTCTTAAATTTGTTTTGCTTTATATTATCACCTAATTTAATTAACTGTCTTATTCAGTTTTGTATTACTCTATTATACAATATATTATTTATATCATTTTTATTTGTTTTAATTTTTGTGTGTCAGAGTGTGTTTCATATTTAGAAATTTTCTCCAACGTTTGTTTTGTTTTCTATTATTTTCTAAAGCCTTTAATTGTCTTCTTAAGTTCGGATTTAATTTAATATATATTATTTTATTTTATTTTATAATATCTTGTATTATTAATATTATGATTTATTTTTGAAATGCCATATTTTATTTCATATCTTGACATTGAACATTTCCTCGGCAGTCAGGGCGGTATTAGGCCTAATATAATTAGTATGTTTGATTTGGTATTGGTTTCCTATTTTTAATTAATTGAAATTGCTTTTGAATATACTCTTGATTTCTAATTGTTTTACTTTTATTATTATTATTATTATTATTATTATTATTATTGAATCCGCAAATAATGGGAACCCTATATCACCTTCCAGTATGCTAGGGTTTTAGTCTTAAGTAATGCCGCGAGTGACTTGAAAATTATCGATAAATTTACGACTCACGGAGTGAGGAGTGAATTTATCCAGATAACTTGAAACTCAAGAGTGGCATTTGTTAAGACTATTTAACGAATAAAATTAAGACTGTTTACTCACAAATCATTATTTAAATATAGTTATTTTAAAATATTTATATATTTAATATAAACGGAGATGTTTGAAACAAATGAGAAACGTTATGTTTTATTTGTTCATCACTACAACCTGATAGTATTTATTGCCAAATATAATCGAAATATTCTAAGAATGTACCCTAGTATAGAAAAAATAAAACATCATTACAGGAATTAATAATTAATTTCTGATGTCATATGATGTAAATATGTCAACTATATTTTTTCTCCAACGTTAATTCCTGGAAATAATACGTTTAAGAAAGTGCAAAGAGTGTTTTTTTGTTATGGTATAATCTATTACTAGGAATGTTTTTCTATTATATCTCGCAAGGAGAATCTGGTTACATTCATGCACTATATATATATATATATATATATATATATATAAACTGGAAGCCACTTGATAAAATTAAAGCGATACAATGTCAGTGATAAAATCGATGTGAAAAACGACTGTGATTGGTTGTCAATCAAAATTAATTGATATGCGATTGGTCATTGACTGCCATTTGAGGCATGAGTTAAATAGTCGCAATAAAATTCTATGTTCATTCACATTATGCTTATTTTTTACAGTTACCTAGGTTTATGATTAATATTGCAATGTAATATAGATAAACAAATAAATACATCATTAGTAAATAAACAATTTAAAAAAGTGTCATAAAAATATGAGAGAAAAAGTTACACAGCTTCTTTTACCAGCATTTCTTATATAACCTTTATTTGTATTCTTCTAATTACATTTATGGCTTTATGTTGGTCTAATTTTGTTTTGTGATTTTATTTATTTTTTTCTTTCGTTTTGATTTAGTTTCTTTCTGCTCAAAGACGCATGTTTCTCTTGTTGATAACGTTGACCTTTTATATGGCTTACTGGATTTTTTATTTTCCACAGATTACAATGCATTTGTTTATTGCAGTAATTTACAGACGCCGTTAATGGAATGAATACAGATTATTTATGCGTAATTATTGTAATAGGCTTAAATTATTTTTAACTGAAGGTAGTGGATTTGTTCATTTAATTGTTTTTGATTTTTTATCGCTCTTCTTTTTGTAGTTTCTTGCTATATTTTTCTTGATTATGATGTTCACTTTTACGTGACTTACTGGAATTTGTTATTATATTATTTCATTGTCCCCATATTGCAATGCATTTGTTATTGCAGTAATTTATACTTTCTGTAAATTGAGTAAATGTACGTAATTTAGTCTAATATATGTTCAGTTGTTATAGGAAATTATTTTAACGTAATAATGCAGTAGATTTTTACCCATTCTTTTATTATTTTTTAGCATTTTTTAAAATTTCTTCCTTTCGATAACACATTTTCCCTTGATGATACTGATAACGCTTTACATAACTTCCTGTATTTTGTTTTTATTTTATTTCGTTGTATTGCATTTGTTTATTGTAGTAATTTACCCTATTAATTCATGGAGTAAATACATATTAGACCTATTTTCTCTATGCTCAGTTATTGTAATAAATAATTTTAATTGTATTTGTTTACTGTAGTAATCAACACATGGTTCTTGGAAAAAACATAAATTAGGCGTACTTACTTTATGCTCTGATATTTTAATAAACTATTTTGAACACAATTTGTTCATTTAATCCTTCTTATTTAGTTTACTTACATAGAATTTAGAGAGTTTTTGTAATTAGTGATTTGATTTAATTTATTTCCAACTTAAGTGTGCAGTTTCATAGCAATTGTGTTACAATAAGAGTTGCATAAAATTAACAATTCCTGTTGGTATCAGAATTCGATTTATTATCGTGTGGTTTGTTATATTGTTACTTAGGAACAAACTAAAATGCTATCAATAAAATATGAGACGAGTCAAATCCAGGCCCTATCCATAGCTATTCAGAGAGGATGTAAAGGAGGTTTACGTCCACATACGACTTCTGGTTACACAAATTATAGGGCATTTCGTCTTAATTTACAGATCAAGATCGTGTCATCCCCTCAACTATATGAGGGGAGTTATTTCTTCTTTCAGTAGCTGTTCCCTAAGGTAACTACCACCACGTACTTTCCATCGTTTTTGCCGTATGAAATGAATTCCATTCTACAGGTTATTACAATAACACTATTAACCCAGAGCTGGTTTGACAGTTGAATGAAAGCCGCCGTAGTTGTAATTGTATATATTTCTCTGCCTTTCACTGCATGACCTTGAACGGTAAAGTAAAACAAAATGCCTTATAATTCACTCTTATCAACCCATGGTATATTTATGTATCATTGTGGTGTGGCTTGCGACCATAAATGACCCTGAGAGCTATGCTCGCAGTAGCATTTCTGCCGAAAATGTTGCCGATGTGTCAGAGAGAAGGCGTTAAGCCTGACGAAAAAATACCTTGGTCGAAAGAGTGACGATATTTCAGCGTAAAAATACAACCGTAAAAAAAGGCGGCCGTAGGCTCTACTGGGGTAAAATTTTCCGGAGATAAAATGGTTCCCGATTTATTCCCGGAATAAACATGTTTCGGTTCTCCGGGCGGAGACTATTCCAGGGAATTCTTGGGAAATGTTCAATCACGATGATGTTTCTAGGAATATGGAATATTAGGACATTGTAAAATAGTGGGGCACTAGAAATATTAACGCGGGAATTAGATAAATTACCCATAGATATAATCGTTTTATAGGAATTTAGATGGCCAGGAGATGGCTGTTAGGAATCAGAAAATGCAGCAAGAGCTGAATTCGGAACGGGTTTTTTAG
Organism: Diploptera punctata; assembly: GCA_030220185.1. NCBI lineage: Eukaryota > Metazoa > Arthropoda > Insecta > Blattodea > Blaberidae > Diploptera > Diploptera punctata. The sequence goes on from JASPKZ010007745.1 coordinate 330,301, forward strand.
TCCGAAGCAGGGTCCTCTATGCTATCCAAGCTTTTAGTGATAGGATATCATACATAATTCTAAATGGTAAGCTATATGATTTTGTAATCGTGAATGTAGGCTACATGTTCCACAGAAGTTAAGGTAAACAAGATCAGGGATTAGTTCTATGAATTCTGTGCGTATTTGATAGCATTTCACGATATCATATGAAAATTGTCTTAGGAGATTTTAATGCAAAAGTGGGACGGGAAGATATATTCTTATTCAGGCTAATAGTAGGCAAATTCAGTCATCATGATAATAGTAAAGACAATGGGGTTAAATTAGTAAACTTTTTCACATCAAATAATCGTATTGATAAGAGCACAGCATTCCAGCATAAGGACATTAAAATATACACCTGGACGTCTTTAGATTGTACGATGTTTTGAGAGGCTTTATATGGACTCTTTATTATATTGTATCAATTAATCGCCATACTAGTTTACTCTTGCTCAATCTGCATGATCTGTGGTTTATCACGGAATAAATTTTACTAACATGAACATTACTCATCCTCTAGGGGCAAATGTTTTACCATAATATCTATACAAGGTACAAGGTACTATTATAGCTTTTGACAACATTCAATATAAAGACTCATTGTATCGCGATATAATTATAAACAAGAAATAAAGAGAACCGATAAACATAACTATTCATTTAGGATAGCAGAGATTCTGCGAGCTGGGCCCGATTCATTTCGTATAAATATCTGCTAGAATAAAACAAACAGTACTTCAATCTTGACTTTACAGTATTTAGCGTGATATTAAATAAGATTATGAGAGAGGAGATCTGAGGACACTAAATACTAGCAGTTCAGATAATAAATAATTAATCACAATGTTTAACTAAAAATGAAGCTACCTTTAATATAAAAGTAGACATATAATTGAAATTAACAAGAAACGGCAGTAACCCAAAATTATCAAAATAATGATGAAAGTTAATATAATCAATAACAAGTCTCTCCAAATAAAATAATAATAATTATAAACTCTCTCATACTTAACAATCGAACTGTAAATACTCGTACAAAAACGATACTTAAGTCTTTAGTTTCTTCAAAACACAGCCTTAACTAAAACATATACCAAATCTTGAAGTAATCGTCGAGGGATTCACTTGCTTGAACCCCGTCGCCACAACTAAAGAGTCCCAATTTCGGAGAGTCTCTTCCGTACTTTAGGAAGACGACCAGACTGTACGAAGCCAGTACGCCGACTGCCTAACGTTCCATGTCACTGCTGATGGACCTTCCCTTTTGCGCAATGCGTGCGCGCAGATGAGTGGGAGAGGGGTGAGTTCGCAAAAAACCGGGGACTAAAGGAGAAAGAGATCGGGAAAGCACAGACAAAACAACGCTAACAACTGACGTCACGGCAACACCAAAGTTAAAAAATTACGCATACACGGTTCAAGATGGTGAAACTCGGAACCAGATAGATCATGTTTGTTGAATAAACGCTGGCACAGTAGCATAATAGACGTAAAAGCAGTTGAGCAGACAAGAATTCTGTTCATCATGTGTTCGGGGCGAACATTAGAGAACTGTTTTACCTTATGAGCTAAGGATTATATGAAAAATGCTTATTAAAAAACTTGAGAAACGATCAACTGCAGAAAGAATATCAAATCAGTCTTGCTTATATATTTGATATACTGTAATCTTGAGATTAAAATTTGGCAAATGAAGGAAAATCTGATATGATTATAAAATTGGAGATTACATGAGATACTATAAATTGTCAGGATCACAAAGCATATAAGTTATTTTAAAAAGAATTAAAGAAGATATGGTTTGATGAGGAATGTGCCGACATGTTAAAGAAATGACAGGTTACGACAATTAGTTTGTTACACTCAAAATTACCAGCCACCTGGCAAGAGATCATCGGGCAGATCCTTCAAACGTTGGGTTCAGACCGTAACAGACCGCTAGGTCTATAACATGAAAGGAAGAAGATGAAGTTTGTTACACTAGCCAAATGAAATAAATCTGTAACTATTAGTCAATATCAGGTGGGAAAGCACTAGGTTATTAAAGAGTAAAAAGAGGAAATTGAGTGAGAACATTAGTGATCCTGAAATGAAAGCAAACAATAGTAACATCAGATAATTATATAATGGAATAGGGTTAGAGAGAAAAGGGTTTCAGGCTGGGATAAACACAATTAAGAATAAATTGGGAATATGATTGCAGATTCCAGAAGGTCTCAAAATAGATGTATCTACTTCAATCAGCTATTAAATGTATATAGAGACCAGGATATTAAAGGGAATTATTTACAGATAGCAATAATATTATTCACAGAACCAAGTGAATTAAAGGATGAAATGACGATAGAAGAATTAAAAATGTATAAAGCATCCGTTTCAGATGGGTACCTAGCATAACTCATAAAATCAGGGAGAAAAATTAATTTAAAATATACGTCGTTTAATCAGTGTGATTTTTGAAAATGAATGTAAAGAATTGATTATCATGCCAGTCTATAAGACTAATTATGTGTATTTAGAAGAAATAGATCTACATGAATTCAGATTATTATTATTATTATTATTATTATTATTATTATTATTATTATTATTATTATTATATTACAAATTTTATTAAAGAAGTGGAAATATAATGGCATTCTGCATAAACTATAAGTAGACTTCAAAAAGGCATACGCTTTATTTAAGAGATACAAGTTATATTATGGCGCTGGAGTTCGTAATTCCTGTGAAGTCAGTTAGACTTATCTGAATGTGTCTAATTGGTACAAAGAGTAGGGTGAATGTATGTAGGCAAACATTTTTCAGATACTTTTGAAGTTCCCAATGTGTTAAAACAAGGAGATGCATTTTCTCCTCTATTATTGAATTTTTATACTACAACATGCCATCACATTTTTAGGTAATGAAGGAGATATAAATAAGATGTTAGTTTATGCTATTAATGTAGTATTATTAGGAAATAATAAGTCGCTGTGGCGTAGTCGGTAGAATCCCTACCTTCCACTCCGGCGACCCGGGTTCCATTCCCGGCGGGGTAAGGGATTTTTATAAAAGTCTCAACCTTCTGACTGGGTGTGTGTAGTGTCCAAGTTATACCCATTGTGTTTAATTCCTCTAAAAATGGGAAATAGCGAAAAAAAATACTTTAGTTTATGCTGTTGTACTATTAAAGCTGTATTTATATAATTCGTATGTTTCTTTGGTACTGGTTTGCTATTTTTAATTAATTAAAATTGCTTTTTGAATACACACGTGAGATTTCCATTTATTTACTTTTATTTGTATTTTTATTATTATTATTATTTATTGAAACTCCAAATAATGGGAACCCTATTTCACCTTCCAGTATGCTAGGGGTTTAGTCCTAAGTAATACCACGAGTGATTTCCAAATTATCAGTAAATTTACGACTCACGAAGAGAGAAGTGAATTCATCTAGAGAATTTGGTTATCAAGAGTGGCATTTATTGGGACAATTTAACGAATAAAATTAAGCTGTTTACTCACAAATCATTATTTAAATATAGTTATTTTAAAATATTTATATATTTAATGTAAACGGCGATGTTTGAAAACAAATAAGAAACATTATGTTTAATTTGTTCATCACTGTAATCAGATCATATATATTGCCAAATAGAATCACAATATTTTAAGAATGCACTCTAGTGAAGGTAAAATGAAACACATCATTGCAGGTTATTAATTAATTTTTGAAGTCCTATGATGTAAATATGTCAATTATATTTTTCTCCAACGTTAATTCCTGGGAAATAATACGTTTAAGAAAGTGCAAACAGTGTTTTTTATGGTCTAATCAATTGCTGCGAGTGTTTTTCTATTATATATCGCAAGCAAAATCTAATTATATATATATATATATATATATATATATTTTATGGAAGTCTCTTGATAAAATTAAAGCGATAAAATGAAAGTGATAAAATTGAGGAGAAAAGCGACTGTGATTGGTTGTAAATGAAAATTAATTCACATGTGATTGGTCATTGACTGCCATCTGGGCATGAGTTAAATGGTCGCAATAAAATTGTGCGTTCATTCACATTATGCTTATATTTTACAGTACCTTATGTTTATTGTAATGCAATATAGATAAACAAATACATAAATAAATCATTAATTAATAAACAATAAAAAACTAACTCAAATTCTTATAAAAATATGACAGAGAAAGTTACACAACTTCTTTTAGCAGCGTTTTTTATATAACTTTTATTTGTATTCTTTCAATTACATATATAGCTTTATGTTGGTCGAATTTTGTTTTGTGATTTTCTTTATGTTTTCTTTCGTTTTCATTTAGTTTCTTTCGCTCGAAAACGCATGTTTCTCTTGTTGATAACGTTGACTTTTTTTATGGCTTACTGGATTTTTTTATTTTCCACAGATTACAATGCATTTGTTTATTGCAGTAATTTACAGACGCCGGTAATGGAAATAATACAGATTATTTATACATAATTATTGTAATAGGCTTAAATTATTTTTAACTGAAGGTAGTGGATTTGTTCATTTCATTGTTTTTGATTTTTTATCGTTGTCCTTTTTATAGTTTCTTGCTATATTTTTTCTTGATTATGATGTTCACTTTTACGTGACTTACTGTTATTTATTTTATTTCATTGTCCACAGATTGCAATGAAATTTGTTATCGCAGTAATTTATATTCTCTGTAAATGGAGTAAACATACGTCATTTAGCCTACTATACGTTCAGTTTTTATAGGAAATTATTTTTAATTCAATGCAGTAGATTGCACCCATTTATTTATTGATTTATTTATTAGTATTTTTTAAGTTTCTTCCTTTCGAGTACACATTTTTCTTTGATGATAATGATAACGCTTTACGTAACTTCCTGTATTTTATTTTATTTTACACAGTTTGTATAGCATTGTTTATTGTAGTAATTTACCCTCTCAATTCATGGAGTAAATACATATTAGGCCTATTTTCTCTATGCTCATTTATTGTAATAAATAATTTTAATTGTATTTGTTTACTGTAGTAATTCAACTCTCGGTTCTTGGAATAAACATAAATTAGGCGTACTTACTTTATGCTCAGTTATTGTAATGAACTATTTTCAACAGAATTCAGTAGAATTTGTGCATTTATTCCTTCTTATTTAGTTTACTTACATAGAATTTAGAGAGGTTTTGTAATTAGTGATCAGATATAATTTATTTTCAACTTAAATGTGCAGTTTCATAGCAACTGTGTTACAATGAGTCGCGTAAACCTAACATTTCTTGTTGGTATCAGAATACGATTTATTGTGGTGTGGACTGTTATATTGTTACTTAGGAACAAAAATAGAATGCTATCAATAAAATATGAGACGTATGAAATCAATTCAGTCATCATGATAATAGTAATGACAACGGGGTTAAATTAGTAAACTTTTTTACATCAATGAATCGTATTGTTAAGAGCACATCATTCCAGTATAAGGACATTAAAAAAATACACTTGGATGTCTTTAGATGGTTAAACTCGGAACCAGATAGATCATGTTTTATTGTATAAACGCTGACACAGTAGTATAATAGACGTAAAATCAGTGGGACAGGCAGGAATTCGGTTGATCATCCGTTCGGGGCGAACATTAGAGAACAGGGTTGGCTTATGAGCTAAAGATGATCAGAAAAAAATTTATTAAAAAACTTGAGAAATGATCTACTACAGAAAGAATATCAAATTAATGTTGCTAATAGATTTGATATACTGGAATTTTGAGATTAAAATTTGGCAAATGAAGAATAATCTGATATGAATACAGAATAGGAAATTATATGAGATACTATTAAATTGTTAGGATAACAAAGCATAGGTTATTTTAAAAAGAGCAAAAGAAGAAATTGTTTGATGAGGAATGTGCTGACATGTTAAAGAAATGATAGGTTACGAAAGTTAGTTGGTTACAGTCTTAAATTACCAGCCACCAGGCACTATGGCCCTGGGGTCGACTCAGCCTCTAACGGAAATGAGTACCAGACGCTTGTTCTGGAGGTAAAGGCGGCCGTCACGCAGGGCTGACAACCCGGCTGACATAAAGTGCCGATTGTCTAGAAAAAGTGGGAGCCTTAACCTCCTACTACCCCAAGGGCCTCCTGAGGCCTGTTGTGGGATCAATTTACTTTTTTTTTAGGCAAGAGATCATTGGGCAGACCCTTCAAACGTTGGATTTAGACCGTAGCAGTCCGCTAGGTCTATAACATGAAATGAAGAAGAAGACGTTTGTTAAACTAGCTAATTTATAACTATTGGTTAACATCAGATGGGAAACCACTAGGTTATTAAAGAGTAAAAAGAGGAAATAGAGAGAGAACATTAGTGATCGTGAAATGAAAGCAAACAATAGGAACGTCAGATAATTATATAAGGGAATTAGGTTAGAGGGAAAAGGTTTCAAGCTGGGATAAACATAATTAAGAATAAACTGGGGATATGATTGCAGATTCCAGAAGTGCATAAAATAGATGGAAAAATTACTTTAGCTAGCTAGTAAATGTATATAGAGACTAGGACATTAAAGGGGGTTATTAACAGATAGCAGAAATATTATTCACAGAACCAAGTGAATCAAAGGATGTAATGGCGATAGAAGAATTAAATATGTATAAATCATCAGTTTCAGATAGGTACCTAGCATAACTCGTAATATAAGGGAGAAAAATTGATGAAAAATATACGTCGGTTGATCAGTATGATTTTGGAAGATGAGTTTCTTCCAAATGAATGTAAAGAATTTATAAGTCTATAAGATCAATTATATGTATTAGATGAAATAGGTCTACATGAGATCAGATTATTATTATATTACAGATTTGATTAAAGAAGTGGAAATATAATGGCATTGTGCATAAACTACAAGTAGACTTCAAAAAAGACATAGGCTTATTTAAGAGATAGAAGTTATAGCATCGCGCTGGAGTTCGGAATACCTGTGGAGTTAGTTAGACTTATCTGAATGTGTCTAAATGGCACAAAGAGTAGGGTGCATGTGTGTAGGCAAACAATTCTCGGATACTTTGGAAGTTCCCAATTGGGTTAAAGCAAGGAGATGCATTATCTCCTCTATTATTGAATTTTGTACTATAACATGCCATCAAATCTTTAGGCAATGAAGGAGATATAAATAATATGTTAGTTTATGCTATTGGTGTAGTATTATTAGGCAATAGCGAAAAAATTGTTTATGCTGATGTAGTATTATTAGGCGATAGCGAGGTGATATTAAGGGCCTACATGCACACTCTATAGGGTAGCACTAAGAAATTGGGACTGGAAGTAAACATAAAAAAGTAGATATATGTTTACATATATAAATACATTACATAAAGAGTATGGATAGTTAAAGAAAAATGAGGCAAGTTTGAAAAAAAGTGCCGGGATTGGGATATCTAGGAACAATAATTACAAAGAGGAATGAGGCACTTAAAGAAATTAAGCGTAGGCTGAATTCTGAAAATTCTTGCTATTAGCATTACAGGGACTCTTACCGTTTCAATTCCTCTGAAAAAAACTGAAAATAAATAAAACTACTATTCTCCCAATAATATGGTATCTTACTTTAAGGGAGGAGTATGGGTTAAGAGTATTTGAGAATAAAATTTATTAGGAACAACTTTTGACTAATGAGAGATAAACTGTAGGCGAAGGGGGAGAAGACTAAATGACAGTGAGCTACCTGTTCGTTATGGGAAATTAGATTAATAAATGAAGTCAAGTCCTGTAGACTGCGATTGGCAATACACTTGGCACGAATGGAATGAAAGAGGGCATAGAAACTATTTATTGGAATACAAGAAGGAAAGCGCCTAGTAGATATTCAAAGATGGGAGAATATAAATTACCATGCATTTTCGGATGCAGATTTTACAGGGGTTGATTGGAAAAACATTAGCGCAGGATACAGATTTATAGAGTGCTTATGTCCGCACAGACATTAACCTCTAGGTTCGATAGACCAAAGAGTTAGTTAGTAGTTTTTGTCATTCACCTGCCTGTTCGTCTCTATTTTGTCGAAAAATTTTCCTAAGCACTTTATTCTCAAATACTCGAATTTTTATGGATATAAAGATCCTCAGTAATCCTTTTTCTTAAGAATATTCCCGTTGGTCCCATGTCCTAGACTTACAAAATTTAAAATGATTTGAAACCTGAAAAGAGGCCTCAGAGAATCATTTGTCGAACCTTTCACACCACAAGTTAATTATAATTTTGAAGCTAATAACATTATCTGTTAAAGAGCGTCTAAAAATTGGATAACAGTTCATGAATTATATGTGATAGAGAAGTAGTACTTTATACGGTTCTTAATTGGTCTCTGATTTAAATAATTGCACCTGGATATCTTCATTTAATTGATGTGCCACTATTGCACAGAAATCTTAGTGACGTAACAAGTGGCGAAGTTGGGGGAGTTTGACGAGCGTCATTGTGCTGAATTGAGGCTCACCCCCTGTCGGTCAGCTCCCCTTCAGTATTTTACTGAACGGAACACTCATTATTCAAGTCACCCCGCCAAGTTGCTAAGGACATCTACACAGTATTGCATTAGCCCACACCTTCAATGAAATAGTGAAAACCACTTAGTACACCGACTGGAATCGAACACGTGGCACTGTGGTCAGTATCTGTAATCCTAGGACAACAGATTTATTCAAGGGCGTCTTTACCCTTATAATTTAAGTTTAATATATACGGTGTACACATTTTGTGGTTACAACATAGTATAGCGTTGCAGACAGTTGATAGATTTACACGAAACTGGTCTCATTATAAAGATAAGCTCTAACATTTTAGTACCTACTTTAAAGATACTCGGGGGCACGCCGTAGCGTAGTGGTTAAGGCACTGAGCTACAAGCCGGAGGGTCGAGGGTTCAAGTCCCGTTGGGGTCAGGATTTTTAAACTGACCCAAACCCTCTGGCGGCACTATGGCCCTGGGGTCGACTCAGCCTCTAACTGAAATGAGTACCAGACGCTTGTTCTGGGGTAAAGGCGGCCGTCACGCAGGGCTGACAACCCGGCTGACATAAAGTGCCGATTGTCTAGAAAAAAGTGGGAGCCTTAACCTCCTCTCTACCCCCAAGGGCCTCCTGAGGCCTGTTGTGGGATCACTTTACCTTTAGGGGGCACGCCGTAGCGTAGTGGTTAAGGCACTGAGCTACAAGCCGGAGGGTCGAGGGTTCAAGTCCCGTTGGGGTCAGGATTTTTAAACTGACCCAAACCCTCTGGAGGCACTATGGCCCTGGGGTCGACTCAGCCTCTAACGGAAATGAGTACCAGACGCTTGTTTTGGGGTAAAGGCGGCCGTCACGCAGGGCTGACAACCCGGCTGACATAAAGTGCCGATTGTCTAGAAAAAGTGGGAGCCTTAACCTCCTACTACCCCAAGGGCCTCCTGATGCCTGTTGTGGGATCACTTTACCTTTACCTTTAAAGATACTCGATGTGTGCTCCACGTGTCACGCTGCAGACATCAAGGCAATATTCCCACTTATATCACACACGCTCCGATATATCTATGGGGATAGATTCGGTGGTGGCAGTGATACGAAGTTAGATCTATTGCAGATTTTGAGGTAGTGGAGGTATATAAACAAAGTCCTATATGTGACCAAATAAAAATAAATTACAGACGGATAAGTCTAGACATCGCAGACGGAAACAAAGGAAAAAAAAAGCATTATGTTGGTTACTATAGCGCCAAATCCATCTTCCTGCAAGTCGTTTGTTTAAAACATCGCATACATCAAGATGCCATAACCCTCTAAATGTTGCACGATTCACACAAACTTGAAAATTTAACATCATACCATTTAAGATAACCACTGTGTTTCCAACAATGCCTTAATATAATCACAAACGAAATAGCGAGAAGAGAGCACTATTTTCTTGTGCTGCCATCTGTCGTTTCTGTCAACATATCAATTATAACCGTTCTTTGTGTTTACGTTTCTAATCAAACCAATCCATTAACTGAGTGCGACGCTATACCAGGTTGTAACCACGGGATGTGCTGTTTCTGTATTTAATATACAGTATTATTACACGTTCTTTATCTTATATATACAAATGAATGTTTGTTTGTTAGTTAGTTTGTTTGTTCGTACTTTATGCGCGGCCATACCGTTGATTCGATTGTGATGGGGCTTTTTGCAAAATGTTCAGGAGATTCCCGGGATGAACATAGGCTATAAGAGAGTTGTGATACTCAACTCCTACACCCTTAAAAACCGCCCTTTATAGTGTAAAACGTGAAAAAGTAGCTTTTTGGACGCTTATATGCGTTACGCTCCCTAAACATAACAAATACACACAATTAATGTACGCACAATTGAATATCTCAAAAAGCTCTAAAAAAAAGTCCACGACAGCATATGTTTATCTCTTACGGATGACTCACAATAACCATTTTTGCCTTTCATTGATGCCAAGAAGATCGAAACAAGTACGTAGATCCCTGTGCAAGCATTTATTTATTTTTTTTTATTTATTTATTTAGCCTGGTGGAGTTAAGGCCATGTGGCCTTCTCTTCCACTCACCAGAACAAGCATATGTTACATATGAATACAAAAAAAATACAATAATAGTCATATAAAACAGGACAAACATATGTTACACATGAATACAAAAAAATTACAATAGTAGTCATATTAGACAGGACAAACATGTTACATATGAATACAAAAAAAGTTACAATAATAGTTATTGAACAATTCATTATGTGTCATATTGAATAATAATGAAATTAATGTCTAATAATAGAATGAAACTAAATACAATACAATTAAATTAAATTAATGATACAATGAATAAAAAAGGAATAACAGCTCGAATCTACTATGCATAAAAGAAGAGAAAAAAAAACACTACAATGAATTAATCTACGCTTTTTATACAAGGCATTAGGTAAATATATTAACAAATCCTAAGTCTATTTTTATTAAATAATGCAAAAACGCATTATTAATTCTTAAAAAGTAGTATTAGTGAGTTGTTTCTGTTAGTGATTTTATTTCAATTTATTTCTGAAAGATGGTAAAGTTTGGCAGTCTCTGACATAGGGTGGAAGTGAATTCCATGTTCTAGCAAGAGAAACTGTAAAAGATTTCGAATAATAGGTAGTATGATGAGGAGGGATATAAAGGGCACTGTGCTCAAGGGATCGGGTATCTAAGTTATGTGTATCAGAGAGTTTAGTGAAGCGGTGTGATAAATAATAAGGTAAAGATGTGTGTAATATGTTATAGAGTAGGCATAGAGAATGGATGGTTCTACGATCTTGAAGACGAAGCCATGACAATTGTTCCAGGGATGGTGTAACGTGATCAAATCTACGTATACCACAAATAAAACGTATGCAAGAATTGTGAACACGTTGAAGTCTTTGGGTAAGAACAGTATTTAGGTCAGTAAAAAGAGTATCACAATAATCAAAATGGGGCATTGCGAGTGTTTCTACTAGCATTTTTCTTAGAGAAAACGGTAAACAATTTCTTATACGATTTAATGAGTGTATTATTGAGAAGATAGTTTTGCAAATGTTATTTATTTGTTTATTTCCAAATTAAATGTTTATCCATAAACACTCCTAGATTTTTACTGTCTCACTATAAGGGATCTGAACCCCATTAAGTGACACATGTAATACTGCATTTGTGTTAATTGAGGATAATAGTCTCTGATGGCCCATAATGATTGCTTGTGTCTTTCTAGGATTTAATTCAAGTCCATATTTCTCTGTCCACGCCGTTAGCGAGTCAAGGTCCTCGTTAATTTTGGTTACCGCGTCATTTAAAGAATATTTGTCTGAGTGAAGGTAGATCTGCATGTCGTCCGCAAATAAATGATGTTTGCAATGTTTTAGGGAGTCAGATATGTCGTTTATATAGATTGAAAAAAACAATGGGCCGAGCACTGAGCCCTGTGGAACTCCAGCTTTACGGTAGGTCCAAGAAGAGCGTAATGTAGAATTTCCTACAACATATTGCTGGCGCTCACGAAGGTAGGAGTTGAACCATTGCGTGACACTGTCAGAAAGTGAGAGGTTTTTTAGTTTAAGCAACAATAAGTCCAAGTCTACCGTGTCAAATGCTTTACTAAAGTCAAGTAGTGTAAGAATAGTAAGTTTTCGATTATCAGATGCTTCGCGTATATCTTCACATATATTTAGTAGAACAGTATTTGTATTGTGTCCTGTCCTAAAGCCTGATTGGTATTGATCTAAAAGGTCGTGTTCAGTTAGGTAGTCAGTCAGTTGTTTGTGAACTAGTCGTTCCAAAGCTTTTGAAAGGGTAGGTAAAATACTAATGGGTCGAAAATCGTTAGGAGTTAAGGGAGTTTTTACTTTCGGGAGTGGGCGTACAATTGCTTGCTTCCATAATGTGGGATATATAGAGGTCTGTAGTGAGGAGTTGAAAACATGAGTAATGGTAGGTAGTATAACGTCGATTATTTTGTTAAGTAGCACATGGCGTGTATTCTTTTACGGATAACTCACAACAACGAATTTTGTCTTTTAGTTCATTTATGCCAAGAAGATCGAGATAAATAGATTCCCGGGCAACGCCGGGTGATAAGCACGGGGAATCTTAAAATATTTACGATGTACATTTATAATTATTTTTATTTTACTTATGCAACTAATCATAAGAAGTAAATTATTTTTTTCTTACAGCTCATTTATGCCAAGAAGATCGGGATGAGTGGATTCCTGGGCAACGCCGGGTAAACAACACGGGGTATCTAAAAATAATTACGTTATAAATGTTTCCTCCCACTTATTTAACTAAACACAAAACATATTAATTCTCATATTGGAGCTCATTTATGTCAAGATGATTGGGATACTTAGATTCCGGGCACCGCCGGGTAATCAGCACGGGGTATCTAAAAATATAAATTTATAATTATTTTTTCTCTTACTTATTCAACTAAACATAAAATCACAATCATTTTCATTTGTTTAGACGTAGCAGCGCACGCCGGGTAATAGCTAGTTGATAATAAATTCAGATTTTCAATCATGTAGCATCATATCCTTTACATTATACTTTAGTGTCCACCGCTGTGGTCTCGAGGTAGCGTGCTGCCTTGTCACGCAGCGGGCCCGATTTCGATCCCCGGTCGGGACAGTTTCTGGGTGAGGTTTTTATCGGGGTTTTTCCTCACCTTTAAGACAAATGTCAGGAAAACTTTAAGGCCCAAACGGTCCCCGAAATCATATGGCCATCATCATCATCCTTATCATTATCATCATCCTTCACCGGTGTGGAAAGCAACGGGGAAGCTACCACACCTACAATTCCCTAGTAAAGCTGCAAGCATAGCATGAAAATGATATGATTGCAGTGAAGGACCTGCCTTCGGGCAGAATTACTATGGATGGATGAATGGATGGATGGATACTTAGTGCAAAGGGATATTAATGTGAATATATGAGGAGCTCATTTTCAAAATATGTTTTTTTTTGCACTCTGTATCTTACTGACACTTTGTGTGTCTGTATTATTCTTAGATGAATCCATGTATAAATGTTTCATTTGGCTTAGAACATCCTTAAAATCACTACAAATTTGCATTAAAAATGGCTATTGTGATAAATAGGGCTAGCGGATCCTACACCGAACCCTTCAGGACGACCTGACTGCAGAAACGATGTAAACAACACTTGCATAGACGAGGGACGGAACCAATAGGAAAATTACGTCAAGACGGAAACAGTGTTACAAAAATTATATAATAGGGCAGACAATAACAGTTGTACAATAAAATATCTAAACACTATGCAGTATGGTAGCAAACACAGAGAAACAAACATAAACAAAACAATGCACACTTTACTAGTCCACCACCACCACCTGTAATACGTGTATATGAACTGAAATGAATGTTAGTTACTCCCTGAACATATTACACAATTATAGGCCTGTAGTAATCGGAGGATATTGTGCAGGACCTCATAGTATTCCTCACCTCTCTCACTACTCCGCGTAATGCCTAATTTGTAGCGTTTGTTTTGGCGTCGAATATTCTAGGCTTGGCAATAAAACCGAGTCTTGAATAGGAAAAACGGCGAATTAAAATGATTATTTATAAATTTATGAAAATGGACCCAGATCTCAACGTTATCTTCCCGTGATGCGCTCTGTTTACTACTAACGAGAAAATGACGTCCGAGGGTTTCACTAGATAATCAATGATCACTTGTGGCGATAGGAGTAAATATTTATCACGCTATGTTACTTTTATCTGATATCCAAAATTATAATAAGCAATATATTTTATAGCCAATGAGCTATTAGCAATAGAAATGTGCTTGCTCTTAGTTACACTTATTCGAATATGTTAAAATGGCAAAGATAGTAGTAGACAAACAGTTTTAGATAGTTTTGAAATTGACCATGAGTTAAAACATGGAGATGCCCTAGCTCCTCTACTACGGTATTAGATTTAGTTCTAGAATATGCCATCATATATTTAGAGAATGTACAAGGCCTACAACTCTATGGTATTAATAAGCTGCTAAAAATATGGGGAAGATGTGATGTTGTTGTTAAAATCAATTTAAAGAAATGGCTGTCACAAAATCTGTACCTGGGGGAAAAATTCTTACTACATATCTGAATTCAGTATGAAAAAAATGCACTAGATTCACCAATGAGATTTCTTCTGACGAAAACCTTGTCGACCAGTGTTATTTTAATATTTAAAAATTTTTTTATATTATATCTTAATACCTCTCATTTCTTTCTCAGTTTGGTATTAATTAATGTATTTATTTATTTAGCCTAGTGAACTTAAGGCCACGTGACCTTTTCTTCCACTCAATTACATCAGAATACAGCAATCACAATTAACTCTAGTAAATGAAGATTTGATCAGTAAGACACGCTACTATATATTATATTACGTTCTATAATATAACCAACTAATGATAGTTAAGATTAAGACTAAAACTAATAATAAAATGAATTCAAGCAAAATAAATTAAATTGTTGGTAAACTGTCCCTGGCTAATGCATATAAAAAACAAAGAAAAATAATGAGATATAGAAAACTAATTTTACTTACTTACTTACTTACTTACTCACTGGCACTATCGGACCCGTAGGTTCATGGCCGCGCGGACATAAGCTCTCCATACATCCCTATCCTGAGCTAATGTTTTCCAATCATTCCCTGTATAATCTACTTCCCTCAAATCATAGTTAATGTTATTCTCCCACCTCATTCTTGGTCTACCAACTGGGCGTTTTCCTTCTGGATTTCCTACAAGAAGCTTCCATGCAAGTCTTTCATTCCCCATACGTGCAACATGTCCTGCCCATCGCAGTCTACGAGACTTAACTGTTCTTATTATATCTGGCTTCCTATAAAGACCATGTAGTTCATTGTTATGTAGTCTTCTCCATTCACCTGTCTGTTCATCTCTCTTTGGTCCAAAAATTTTCCTAAGTACTTTATTCTCAAATACTTGTAATCTCCTTTCCTCCCTTAAAGTAAGAGTCCATGTTTCGCACCCATATAATATAACTGGTAGAATAATAGTTTTATATATTTTCAGTTTAACGTTTTTTGAAAGGAGTTGGGACATCAAGAGTCTCTGCAATGCATAATAGCACGCATTTCCAGAATTGAGCCTATGTTTAATTTCTTTGTGCATCTCATTCCTATTTGTGATTATTGTTCCTAGGTATTTGAATTCAGCCACTTCCTCAAAATTTCCCTCATTTGTCATTAGCTGTCCATTTCCATTATATAATGAATTTCTACGTGTGACCATATATTTAGTTTTATTGATATTTACTTCCAGTCCTAATTTCTTAGTGTTACTCAATAGTGTGTGCGTGTTGTCCTTTAGTATCTCCTCGCTATCGGCCAATAATACTACATCATCAGCATAAACTAACAGCTTATTAATACCATTGAGTTGTAAGCCTTCCTCATTCTCTAAAGATTTAATGGCATGCTCTAGTACAAAATTAAATAGTAGAGGAGATAGTGCATCTCCTTGCTTCAACCCATTCTGGATTTCAAAAGTGTCCGAAAACTGTTTGCCTACACGCACCCTACTCTTTGTGCCATTTAGACACATTCGTATAAGTCTTAACTAACTTTTTAGGAATTCCGAACTCCAGCAGGATACTGTGTAACTTCTCCCTCTTAATTGAATCATATGCTTTTTTGAAGTCTACATATAGTTGATGTACAGTACCATTATATTCCCATTTCTTTTCTAAAATCTGTCTTATAGCCTACTAGATATCTGATCTGTTGTAGACCTGTTTCTTCTAAATGCACATTGATGATCTCCTAGAATGTCATCAATATAGGGAGTAAGTCTGCTTACTAATATATTTGTTAGAATTTTGTACGAAGTTGAAAGTAATGAGATGCCCCTGTAGTTGTTGCAATCAGTTTTATCTCCTTTCTTATAAATTGGTACGATAATTGATTCTTTGCATTCATCTGGAAGAGTTTATTTTTTCCAAATCATACTAAGCAACCAGCGTATCTTGCCCATCAGTTTTTCTCCCCCTGATTTTATCAGTTCTGCTGGGATCTCATCTGAACCTGATGCTTTATACATCTTCAATTTTTCAATCGCCATTTCAACCTCTAATGTACTTGGCTCTGCGACTAGCATTTCTGCTGTCTGTAAATTATCCTCCTCAATTTCCTGTTCTGTATGTACATTTAATAGCTGATTAAAGTAACTTTTCCATCTATTTAATATACTCCTGGAATCTGCAAACTAATTTTACGGTTTTAAACAAATGAAAATATCTTAATATTAATGTTATTTTCATAAATAATGTGATTTGTTAATTGTTAAAAGAATTCAATCAATGAGGTGTATAAGTTATTTTGTTATTAAATAATTATTTAGTTTGTTTTTGAAAGATGTTATAGTTTGACAGTCTCTGACATAGGGCGGCAGGGAATTCCATGTTTTGACAACTGAAACTGTAAAATACTTGTTCTCTATTATTTGTTTATTTTATCTCTTTATATTAAATTTCTGTGTTTCTGAGTGCATTTTCACGTTTTAAAATTCCAAGTAAATTTGTATTTTCCTTCTCTTATTAATAATAATCTTATAATGTGTAATTTCTGTCTGAATGGTACAGGGGAAAAACCAGGCAAGTCGCCTCTTTCCTTGAAATATAAAAACGTATTTGCAGTTGTACATAAAATATACTTCCTTACCTCTATGACAAATTCTGGAGGTAAATAAACACATGACCAAAATGTATCTTTTGCTGTTTCACACCTTTAAATGATATTAATTTCCATTGAGCAAGTAATGATATTTCTAACTTAATTTTCACAAAAAAGTGACTTACTTGGGTCCTTCCCTTTACCCTTCATTTTTTTATTTGAGAATTTTCATCATCTTTGAGGGTTTTCTATAACCAATCTTAGTAGTTAATATGTTTTTTTTAAGTACATAAATGACTACGGACTTAGAGACTGTCATCAGTTTGTAATACACATTCACAAATTTCCCTTAATTAAAGTTCTCCATCGTTCTCTGTCCTCTGTGACTTCATCCGTTACACAAAATTTCCTCATTGAATTTTGAATGTTATTCTTCCAGGTTGTTCTTGGTCTTTCTTTTCTGCTCCTTCTTTCAATTTTCCATGCATAGACAGCATTTGGTAGTCTTTCATCCTGCATTCGTCTTATGTGTGCATACTATTTTAGCCAACTCTGTTCAATCTCATCCATTGCACTTCTTTCTGCTTTCATCCTTTTTCTAATTTCTGTATTCATAATTCTTTCCACTCGAGATTTTTGGCAGCTCTTCTCCAAAAATCCATTTCAACTGCAGTTATTCTGTTGGCATGTTGTTGTGTCATTGTCCAAACTTCCGATCCATATAACGATATATTTTCTAGTATGAACTTATAAATTAGTTAACCCTTAATTTGGCAAAACACAAATTTCTTCTGTTAGATATTTGAATGTGGCGGACCGCAGTGAAAACGGAATCTTGTATAACTGTTATTATTAGGTGTATTGTATAATTATACACATATTTAACTTGTTTATTTTTGTTCGTTTTCTTCTGATTTATTTAAAATATTTAATTAATTAAACCAACTGATGTATCTAAAAGGATACATTACGAATTTAAGGGTTAATGATGTTTTTACTGCTTAGTACATTCCTATGGTTTTTCTTCCATTATAGATTTTACCCTTCATATGTCTTAAAATTTTTAATTGAGTTACAAACGAGCACTTTTTTACTCGGGTGTCAATATAGTGTACAAAACGTATTTCTAAATAAAATACAGTTCTGAATAACATATTTTAATAAATTAACATAGGCCTAGAAGCTATTAACCAATAGAAAGACGCCAAAGAACTGAAAAATTCTAATAACTATGTCAATTGCACAATTAACTACAGTTATTGAAATGGATTTCCTGTTAGGAGAATCGTCATCATCAACATCAAGGCTTAGGCACTCTGGCCCGTTCCGACTTTAAGATATTTGGACTTTCCATCTAGCAAATGGTCTTCCTTGACTTCTAGACCCTGTAGGTCTGTACTGTAAAATAATTTTAGGAGATCTATCATCTGGCATTCTTAGTAGATGTTCGTACCAATTTTGTCTTTGTTTGTCAATTTTATCCATCAATTTATATATATTTAATTTATCTCTTCTTTTCTGGTCCATAAGAGTGTAACCTGCCGTTGGCCTTAAACATTTATCTCAGCTGCCTCTATTTTTCTCCTATCTGTACGAGTCAGAGTCAAAATTTCACTGCCATGCATAATAGTAGGAACGGCCATGACTTTATAAAATTTCAGTTGAGTATCACCAAGTAATCAGTCCGGCTTTCTTGAAGATTATCAGTAGTAGTAGTAGTAGTAGTAGTAGTAGTAGTAGTAGTAGTAGTAGTAGTAGTAGTAGTAATAGGACTTAATTAGACTAAAAATAAGATATATACAATGTTATATACTAATATGGTCGCACGGGCAGTAAGCCGTACGTGCTGTTGACAGTCCGTTACAATAAAGTAGTAAAGAATATGTCCCCTGGTTGCGTTACGAGTGCCACGCAGGGTTAGTTTGGTGGTGGGGCTGCCACCTAACTGCCTCCAAATGTGCAGGGTATTTATTTTGTTATATTAATACCAATTTAAACAAAACAATTCCCTAACTACTAAGCGATGTAAATTAGCGGTAATATTTCGGATTGGATGTTGAAAATCCGAATTCAAAACTCGGTATCAAAACCTCACTGCGGTTCTATGCTAATTTCTTTCAGAAGTCAAGGCAAATGCTGGATTCGAATTTCATTTCATTTTCAATTCAATCTCCATGTCATAATGCATTTAAAAATAAATTAACTTGCAAGGAATCTAAATACCCTACACGCTAAAAACATTCTAAACGCATTATGGCATTAGGTGTTTAAAACGTCCATAAATAAGAATGGATTTTTAAAAATATGTTATTTTAAAACATGTCACAAACGAATGTCCTGTAATTAAAAAATCAGTAAAACGTTGCTTTACAAACTTTAGTCTAAAGAGCAAGAGATACATCGGATATTTTTTAATATTAGTAGAATATAATAACAATATTTTTATTGTATAATTAAATGTATTTACGTTAATTCTGAAATAGTCTCTACGAGCTTCATGCTAAGACTCAGAATTCATGCAAGAAGGAATTTTGAACATTGTTCGTTGTAATTATAGATTCCCATTGATTTTTGATTATTAAATATCATCCGTACCACGCGTCAAAATTTAATCTCCTTAATGGCTTCATAATTCTCTTTTCTTGATTTGGCACAAGATGGGGTGGATGCTGTAAAAGAGGAGGGGGTTGGCAAAATGCGTCATGCTATTAAATAAATTAGAAAAATGGCGTGCAATTCTCATTTTACATTACGTTTAATATAACAGTTTATATATTAAAATAACTTAAGTAAAGACGAATGAAATTGTAATTAATGTGTTAAAACTATAATGATAGCTATTAAAGAGTTTGTAGCAACCATCATTACAATTAAATCATCCATCCATCCATAGTAATTGTGCCCGATGGCAGGTCTTTCACTGCAATCATAGCATTTTCATGCTATGCTTTGCAGCTTTATTAGGGAATTGTAGGTGTGGCAGCTTCCCGTTGCTTTCCACACCGGTGAAGGATGATGATGTTGATAATGATAGGGATGATGATGATGATGATAATGATAAGGATGATGATGATGGCCATATGATTTCGGGGGCCGTTTGGACCTTAAAGTTTTCCTGACATTTGTCTTACAGGTGAGGAAAAACCCCGATATAAACCTTACCCAGAAAAACTGGGGATCAAACCCGGGCCTGCTGCGTGACAAGGCAGCACGCTACCTGGATACCACAGCGGTGTAAAAATTATATATATAAAGTTAACTATGGAATTTTCTTGGAATTCTCATGGAATTTCAACCAGTATCTGACCGGTGCCCACCCAGCTTCGTGAGGAATGTGGGTAGCTGCATCAAGTTGTGGCTCCAGGTTGAGAAAACCAGCTATAACGGCTGGAGGACCCGACATGTTGACCACATGTCTCCCCATCACTGACAGGATGATCGTCCACCTCTGTCATTACCACATGTAGATGTGAGGCCAGCAGCCGGGTAGTAGTCCAAGGACCTTCTAGGCCAGTCACGCCATGGAGTTAATATAAAGTTAACTATTCCGATCCGGGAGGTTCATGACCGCTCCTATATAATCTCTCCATACTACCCTACTCCGAAATAATACTTTCCAATAATTATCTCTGTAATTCACCTCCATTATAACGTTATTCTCTCACTTCATTTTTGACTTGTGCACTGAGCTACCATAAATTTAACTCACTATGAATTTCAAAAGTATGTGAAAATATTTTTGTATACCCTTACCCTACTCGTATATTTAGATATTCGAATAAGACCATCGTTTTAGGAATTCGGAATTCTAACACGTCCGCTGCAATGGTCTCAGAATATCGTGCTGCCTTGTACGCAGCAGACGCAAGTTCGATCCCCGGTCGGGACAAGTTTCCCGGGGATTATTTTTCGGAGGTTTTCTTCACCTGTAAGACAGATGTAAGGATGCTTTAAGGCTGAAACGGTCCCCGAACATCATCTTTTCGTTGTAATCATTATTATCAACGTCGCACTTTATTGAATAAGACTAGAAAAGAAACTATTTTGAAGTTTTACAAAGTATTGTCAGTTCCATCTATCTATGGATGTGAAACCTGGACATTAACAAAGCAGATAGTAAACAAATAGAGACTGCAGAAATGAAGATGTTGAGAGCAATAGCAGGACACCAAAGGACCGATAAAAAGAAAAACGAAGATATAAGAACAGAACTTAATATATTTAATCTCTCTGAAAAAAATAAAATATTGTCAAAATGCTTATCTTCAGCACGTATTACGAATGAATTAACAGCGCATACCAAGAAGAATGTAAGTTATAGTTATAAACCAAAAGGGAGAAGAATGTTGGGAAGACCATTGAAGAGATGGAAGGACCGATTCGACCTATAATGAGATCGGAACAGGCCATTGGGCTTAATCCTTGTTGTTGTTGATGATGATGATCACCGTCGCTGTGTTAAGTATGAATGCTCGCGTGTGAATGGTATGTTTCGTCTTATGTTATGTTGTTTCGGAGGAGGCACCGACATTGAACTCACTCATTCAGGGAAGCTCTCCTTCTCCTAGTGTGGTCAAAAAAGTATGTGTTTAATCCATAGTTTAAAATCCCTCTCCCGAAAGTTTTATGCTATTGTAAGCCCAGGATGGCCTGTTGTACTAAAAAGTGCCTATAACGTGAGTGGTTAAACTAAGTTAATGGAATGAAATTCTATCAGCAACCTCACCCTTTATTGAATGGTATACATTTGTAAATTATTATTATTATTATTATTATTATTATTATTATTATTATTATTATTATTATTATTACTTACTTACTTACTTACTTACTTACTTACTTACTTACTTACTTACTTACTTACTCACTCACTGGCACTATTGAACCACGTAGGTTCCGTGCACGTCTTTCATTCCCCATACGCACAAACATGTCCTGCCCCCATAGCAGTATACGAGACTTAACTGTTCTTATTATATCTGGCTTCCTATAAAGACCATGTAGCTCATTGTTATGTAGTCTTCTCCATTCACCTGTCTGTCCATCTCTCTTTGGTCCAAAAACTTTCCTAAGTACTTTATTCCCAAATACTTGTAATCTTCTTTCCTCCCTTAAAGTAAGAGTCCATGTTTCGCACCCATATAATATAACTGGTAGAATAATAGTTTTATATATTTTCAGTTTAACGTCTTTTGAAAGGAGTTGGGATATCAAAAGTCTCTGCATTGCATAATAGCACGCATTTCCAGAATTGAGCCTATGTTTAGTTTCTTTGTGCATCTTATTCCTACTTGTGATTATTGTTCCTAGGTATTTGAATTCTGCCACTTCCTCAAAATTTTCCTCATTCGTTATTAGCTGTCCATTTCCACTATATAATGCATTTATACGTGTGACTATACATCATTATTATTATTATTATTATTATTATTATTATTATTATTATTATTATTATTATTATTATTATTATTATTATCATTATTATTATCATCAGTATTATCATTATCATCATTATTATCATTATTATTATTGTTATCATTATTATTATCATTACCATTATTATTATTATTATTATTATTATTATTATTATTATTATTATTATTTACGAGGCGGATCGGAAAGTAACGCACAATAATTTTTTTTAAAAAGTTTAATAGTAAAAAAAAGAAAAAAATCACAAATGAACTTACATCTTTTACGTACTTTTCGACATAGTCACCAATTTCTCAACACATTTTTCCCATCGTGTTACCAGTTTCAATATGCCCTGTTCGTAGAAGTCCGTTTGGTTGGAGTGTAGCCATCTGCGCACTGCTGATTTCACTTCCACATCTGTCTCAAAGCGTTTGCCGGCCAGGAATTTCTTCATGGGACCAAACAGATGAAAGTCCGATGGTGCAAGATCCGGACTGTATGGTGGATGCTGGAGCACCTCCCCAACCAAATTCGGCGATTTTCTGACGAACGACAGCAGCAACATGGGGGCGAGCATTGTCATGAAGAAGTTTAACGTTTAATGTTGTGACGTTTGTCACGAATGGCACGACGCAACTTCACCAAAGTTTTAATGTAGGCCGCCAGCATTCACAGTGGTCCCGTGTTCAGCAAAGTCCACCAATAAAACACCATGCATATCCCAGAACACTGTCACAAGCACTTTCCTGGCAGATTGAGTCACTTTGAATTTTTTCTTTACTGGGGAACCAGCATGTTTCCACTCCATTGATGCCCTGCTTTGTTTCGGGCGTTGTAGTGGTACGCCCACGACTCATCACCTGTGACGATTCCTTCCAGAAAGTCATGTCCTTGTGCGGTTGTACCGCGTTAAGTGGTCCAAGCTTGCCATCATTCGCTGGCCCTTGTAGTCGTCTGTCAGTTTTCTTAGGCACCCAGCGAGCACTAACTTTACGGAATTTCAAATTTTCATGAACAATATCGTACACCGCACCATAGGAAATGTTGAACTTCTGCGATAAGGCTCGCAGTTGCACACGCCGGTCGTTCAGAATTGCCGCCTCAATGCCTGTGACATTCTGCGGGATTGCTGCTGTTGTCGGCCGGCCGGGAGCGTGGCGAATCACTAAGGTTCACGCGTCCCTCTTGGAAGAATGTGCACCACCTGGAGACATTGCTACGGTCCATACAATCATCCCCATACACGCCACGCATGTCCCTGTGAATTTCACTGGGTTTATGCCCTTTGGCCCACAAAAATCGAACAACACTTCTCTGTTCCTCACAGGTGGACGACTGTAGCATGCGCGCCATCTTTGTTGCATAGTTCAAGCTTCTCTCGCAAGAGGTGCACCTGAGAACAAAATACCATCTGTAGTGAAAACTTCAAACTATATCTCTGTGAAATTTCAACATTCTAGCTGCAATACCAAGGCAGACAAAAATTATTGTGCGTTACTTTCCGATCCGCCCTCGTATTAAATACCCAAGTTATCATTTCGACATCATTGTGAATTATAGTTTATATACGGTTGAGAGGTCTGTAATAGTTAAATTAATGAAAAAGCACAGCTACTTATAGGCTTACGGATTAATTCAAAACAATAGTGCCAACTTTTACACGGAAACTGTCAACCATTGATGCAGAAACTTACCTTGAATCTTCCCCAGAGAAGCGTTGTGATATATCAAGGCGTGTCCATAAAATTACCCGCCGTTTTTAACTGTAAGGCACAGATATCTAAGTTAGAAAACAACAATGACAACCTACTGTACGAAGCTGATAGACGTTTCTGCGTGAGTTGAGCGGAGTGGAGTGAGGCGGCACGCGGCGCGGATGACAGTTAACGAGGGTTATTTAATGTACCATTCTGGAGATATATTATTTACTTGTAGTTTTAATGAGAGATTTGACGCTGTGTTTAGTGTCTTGCCGTTAAAAACGGAAGATACGCTTTTGGACACGGTCATGTATATCACAACGCTTTTCTGGGAGAAATGTCAGGGCAAACAAGGATTGATAGTTCTCTTGTTCTATTTTTTGAGAATTGGCAAATTTATTATCTTTCAACTAACTTCAATGTTTGGAAATGAAAGATTCGGTACTTGTGGGGCAATAAAATGTGAGAGTTCTTCTATTTGGTGATGGGTGTAAACAGTAAACCCTCTATTAGTGTGCGGGTTTATCCCAGGTCGAGGGATGAGATGAGATGAAGCCCTTTAATTGAAAGTAGTAGTAGTAGCAGTAGGACTTTATTAGACAAAAAGTATGATATTTACAATATTATTTACAAATATGGGTCGCACGGGCACTAAGCCGTACGTGCTGTTGACAGTCCGTTACAATAAAGTAATAATGGGTACTAGTGTAAAGAAAAATAAACAACAAAAAAAGCAATAACATTACAATTGCATAAAAAAAACACAATAATATTACAATTAAATAATAACACAATAGCATTATACACTAAAAAAACATTAACATTACAATTACATAAAGAAAACACAATAATATTACAATTAGTAGTAGTAGGACTTTATTAGACAAAAAGTAAGATATTTACAATATTATTTACAAATATGGGTCGCACGGGCAGTAAGCCGTACGTGCTGTTGACAGTCCGTTACAATAAAGTAATAATTGGTATATTACAATTAAATAATAACACAATAGCATTATACACTAATTAATTTATATATAATTGTTAAGAATTAATGGTATTGCATTTTTGATAACATATATTTATTCATGATTGAGTGTTGTCCTTATTTTCCGCGTTTTGTCCATAAATTTACCGAGGTTTATCCAATTTTCTGGATTTACCAATAACTCGTAGCATGCCAATCTTTCCCGATTTGAATTTAGAAATCTTTCCGGTAATAACTGACGTCTCCAATATTCTAAATCATTACATTTTCCTAATAGTATCTTCGTAGTGTATGTTCCACAATTTATCAACCCAACCAAAAAGAGTATAAAATTGCACTCCAAATACTTAAAGATGTTCAAATTGTCAATCTCCAATTTGATTACATATCGCGCACATTAACTAAATCGTATGGTTGTGTGTTAAGTATTTAAGTCGCTGGAAGGAATCGTGTAATAAAAATGTCGTCTGATATTATAGAAGTTTTGATCACATGCTCTCCATTTAAGCAGGACAAAATATGATTTGAAAGTGCTTCGGTGTCTCTTTACCTCCAAACAAAGCAATTCTGGTTCTAGGCCCCATCCAAAAAAAAAAAAAAAAAAACGATTTCTCGGTGCCGAAAAAATATTTTAAATGTTATGGTGTTCTTTTGAATCCCTCTCTGTTTGTTGCAAAGTGAGGTAAAATTATATTATATAACACGATAAGAAAAATAAATGCCTGGACGGGATTTGAATCCTGATCTCTGGGTTGGTACCCCAGCGTGCTATCCATTACACGAACGGGCAAAGCCAATACAAACATTTATATTTCTTGAGAATATATATATATATATATATATATATATTATATTCTTCATTGCCCACCGCTGTGGACTCGAGGTAGCATGCTGCCTTCTCACGCAGCGGGATCGGGTTCGATCCCTGGTCGGAGCGGTTTTTCTGGGTGAGGTTTTTATCGGCATTTTTCCTCAACTGTAAGACAAATGTCAGGAAAACTTTAAGGCCCAAACGGTCCCCGAAATCATATGGCCATTATTATCACCATCATTCTTATCATTACCATCCTTCACCTGTGTAGAAAGTAACGGGAAGCTACCACACCTCCTATTCCCTAGTAAAGCTGCAGGCATAGCATGAAAATGCTATGCTTGCAGTGAAGGACCTGCAGAATTACTATGGATGGATATTCTCCATTATTTCGAGATGTAGCGAGAACTCGGTCTTCACTGCCACCTGGTAGCCAACTACTATAACAAGTAAGCAAATTAAAGAGCATATTTTTACTTTATAGCAGTGACGCTTTATCGATGTTATAATTAAATTTTTGACATTGAGCAATGCAAGCTTAATATGACATGATAAGGAAAATGTGAAGACCGAGTTCGCTACATCTCATAATAATGGAGAATATAGTTGTGTAGATATATATATATATATATATATATATATATATATACATATGGGGGCACGCCTTAGCGTAGTGGTTAAGGCACTGAGCTACAAGCCGGAAGGGCCAGGGTTCAAGTCCGGGTGGGGTCAGGATTTCTAAACTGACCCAAACATTCTGGCGGCACTATGGCCCTGGGGTCTACTCAGCCTCTAACGGAAATGAGTACCAGACGCTTGTTCTGGGGGTAAAGGCGGCCGTCACGCAGGGTTGACAACCCGGCTGACATCAAGTGCCGATTGTCCAGAAAAAGTGGGAGCCTTAACCTCCTACTACCTCAAGGGCCTCCTGAGGCCTGTAGTGGGACTACTTTTACTTTACTTTACTATATTTACATATATATCTAAGAAAGATAAATGTTTGTATTGTATTTGCCCGGTTTCAAATCCCGTCCAGGTATTTATTTTTCTTATCATGTCATATTAAGCTTGCATTGCTCAATGTCAAAAATTTAATCATAACACACACACAAACATATATATATACCCCGTATTTTCCCTTAAGGGGATTAGGATGTTCCCAAGTGGGATAATTTTAACTAAGCTAATTTAGTCACGCTTATTTATCCATAGATGCCAACGAATTGTATGGGGTCGACATATCGCCTCAATGAGACAACTAGTGGTTAACTAAGTTATTACCTGGTAACGGTTGGTAAATATAACACAGAGACCACTTTATGCAGTCTTGAAGGTCTATAACAAGCCTGAAAATCTTCAGATTGGGGACCCACGGTTTAAAGTCCCTCCCTTAGGATTTGTCCCTTGGATTTTTCAATTCTAAAAATTCATCGATCCCTGCCGGGTTTGAACTCGCGTCCCTCGGAACTAGAGGCAGAGTACATAACCATTAACCCCCAGCCGACTTAGTAAAATTAAAATATTGTGTATAATTTTTACATATAACGAGAAACTACCCGTAAACCGACCAAGCTACCTCCTCTAAGGGTCGGTTTCACCAACAGAGGTAACTGTATTACGCCAGCTTTCCCATGTATAATACATAGCTTAAACTGGCGTAATACAGTTACTTCTGTTGGTGAAACCGACCCTAAAAGAATAAAATTACCTTTAAATCGATTAATCTACCTCTGAAACGATCGAATTGTCCGTAAACCGGCCAATTTACTTCTAACCCGACCAAACAACCGCTAAACTGATAATTACGATATACATTTATAATTATTTTTCTTTTTACTTATGTAAATAAACATAAAAGCACATTTAATTCATTTAGATATAGCGGCGCACTCCAGGTATTGGCTGGCTAGTTATGATATAAAATGTTTCTTCTACTTATTTAACTAAACAGAAAAACATATTAATTTTCGCCTTTTAGCTCATTTATGGTAATGAAGATCGGGATAAGTAGATATCCCGGGCAACGTAGGGTAATGAGCACGGGGTATCTAAAAATAATTACAATATCAAATGTTTCCTTTTACTTATTCAATTCAACATAAAAACACAATAATTTTCGTCTTTCAGCTCATTTATGCCATGAAGATCAGAATAAGTAGATTCCTGGGTAACGTCGGGTAATCAGCACGGGATATCTAAAAATAATTACGATATAATTTTTTCCATTCACTTATTTAACTATACATAAAACATTAATTTTCGTCTTTCAGCTCATTTATGCCAAGAAGACCGGGTTAAGTGGATTCCATGGCAACAACGGATAATCAGCACGGGATATCTAAAATTAATTAAGATATAAATGTATAATTATTTTTCCTTTCACTTATTCAACTAAACATAAAAACACATGAATCTTCATTTCTTTAGACGTAGGAGTGCACGCCGGGAGTTTTTTTTATGCAATCTGGTTTTTGTTTTATATGTTGGATAATTTGAATTTAAATACTTTATTTATTGAAAAATACAATATTTCTTAGCCTAATTTTGGAATTCCTTAGATTTGGACAGGGTGTATCTTTCTAGAATTGCCATCGCTGTCATTAGAGGGTGAATTTTAAGATACCATATTTACAAAATTACTTTATAGTATGTATTCTTCAATTAGGCCTACAAGTTGAATTTTTTAAAATATATTTACAAAATGTATTTCATCAATTACAAAAATTAATTGTATCACTTTGTCCTTGAGGCAATCCTCTAATGAGGAAAGTTTTATATAATAAATAATAAATATTCTTTTGTTTATTTATTCCTGGATGTTATTGTTTATGTAGTTCCTTTAAACAAGAGTCCATAAATTAATCAGTTATTGAAGTAATGCCAATTTTACTGTTTGGGACTTGCTGACAGTAAGTGCTAATTCGAATTAAAACATCGCAGTCATATTTAATTCAGCTGATCCCAATATAATATTATACCCTAACCTTAAATTGCCGAAACAATAATTTGTCCTGCCAGATATTTAAATGTTCCGGACCGCAAAGAAAACACGATCGTGTAAAACTCTACGTTATTAGGTAATTTGATGCAATAATGCAAGTAATTTCAATCCCATTTGTTTTTCTATTGTTTTATCTAGAACTAGCTAATATCCGGCGTGCGCTGCTACACATAAATAAATGATAATGTTTTTGCATTTAGTTGAATAAATAAGAGGAAAAATAAATATAAATATATATTATTATTTTTAGATACCATACTGATTATCCGGCGTTGCCCGCGAATCTACGCATCCCGATGTACTTGACATAAATGAGCTGAAAGACAAAATTCGTTATTTTGAGTTATCCATAAAAGAATACCCGCCGTGCGCTGCTATGCTTGTCCGGGAATCTACTTATCCCAATCTTCTTGGCATCAATGATAAACAAAAAAGTTTTTTGTGAGTTATCCTTAAAAAATAAACATATGCTGTCGCGGACTTTTCTGTAGAGGTTTTTGAGATATTCAATTCCGTGTACAATAATTTTGTGTATTTGTTATGGTTTAGGCAGCGTAAGCCATTTAAGGTTAAAAAAGCAACACTTTTTCTTTTTTTTCACTACAGAAGGTGATGTTTAAGGATGAAGGACTTGATCATTAAAAACTCTCTTATAACCTACAACCTTTCCGGGAAAATCCTGGATATTTTGCAAAAAGCCCCATGACAATCAGATGAATGGTATGGCAGCACATGCTTGCCCGGGAATCTACTTATCCCGATCTCCTTGGCATCAATGAAATAAAAAATGGCTATTGTGTGTTATCTGTAAAAGGTAAACATATGCTGTCGCAGAGTTTGTTGTAGAGGTTTTTGAGATATTCAATTCTGTGTACATTAATGTTGTGTATTTGTTATGGTTTAGGCAGCGTAAGCCATATAAGGGTAGAAAAAGGGACTTTTTCACGGTTTTCACAACAAAGGGTGTTTTAAGGCGTAGGAGTTGAGTATCTCAACTCGCTTATAGCCTATGTTCATCCCGGGAATCTACTGAACATTTTGCAAAAACCCCATCACAATCGGATCAATGGTATGGCCGCGCATAAAGTACAAACAAACAAACAAACATTCATTTTTATATATTATATATAATGTCCTACTAAATAAAAGAAGTATCTCAAGATCTTTGAAGGTATGATACATGGGCTATTCGTTAAATCGCATTGCTCCCCAATTTATTTATCACAATATTATATTAAGATGTTTAGTATTATAAATAATGTCATTTTAAATAATAGTAGCAAAATTTATGTCAGGATATTAAACAGATTACAAAGCAATCATACCGCTATTTTCTTGGGATTTTAATAACATTTTATATACATGGCTAT
Source organism: Diploptera punctata (assembly GCA_030220185.1). Classification (NCBI taxonomy): domain Eukaryota; kingdom Metazoa; phylum Arthropoda; class Insecta; order Blattodea; family Blaberidae; genus Diploptera; species Diploptera punctata. Next base: position 360,812 of record JASPKZ010007745.1, read on the forward strand.
TCAGAAAGAAGGAATAGACTTCAAACGTTTATTTCTTCCAAACTACAAAAACTTGAAACACAATTCCAACGGTTCCGGAAAGAGAAAAGTTTGATGTTCCGATCACGGCCGCATTGGCGCTGTAGCTTGTCATGTTGATTGTGTGTATCAAAATGGCAACACAATATGACGTTGGATTGGAAGAGGAGGATCAGAAAATCAACTTAATCGCCGGTGGTCTCCCAGGTCACCAGACCCAACGTCGTGTGGGAATACGTAAAAGGCCGTGTTTTTTATCCCACCTGTGCCTGACACTCTTGAAAATCTGCGACATGGAATTGTTGAAGCTGTGAACTCGATAACAGAGACCAGCTGATTCGTGTGTGGCCAGAAATGAACCACTGTTTTGATATTTGTCGTGTAACACATGATGCTCATATCGAATGCATAAAGTAGTGAAATTTGATATTTTCTCTTTCCAGGAACGTTGGAATTGTGTTTTTTTTTGTAGTTTGGGAGAAATAAATATTTGAAGTCCGTTCCTTCGTTCGTTCTGAATAGCCATTTATAATTAATTACTGTTATTCGTGAATTTCTGTAGAGAGATGACCATGTAGCTTAGTAAATAGGTAGAGTGATCACTGGAGTCGGGATTTTTATGTAATAAAATATAAGAGTGCAATGTGGATAGTATATATTATACAAGTGTTTATAAGTGAAAACAACAAAAGACGGTTCTTTCTTCTCATGATACTACCCAACTGTATAAATGCGAAACCTACACAAAATGCATTCATAAGTCTAACTTCTCATTATACTATGTTGCATTCTTACCTTTCAGCACATAGCATTCATGATTCTAATGATCAGTAAACATTACTATGGTGAGAAAAACTGAAAATTATAGATAAAGTGGAGATATTTCCTTTTGGCAAAGGAAGGCAGTAGGGAAATTTAAGGTATCAATCCCAATATAATATGAGGTCTGTACTTGAATTAATCAGCGAAACCATGAAGCTGATACAGACTAAAGGGATTCCTGTTATTTGCTTCAGAGATTACAACTTAATTCCAAATTAGTAACCTGATTCTCTGACTTATTACTCGAAGTGATGCTCATTTGTAATGACGAGACAAAGTGGATTGGATCTAGATTATATTATAACAAAGGTTAGTTTTCATTTCAGATTTAAACACGACATAAAAAGGTATGGACTTAAAACTACATAGAGTGATGGACTACTACAATTGTTTATTGTAGCGGATATATTTGACCTCTAATTTAGTATCACGATTAATAAATACGATTAATATATAAACGAAAGCATGAACTGAATATACAGTTAGTACCATTCCTATGCGTACAGGGTTGTAGAACAAATAAAAAAACCAAATTCTGGGTAGTTAAAGAATTATTATTTATCTTTTCTTTTAAATATTATTCCATGTTGGTTTTTGCAAAGATATAAATAAGTAAATAATAAATAATTTCTTAATTTCATTTAAAAATAAACAAAAAGCACTTAATTATTCACATTTTGTGTACCTTTTCTGCGCGTACACCTGGCAATAAAATAAATAAAACTGTTCATTATTCAAGCAATTTAATATCTGATGGAATATCCTCCACTTTTAATAACTTCCGGGAGTTTCCTTCTCATGGAATTCACCAGTCTTTGGCACGTATCGGGAGTGATTTTTTTCCCAGCTCTGGAACACTGCCTGTTTCAGGTCTTCTTTTGAACTTACATTCTTTTTATGAACAATCCTCTTCAAAATGGCCCATAGATGTTCGATAGGGTTTACGTCTGTCGACTGTGGGGTTTTTTAACTGTTTGGGAACATTCCAAATTAGCCACTCCTTATTTATATCCGCGGTATGTTTGCTATCATTGTCCTGTTGGAAGTAATACACAGCAAGTAATCCCATTATTGGGCACTTTGTTTAACATTTGTTTTTAATATGCTATTATAGCCCCATTTATCCATGATTCCGTTTATAATTAGAATATTCCTAACCCCCTTGGATGATATGCAGGCCCAAATAATTATGGAGCCACCACCATATTTAACTGTGGGAAGTGTGTTGACAACTTCGTTGGCACCATTTAATTTCCTCCATACATTCTGGATACCATCCGACCCAAAAATGTTTATTTTTGTTTCATCGGTCCACATGACTTTATGCCAGAAGTCCTGACCGTGATTCACATGCTCTTTAGCAAACTTAAGTCTACGAGCACGGTTCAATGGACCAACATATCGCCTTTTTTTAGGCCGTCTTCCATGATATCCTGTCCTATACAATACACGACGGATGGTTGTATTACATACTATTTTCCCTATTTCCTGCTATGCAGTTTAGGCACACTTAGTCTTGGGTTAGACCTTATTTGCTGAACTAGAAACCGTTCTTCTCCCTGATTAAGAATGTTTCTTGGGCTGTTTAGGCAAATATGCAGTTGAGCCCTGATATTTGAATTTATTAACCACTCTCTGAATTGAATAATGTCTTTTGTTGGTCAGTACTCTTATTTTCCGTAAACTATACCCTTAAGAGCCACGTTCACAATCACGTTCTTTCTGAGTTGCTTCCTCTTTGCCATACTGAATGCAATTAACGGAAGAAATAGGAACAAAGGTAGCATTAGTCAATCCTAGCGATACACAAAACTAAAATCAATACAGCACGTAAACAAAATAGGCCTACCCCATGCATACACAAGTTACTCAAGTGTACGCACAGAAAGAGTACATAATTTCAACCCCTTTTATGATTAATAATTAATTTTGTGAATCTTGCATATTGTTCTTACACAATTTTAATGCAATTTCTGTTTTTGTGATGAAGGTCGCTACATCGTACTATTTTTCTGTACATTTATGTTCCAAAACCTTATTAGTGGTGCCATTTTTATTTTAAATTATCTGGTGTATGCACAGGAAAGGTACTAACTGTAGTATATGAAGAAATTAAATAACATCTTATTTGGGGAAAGTTGCAAGCGTCAGATCCCACGGTTAGCAGAAATATACCTTGATGCTAAGTGACCACACATATGTAGACCCCCAAATAATTAGACTGAAAATTTTGAAGCTGGGTCTGGTTTGAAAAATCACGTTTGGAGAAAACTACATACTTCAAAATTTGCAACTTAAAAGTTCAAACGGGGTAAACAGCCCCTACTACCCGTGGGAAATAAAATTACAAATGTTGTTGGAGTTTAATAAAAATATGTTGGCCTCTAGGAGACATGTGATTTAAAATAGCCAATCAAAATACTGTACCTGAGATCTCAGTCGCCCTCAATAATCAGCAGTGTAGTTTTGTAGGAGGCCTTTCGATAACTTATGTATAGTCTTCTGATTTCAGTTTGGTACTGACTGTTGCTGCTAATAATTTTGTACAGAGAGTTCTCATTTAACAAGTGTTTGTTAGTGGTTTCCTTGATAATTTATAACTTTAAATGAGAACGTACCCAATAATGCGAACCCTCTGTACAAAATTATTACCAGCAACAGTCAGTACCAAACTGAAAACAGAGAATGATACATAAGTTATCGAAAGGCCTCCTACAAAACTACGCTGCTGATTATTGAGGACGACTGAAGTCTCAGATATTATTTTACATTTCTTAAAATTTTAACAAAGTGACCTCAACGGAGTATCGCAATGTATTTTACAAATGTTGACTGGTGGCATTAGACAAAAAAAAAGAGTTTTGTTCTGCTGAAGAAAAAAATAGTAAACTGAATTACAGGTTTTTCAAATATGTATATTGCAATTTCGTTATGAATTTGAGATATATTCGACACTTAATAACCATTTTAAAAGGTAGTGAATGAATTTTTGAAATTTCAGTAGGCTACCTATATATATGATTGAAACCAAGTGTCAATTAGAATAATTGGTAATACAGAATGTTCCTGAGATCACAGTTTCAATTACAGTTCACTGAAATACGTGGAATCATAGTGGAAGCTTTGGTTACATGAAGTCTTGATATCTGCTCACCATCACGGCAACTGGAGTTTGTTACGATTGTCAAGCCATTGTATTTAAGATAATTACAGAGGTTAATTCAGTAATTATCCTATTTACGTACAAATTAGTCGCGATGTACGCTTGTTTAACTCCGTCGATCTGGGTTCAATTCCCATGCATCCAATTGCATCGAAAGGTAATGCAAGGTATTGCACTTCCTCAGTAACTTGAACCATGTTAAACTATTCTGATAATTGTCTCATGTCCGATTATAGGTTATGTAACTGCAATACACATCAAATAAAACAAGGAGTTTTAATTAAAATAATGAGTAATGGGAAAAATCTTCTAATATAATTATTAGGGAAAGGATTTTGAGATACTGCACTTCTCCAAAAAATATAGCTGTTTTCATACCAATAGTTCAATATGTATTTGGGGGGATGAAATGAAGCGAAATGAACACAATTTGTAGAACATTTTTACACATTTTCATGAGACTACTATATTTCGTCCCTTTTTCCCTCTTTTTTATGCCTTTTCCTCCACTCTTATCTGCATTTTTAAAAGATTGGACAGAAAAATGTATATTTTTTTCTTGAACAGCTTTTCAAAATCTCAGTCAAAGTCAACAATATTAAATTCCTATTAAAATATAATTTATGTAATTTATACTCCAGAAACAATGACTAATCTGCAATGTGAAGTTAACAATAGTAAATAATAAATATCATCATGACGAACTTAAGGAATGGACACTTGATTTGTTCCGTCTCCAGAATTTATAGCTGTTCTCTCCATCGCTTCCTTGGTCTTCCAATTTTTCGTCTACCCTGTGATCTGTATCTATATGACTGTAATGTAATTCTTGATGGTTGCTGGAGTTGTAAATGGAAATGCCATTTTGACCGGTATTCGTCAATAATATCTAATATATTACCGATATTTAGTTCTTGACGAATAGACTCGTTTGTTATATGGTCAAGGAGAGAGTATCCTGCAAGAGGTCTAAGTAATTTCATCTCTGCTGCTTCAATTCTCCTTCTCTGGGATGTGGTTAAAACCCAGTTTTCTTAACCTATAAAAATGAAGGGAGTACTAACGATATGTATAGCTTTAATATAGTTTCTTTTCTCACTTTCCTGAATATAGTTCGTTTGATTATGCCAATTAATTGAAGAAAATTTGTTAATTTGTGTTGTACGTCATTACCGAAAGACAACGATTCCGGTTAAACTTACTTTTAAATGATGATGAGGCTTCTGCGTTAATGTGTGAAGTGATTTTTAAGAACCAAAATTATTAAAAACATTTTATGAACTTCATAACAAATATTCATAACAACATGTGGTATTTTCTAAGACACTTACAGACGATTTATGTAATTGATTTCACTCATTCAAAGCCATAAGATAATATTTTTGTTTTACAATGTATAGTATAATATTTTTATAGTAAGCTACAACCTTAACATGCCTTTGAGGCGAATTAGGGTTTAAAAATATTTACATAGTCAATGATACGTCATTTCAAACTTGGTATGAAATATTGCAGCCTAGATAATTGAATTCATGAACTTGTTCTAATGTTGTATTGTTTATAACTAATAATAATATAATTATATTAAATATTAAAATATGCCTGTAATAATTTATGTAAACCAGCAGTAATTTATATCCCAGCAAGAATGACCGATCTGCAGCTGTGAAGTCAAATTTAAATTTCAGCCATGTTGCTGCAACCATCTAAAATAAGTTCAGTTAGTACTGGCAATAATTTAACAGTTTCTAACTATCGACTTGTTGGCTGTGTTTTACTAGTGTGAACCACAACGTATTTTTATTAATATTAAAACTGGGGTTTCACAACAATAGCATGGCGAATGTTAAGAAGGATAAGTTTTATGCAGTTTCAGATTTATCGAAACTGATGACGTCATTCTTCGAAGTTCCATCTACGAAGTAAATATTTCAATAAAGTAAAGAACTATGAATTACCTCTTATGGACTCTATAAAGAAGAAAAATTAGGTGTAAAATTATATGTATATTGTATAAACTGAGTTCATGTAACTGGTTTAAATCTTAATTCAATTGTTTCAGCAGTACCCTTTTTTGCACCTTTTTTTATGTATTTTCAGAATCTTTTTTCCCCCTGTTACGACCAAACTTTTTACCTTAAAATCCCCCTCCCTACTAATCACCAACGCCTGTCCTCAACTGAAGATAAAGTCAGTCATATTGCATTATGTCTGGATAGGTCAAGTTGATTCTATATGCGTCGCGTCAGTCGTGGTAGAAAAGTGAAAAGTGGTTACCATACTCATCTCTGTTTCTATGGTTGTGGGCCCTAACTCAATTGGCGTCAATGGATATTTCCGGGCGTAAAGATCTTGAATGTGAGATCCTTGAGAAGGGAACTAGAACCGTGAAAACCCTATAGTAGATTAGCGTCACATAAAATAAACTAAAGCCTGAAAAAATAGGTATTTGAGTAAAATATATTGGTTCTTTCAGGTCTGAATTTAAATTGCAAAGATAATGACTGTATCTGTTGAAGAATGTCTTTAAATTAATAATAATAATAACAATAATAATAATAATTCATAATAATATTTTATTTATTCTGGTAGAGTTAAGGCCATAGGGATTTATCTTCCACTCAACCAGCACAAATATACATGTTTACAGCACATATTATCTATATAGGGCCAACTATGTTAATTATGAAGCGTTAAAAGGACATGAAAAATTAGCAGTATAAGTGTCATGTACAAACAACTTTTTTTACCAGAAAGATAATAATAATAATAATAATAATAATAATAATAATAATAATAATAATAATAATAACTGCAATAATAATAATAACTACAATAATTATAACTACAATAATAATGTTAATAATAATAATGAAGATATTATAAATTAAGCGAGAAGCACCTTATACGGAGTAATTATGAGGCCAAGGTTAAAGCAAATATAAATTTATATTTGGTTTAGAAGATGCTAACGTTTGGCAGCCACTGATTTCCTGTGGTAGGGTATTCCTGTTGCGAGAAGTGGAGATAGTTATATGATGTGGAATGATTGGATTAAATAATAGCAAAAGCTTGATCATACACGCGGCTAACTATATTTTATCGAACGTTTTGCACGATTCGCAATTTGCAACATTATCTTCTAATGTTAAGAGACACGTTGGAGCGTTTTAACATAAGGACCCCATGGTATTTTTCATTGTTTAAATATAAATAATACATCATCAGCTGAGGGTAGAACTCACAGCTTAGTTTATTTTCAGAAAGGAACTTTTTTTCGATTTTATATACTATAGCTATGTTTTTTTTAAATTATTTTTCATTGACTGGAATGAAAATTACTTCGTAGGATATTTTGGTGGAGGAAAAAATTACGTTGCATTTATCTTTAATTTATACAAGTGCCTTAGACTTCAATTACATAAGAGTGCTATCTGTTATCACTATTCTTTAGATAACTAACTTTCTGGAAAGAACGAGGTAAATAAGAAAAACACTCATTAGTCTTCTTCTTATTCATAATTTGTAGGATTTTCATCCTGTTTATTTCCATCTCGGAGGAAGATGTATTGGATGTGCATTCACTGTCTATCCATCTCTTGGCTGGTTTTCCTCTTGTTCTTCTCCCGTCCATTGGTCTATCTTCTTTAGCTCTTTTTGCAAGTCGGTTTTCTTCCTATCTTTCTATACAACCTTTCCAATATTTTCGTCTATCTACAACAAATTTGATTATGTCTTGAATAAGACATTTGTCCCGAAAAGCAGTCATTCGTGAATAAATAAATAAATATGTTAGCAAAGTGTAATATCATTAATAATTAATAATTTTACTTAACCTGATTTATGTGTAATGTAATTGTATTGTTGAAAGAAAGACTCCCTAAATGAAGTATTAAGTAGATATCGAGGTCGCCCAAGACACAAGTGGAGTGACGAAAATAACTAGCTGTGAAGATAAGATACTCACATGTTAAATATTGCAAGAATCGAGAAAGATGGCGACTAGGGGTGGAGAGAATGCGATAGCTAAAACAATCCGTGATGAAGAAGTAAGTAGAAGAGAAAAAAATAAAACAGCTGACAATTTTAGTGGAGATTAGGTCTGATTGCGACAAACTGAACACTTTTTTTTACATATATTTTTTTAGGAATTATTTTTAGAGACTATTATCGATAAATCTTATCTGCATAATTGTAAATTGTGGGCGATGTGCTCTATATGGTATATATATATAGCACGTACGGCTTACTGCCCGTGCGACCCATATTTGTAAATAACATTGTATATATCTTACTTGTAGTCTAATAAAGTCATAGTACTACTATATATATCATCATCATCATCATCCGGTATCATGGCAGCTGCCGCCGTCTTCCGGAAACCAAACACCATTCCTATATATATATATATATATATATATATATATAGGTTATATGATTTTAAAATGTTTTATAAATTGTCCTACCTGTCGGTAGGTTGTTACAAATATCAGGATTGATTATCGTGAATAATTTAGATAGGCTAGAGTGAATGAAAGTAATTTCCAATTTTTATATATATTTAAGATAATTTTGTTATTATAAGTTACGCGCTATAGCCAAGTGTTTAAGGCAAGAAGCCTTGGTGCAGAGATATAGGACTTCCCCATGGGGGAAGAAAATTTTCTCAAAGAATTTCGGCCAGTATGGGATCGGTGTCCACCCAGCATCGTGAGGCATTTGGGTAGCTGCAATAAGTAGCGACTCCAGGTTCAGAAGACCAGCTATAACGGCTGGTGGGGCCGACATGCTGGCCACATGACACCCCTACACTGGCTAGATGATCGTCTACCTCTGTGATTAACACATGTGGATGTGAGGCTAGCAGCCAGTGTAGGCCAAGTGCCTTCTAGGCCTGTCGCGCTTAGAGCTAGTTATTATAAAAGTAAAATACATTATATGTATAGATAACATGTCTTATTCGCGATTGCAGCACAAATATAAAGCATATTTGAATGCCATATTCACACTTCATGGACTTACCTTTCACAGTACATAGAGTAAACAGTTATTGTGTTGCCATATTAGTGAATTCCGAAGAATGAACTCTTTGGTTCCTGGCAAAAAGAAACAAAAATCAACTCGTTCGCTGTACAACGAGGAAGTCTAGAATAATCGGAAAATATAAACAAAAGACTACATCTCTCTCATTCTCTAACAGTCGAAAAAATTATCATTGTCCCTCACACTGATTTCTGATATGTAAAGGATCAAACAATAAAATGGTTATTTCCTAAAGAAACAACTTGAAGTAACCTGTCTTCATGTGCCTTTAATCATGGCCTTCACTGTGGTCTGTATCATTTGTTTCATCATCACTTTGAGTGAATTAGCGAAAAAATACATATGTTGAACATACGCATGTTGTAATAGTGCGAATACCGCTAGCAAATGTTATTATCCATTTATATTTATAAAACTTTGGTCGATATCTGTGCCATTTTTTCAGCAACAGCTGATTGTGTGTGTGTGTGTGTGTGTATATAATATGTGCTAGCAACTACAACAGAGATACGTTATTTCAGAGCTAACGTGAATGTAAACATTGATTTTCCGATATACAAATCATGAGTTTATATTGTAAAAAATATATCTGAGAGCAGTAAGTTCAAAATATAGTGAGACAGTACTTGTATTATTTGAAAATGAGTAAAGGAGAATTTAATATGTAATTACTAATGGATGATACATTCATTTGTTTGCCATCATATATTTCCATTAACATAGTCTAACCTCTCGCCTTTGACGTACATTTTACTTGCCACACATCACCCGGGCCTTACAGTAGCGCACAAACTGTCTTGACGAAACGAAGATATGGAGGACCTTCCCGAATGAGTGATCAGCTCAATGACAAGGCCTTCTACGAGACATCACAACATTAAAACGAAACATACCATTCACACACACTCATACACACATTCATACTAAATATGACGAATATGACAATGATGATTATGATAGTCAGATGAAGTTCCAGGACCGTTTGGCCATTATAGTTTCTTGACATTTGTCTTACAATTGAGAAAAAACTCTGAATAAAACATCACATAGGAAATTTGTCCCGATCGGGGATCGAACCGGGTCCGCTGCATACGATGAAGCGACACTATCCCAAGAAAACAGCGGTGGAAATTATATCAATATTACAGAATAATATGTTAGCAGTATAAATATGCAGGGCTATTCAGGAAGAAGGAACAGACTTCGAACTTTATTTCTTCCAAACTACAAAAAATATAAACACAATTCCAACGTTCCTGGAAAGAGAAAAGTTTGAAGTTCCGATCACGACTGCAATGGCGCTGTCGCTTGAAGTTGCGACCACTGTCGCATTGGTGCTGTTGCATTGAAAGAGGAGGAGCAGAAGATCAACTTCATCGCCGGTGGCCCGGGTCATTAGTCCTAACCGCATGTGATTTTTATCTGTGGAGTTACATAAAATACCGTGTTATTATCCCCCGTATGCCTGACACTCTTGAAAATCTGCGACATTGAATCGCTGAAGCTGATTCGTGTGTGGCAAGAAATGAGCCACAGTTTTGATATATGTCGTGTGCTCATATTGAATGCATAAAACAGTGAAATTTGGACTTTTCCCTTTCCAGGAACGTTGTAATTGTGTTTATATTTTTTGTAGTTTGGAAGAAATACATGTTTGAATTCTGTTCCTTCTTTCTGAATAGCCTTGTATTTTATTTAACGATGCTTTTATAATCTCCGTTCTCAAGTGATGAGAATCGCAAATTAAAACTGGGCGTGAAAGGGCCGATAACTATAAAAATTGTGAATTTCGCTCAGACGCTTCTAATTTGTAACTTGAGGTTCTTTTATGTGCCCAAAATTTACGATTCGTCTGCCGCGGTGGTCTAGTGATTATGTTCCTTGCCTCAAGGCCCGAAGGTCACAAGTTCGAACTCGGTCGAGATATATGGATTTTTGGATAGAATAATCCTAGGAACAAGTCTTCCGAGAGGATCTTTAAGACGTACGTTCCGAGTCTGAAGATTTTCGGGCTAATAAAATAACTTCTGCTCTGAATAAATGTTTAACCGACCTTCATCCTAAAGAGTTACACCTTAGTTTCCTACTATATGTCTTTCCGAAGCGATATAGTAACCACATGCTCCTTGCTGACGTCTGAATGGAAATATCGTCATTATAGTACATTCACGAATTTAGGCCATTTGTTGACCTGTTTCGGCCTCAAGAGAAACACCATTCAGATGTCTTTTGAGTGGACGTCTTCCTGCATGTTGATATCTTAACATTTGTTTGCGTACCCTGTGATCTTCCATTCGATGAACATGTTGCATCCATCTTGGCTTATAATCAGAAATTTTGTTTTCTAAAGGTTCCATGTGTAATTATTCTAAGATGTCTTCATTTTTTTGTGATCTAGTAGTGTGTATCCTGCAGTCCTCCGAAGGTATCTCATTTCAGCAGATCTAAGTCTCTGTATATCCTTTTGTTTCAACGTCCATACTTCGCTACCATACAACAGAGTTGGAAGAGCCAGTGTTTTATACACGTTTAGTCTTGAATGTTTTTGGACTAACTGTGGCTTGAAGATAGAATTTATTAATCCTAGAATTCTTAAAAAATTAGATATTTTTGCATTTACATCCTTTTCTTCTTCATATGAGATATTGCATCCAAGATATGTAAAATTATTCACCTGCTCCAAAATTTTATTGTCAAGTACAATTTTAGTTCTGACAGGATGTACACCTTGAAATGCCATAATTTTCGTTTTCTCTGTAGATGTCTTCAATCCGTATTCTTCTGCAATTTTGTTAAGTTCATACAGACCTTTCTGCAGATTATCTTCTGAATTTGCTATTATTATTTGGTCATCTGTAAACAATAGGGTGTTTAATTTTGATTATTCTGATATTCTTATTCCAAATTTATATTTCATGTTCCAGCAACATACTACTTTGTTGATATAAATCGCAAAGAGTGTTGGGGATACTAACAGCATGTTCCTTGCTGACATCTGTATAGAAATAAGCGTAAATAAAGTAGTCTGGTTAAGAAAGTTCCAAAAAGGGAATCACTGATGTCCGGACACGGGACGAACAGGGACCAGCCAATCAATCAATAATGTACACGAGTTTGCTTCCTTTCCGAAAGAGGCATTTCCTGAAAATCTGGAAAGAAGAGGATTGCATGAAAACCTCAAGTTAACCTGAAACAATGAAAAATGTAACACTAAGATGAGACATACTTAGAATTAAAACACATTCGTATGCCCATATGGATTTAAAAGTTAACGATATCCAAATTTAACTTCATGTGCCGAATTTACCGATAGCAATGAATAGAGTAAATTCTATCCAATTTATCTAGAGGGTTTGGAAATCAAGAGTGGCATTTGTTAGGACCATTTAACGAATAAAATTAAGCTGTTTACTCACAAATCATTATTTAAATATATTTATTTAAAACTATTTATATATTTTATGTAAACGGCGATGTTTGAAAACAAATGAAAAATGTTTGATTGTGTTTTATTTGCTCATCACTGCAACTACATCATATTATTTATTACCAAATAGGATCACAATATTGTAAGAATGCACCCTAATGGAGAAAAAATGAAAACATCAAATTGTTCATTATAACGAATATTACAGGTTATTAGTTAATTTGTTTTGGGAAATAACTCAGTAAAATCAGTATTTAAAAATACAATTAGTGGATACACAATTATCAAATGTGTAGTTCGAAGGAATGTTTATTCTTTGCTATATTCAAAGTATTCGTTAGAGTCAGTCACTGCAAAATAATGCTCTGACTTGATCAGAATATTAAAATGGACAAATTTTCTTTATTTAGCTAATCAGAACTCGATAATTATCGAAGTGGAACACGACTGTGATTGGTTGTAAAATAAAATTCATTGAAACGAGTTTGGTCAATAACTGCCATTTGCAGCATGAGTTAAATAGTCGCAATAATATGTCCTTTTTTCAGGTCTTGCGTTCGTAAAGTCATTTTTTCCCTCTCATTCTTTAATGTTGTAAATATCATGTCAATTAACGACAATGACGTCATGCAGTATATATTAGTAAGGGTTTCAAGGTAAAGACATATAATTATGCATATCTCATTCCCATATCAGTACACACATAATGAAACATGTTACATACATTCCTATTTATAATTCATTGTATACTCTGTATATCGAGGAGATGGAAAAATGCTATTTACGTCATGCAATTTGAAGGAAGACGTATACAAAGGAGATGTCAACAAAAGCTCGGTATTTTCAGACTAATGAAGCTAGCGTATAAAAATAAGCTAGAATATATCGGAAGTTTGGTGTAATATTACGAATTTCATTACCAAAGAACCTTCCAAGCTATGTTGATCCTTTACCACAATTTTCATCCAAAATTAAACAAGTAACGTTTTGCGATATTACATTAATAATCACTGAGCAACAAAAAATAAACTCTTTTTTGTCTCAGAACGAAACATATGTAATTCTGATAGTATTTGTTCTCCTGAATTCAAATATGGTATAGGTATTTGTCCATCACGCACAGGCATTTATAATTTTAAACACTTTAATATTTTCTACATTCCTAACTACACAAAATTCGAACATTCAGATTCACCTAGAAAGTAAGAAATTATGTTTTTCTGCTATATTACGCCTGTGGAGCATCCCTCTTGACGGTCCAACACTAATTGGCCAGCATATTAGAATACAATTTGCCTTGATATCTCTTTTCCATAGCTGAAATCTCCTGATGAAAGTGTTCCCCGTGCTCATCGCTCACTGCGCCACGATTTTGAGGGAAGAGATCTAGGTTTATTAAAAAATATATATTTAAATCCATGTATTGAAATTGAAATAAAGAAAAACTGTGGGTGATGGAGAAATTCCGAATACATATTTGAAAACACGATAAAAAATTTCATTAATTACTACTATTGGTACTCATGAGACAAAAATCATGTTGACCAGTATAATCCATCCGTAGTAATTCTGCCCGAGGCAGGTCTCTCACTGCAATCATAGCATTCTAATGCTATGCTTTGCAAGCTATACTAGGGAATTACAGGTGTGGTAGCTTCCCGTTGCTTTTCACATCGATGAAGGGTGATGATGGTGATGGTAATGATAAGAATGATGATGGCCGGATGATTTTCGGGGACCGTTGGGCCCTAAGCTTCCTGACATTTGTCTTACAGGCGAGAAAAAAACCCGAAAAAAACCTCACCCGGTAGCCTGTCCCGACCAGGAGTCGAACCCGGGCCCGCTGCATAATAAGGCAGCACGCTACCTCGAGAACGCAGCACTAGACACATGAACAATTATACTTCCATAAACTTTTATTTATTTATTTTTAATTTCCTACTTTTTCCACAAACACTTGGATAAGCTTAATATTAAGAATTCCTGATCTTAGTTAATAATATTAATAATAAACTTCGTGACGAGATATATTTGTAAAGCCTTTGGTTGGCCTCACATCATAAGTTACATTTGCAGAGGTTGCTTTAACAAACCTGGAGAAGGTACTTGTTTTAGCTACTCGAACACCTCAACATGCTCGGTAGAGAGCAACTCATCCTAAAATGTTAATATAAAATACAATGAGCACTTAAAGAGGGAAAATGAAGCTTTGCTAACACATCATAAATGCGGTCATCAGTTGAACGCGATTATCAACAGACTCTCAATAGTACACATAGAGTGTATGCTAATAACCAGACAATAAATCTCTTAGAAGAAATGGAAGTAGCCTACTGAAAGAAGCAGGAAATGAAAATATGCTAAACGAGAACACGCCTAACCATCTCAACTCTCTATAATGTACTCATAGAATATTAAGTATACTTGCCAAGCTGCTGAGGATGTAACGAGAAATTCTGAGAGGCCTTCACTATTTTATGAATTTTTAATTTGTTGAGGATTACTGATATTTCAGGTACAATGTAATATTTTAACTTATTTCATCCAGATAATTACAATTTAATCTAACAGCGCATACCAAGAAGAATGTATAATTATAAGCCAAAAGGGAGAAGAATGTTGGGAAGACCATTGAAGAGATGGAAGGACCAATTCGACTTATGATGAGATCGGAACAGGCCATTGGGCTTAATCCTTGTTGTTGTTGTTGATGATGATGATCTAGCTCATAATCATCTTTCACGGATTAAGTCTTTGCCTTTTCCAATCTCACATCTGTTCAGCCCAGCACTTTCTTGGTCTTTCCACCAATCTACGTCCTCCTGGATTATACATCAGTGCCATATTTGGCATCATATTCTCTGTTATTCTTTGCACATCTTCTATCCAATTGTTTCTGTGTTCTTCTATTTGTTGAAGTAGTTGTACTTTCAGTTACTCCCTAACATTCTCAATTATAATATGTTCTTCTCTTGTACAACCTTTCACAGCCCGTAGGAATCTTATTTCGACTGCCTCAATATATTTTTTTATTTTTCCTTTAGGACCCAGGCCTCACTTAAACTTCTGACGTTCCAGGTACCGATTTCGTCTACCTTCAACTTTTATATGTTTGAAATAATAAACTCCAAAAGTTTAATAACTTTTTTTAAAGAATGAAGTTGGCCAGAATACAAACAATTATGGCAGTAACTGAGAGATCACGAATTTAATGAATGGAGCTATTAGCAGAGGTTATTAATCATATAATGTGAATGTTATATTGTTAATAAAAATTGTATCAGAAACTTGGAATTGCGAAAGGTGATTAAAATGATCTTAATTGCTGCTCCAGATCGCAGCCTTGTTGGACGCTCCTCCAGCTTTACCGCAAATGGGGGGGGGTTAACGATCTTCTGAGAATCGAAAGGTAAAAACATCGATGGTGAAAGAACTAGACGAATTTATATCATCACCATAAATCGACTGAAATCAACAGGAGAAATAGTAAAATCAACTATGTGATTTTAAATGTACAAGGGTCAATCTAAAGCTGTGGGTCTAGAGAAGAAGAACATTATAAGCGCTTTAAGACCCAGTATATATTAGAACAAATCATATAACAATTTTATATCTGGGTTCTAGAGTTACAGTTCCGAAATTATTTTGTGGATTATTGAAATAAGAACAGGATTGTCAAGGATTTAAAGATAAAATCATTCATGCGTTAATTCAGTAGTTTATTGCAATCGCCAATCCGAAATCATTCGTACGGAAATTCAAATATTAAAATTAAAATATTTAAAGTGATTTAACATGATTAGTTCTTAGCTCAGATTGTCATATTACACTGGTCAACATTATTGTCGTCTCATGAGTACCAATAGTTGTACTTAATGCAGTTTTTTTATCGTATTTTCAAATATGTATTCGGAATTTCTCCATCACCCAAGGTTTTTTTTTATTTCAGTTTCAATTAATGGATTTAAATAATAATTTGTAATAAACGTTTCTTCGTCAATTTGTCCATTATAAAATAACCAAATGAGCAAACTCAGGAGATTTCAGCTATGGAAAAGAGATATGAGGGCAAATGCAATCCTAATATGCTGGCCGATTATTGTTGGACCACCAAGAGGGATGCTCCACAGGCGAAATATAGCAGAAAATCGTCATTTCTTACTTTATAGGTGAGTCCGAATTTTCGAATATTGTGTAGTTACGAATGTAGAAAATATTAAAGTGTTTGAAATTATAAATTCCTGCCTCTCGGAAACCTTGCGTGATGAAGAAAAACCGATATCATATTTGAATTCAGGAGAAAAAACAATATCAGAATCTTATATTTTTCTTTCTGAGACAAAACGAAAGTTTCTTTTTTGTTGCTCAGAGTTATTAGTTTTGTCAGTTTTATGTTTGGACCATGCATACTTAAACCACATCTACAATCTCTAGCAACAATTCTGTGTCTCTAGGCATTTTCAATTGTGAGGCAGATAACTTTAGGTCTACATATAATCATATGAAATATGATCTTGTAAAAGAGGTTTTTAATAAATCTTTATTATAATTAAAATTATAATATCCTCAACTCGTGTTGAACTCAAGACCTAAAATAACTGTAAGGAATAGACCTTGCAAGGCCTGATTATAATTATTTTCTAATAATCCATGATGGGCTCAAGTGACAATGACCCCTGATGATAAAAGGATTGAAGTATTTAATAAATTAATTTGTAGGGGATTAAAGTGTAAAATACCCCCATAGTTGGGTCAAGGGATGAGATGAATGAAGCAACTGTATATTTAGAGGTCTCTCGGTAACAAGAATGCCGGTCGATCACGCCTGACCACCGTGACAGGGGCGGATGAACGAATTGAAACGAAATTAATGAAATGAGTATGGGAAATGGTGGGATCAAATAAATAAACTAATTATTAAAGTTATTATTATTTTAATTAATATTACTGTTATTATTATTATTATTATTATTATTATTATTATTATTATTATTATTATTATTATTATCATTGCTTATACTTATACTATTAGCTATTAGGTGTGGTAGGCAACGGTGTTACTTGGATGCAGAAGGTCAGTTAAATTTAGCACAGAGGCCTTTCTATTCAGGCTTGATTTTCTTTTACAATCTAGAAAATCTTTAGTCTCGGAATTCAAGGCTTAGATTTCCTCCCGGAGGATTTGTCCCTTGGATTTTTCCATCCAAAAATCCATCGACCCCCGGCCGGGTTTGAACCCGAGAAAATGCTAAAATAATATCGCATATATTAAAAGTATAATATTCTAATTTCATGGAAATAGTATTGATGGTATACCAAGTGTTTTTAAATGCTAATTCTACTGACATTGTTTACATTACGAGTATCGCAGTTGAGTGGAAATGTACTACTATTTTATTATTACCATGTCCAACAAATTTTTGTTTACATATTATGTAAAATGGTATTGTGATTGTTGTATTATGAAATAATATAATTATGATTGACATGTTTGAATGGGTGAAACTTGGATTTTAAATAAAAGACATTCTCATAAACTTAGAGTAAGTCAAATGCGCTTCTAAAGTTCACTGTTAGGAATTCATATTCTGGATCACCAAAGGAACACTATTATCAGAGAAAAACTTGGAGTACCAAGTTTAAATGAACATATAGAAAGACCAACAAGAATGGAAAAATCATCAGAGAAGAATGGAAAGAAATAGATTTTGAAAATTGGCATTCCAATACACTCCAACTGGACACAGGGGCCAAGGAAGACCAAAACATCGGTGGAAAGATCAAGACCATCTACTTTAGATTTACCGTCACAGGTTACATGACCTAAAACGGATTTGTTCATAATGATGATGATTTTTTAATGTTAAAGTATAAACTTATATATTTACCTAAAAGGTCCGTCTCCTCAACTTTATTAGTTTATTAACTGTAGCGCTTTCGGGACTAGTCCCATCATCAGCAGGATTGAAAATTGGTATTTTACTGAATCCTGCTGATGATGGGACTAGTCCCGAAAGCGCTACAGTTAAATAACTAATAACGTTGAGGAGACGGACCTTGTAGGTAAATATTCTATAATTTTATACTTTAATTTTGAAAAATACCTCAACGGAACAAACATGTCATGAAACTTGTAAAAGTTGATGTTTGAATGGCAGATAAAGATCATAAAACACCACTTCCGTTAGACTAAGTAAATAAATATTAAATACTGGGAATTTAATTATTTCGACGGCTCCGTGGCGCAAGCGGGTTAGACGCTCGCCCCTCTCCGCTGCGGGTCCCGCGAACGGAGTCTCGGTCACTCCAATTGGGTTTCGTGGTGGACGAACGGAGCTTGGGCAGGTTTTCTCGGGGTTTCTCCCGTTTTCCCTTGCCACAAATTTCATTCCACCATTTCTCCATACTCACCTGATCCATTTTGTTTCATTTCGTTCTTCCGCCCCTGTGACTGTGCGTCAGGAGTGGTCTGCCGACACCCTTGTAGTTCAGAGACCTTTATAAATATAGGGGCTTCATCCCATCTCATTCCTCGACCCGACCCTGAGTTCGACATGAGTTTGAGGATATTTAATTATTTATTTTGTCAAAAACTGACAATTCTTGAAATAGAAGCAGGCCTGTGTCTGCTTCAAGTTAAATAAATGTATTTTTAAATAAAAAACGGTTCTTCAGTGAACGAAGTTCGTGTTGTCATTAAAATAGAAGCTAATGCATTTTTGAATTGTCTATCTGAAATATCCACCTGTCATATTTTATTGATCGCGTTCTGATTTGGACATACTCGCTGTAAGCTTTCAAATGTTTTCACTCTTTACATCAAAAGAATTCACGCCTGCTCATATATACAAAACAAAAAAGTTTTTTATAACTCTGTTACAAAATTTAACGAATTTCTATGGTGTACAACAGAAACTAATTAACTCATAGGCACTATCGAACCTCGAGGTTCATGGTCCCGCTCTCATATTTGGTCTATTTGCTGTGCTTCTTCCTATGATTTTCCTACCATACATTTTCACACCATATTTCATTCCCCATTCATGTCCTGTCCTTCGCAATCTATGAGATTCTACTATACTTTTCTTACCTTATTTCTCACAAAGATCAAGTAGATCACTGTAATGTTAGTCTTCTCCATTCGCCTATCCGTTCCTATTACACTGAGCAACAAACATAAACCTTGATTTGTCTCAGAAAGAAGAACATGCGATTCTGATAGTATTTTTCCTCCTGAATTCAAAATATGATATCGGTTTTTCTCCATCGCGCAAGGTTTCCGAGAAACACGAATTTATAATTTCAAACACTTTAATATTTTCTACATTCGTAACTACACAATATTCGAACATTTGGACTCACCTAGAAGGTAAGAAATAACAATTTTCTGGTATATTTCGCCTGTGGAGCATTCCTCTTGATGGTTGAACAATAATCGGCCAGTATATTAAGATTCAATTTGCCTTGATATCACTTTACCACAGCTGAAACCATTTGAGTTAACTCATTTGGTTTTATTTTACAATGGACAAATAGACGAAAAAACGTTTGTTAAAAAAATAATTATTTAAATCCATTATTTGAAATTGAAATAAAAAAACCTTTGGTGATGGAGAAATTCCGAATACATATTTGAAAACACGATAAAAAAACTGCATTAAGTACAGCTATTGGTACTCATGAGACAAAAATCATGTTGATCAGTGTTATCAATATTCATTTTTTTTCTAACAACTTTATTTTCGTAATCCTTTTTTCACCCTTAAAATTGTTTACCGCAACTATTAATTTGCATTGTACGAGCAGAAATTCTCTACTGTCAGATATTTGATATGCTCTTTTCAACAAGTTTTCCATATAACCTCAATTTATTCCGAATGGAACCTTCCTCCTACATTGGAGACAATGTGCATTCTTTGAATGAACCTTGTTGTTATCGAACTGCCTGATAAGCATTGAACAGATATTCTCGTAGTATCTGTAAAATTGGGCTATCTTTCTCCTGCAGGTATTACGTTTTCCCTCTAATATTAAAAATTCAGGATTTTCTGGAGGGACGCTCTCCTATCTTTATCTGCTTTCATTTTCAATAAATGAAATATGATGATAATGATTCGGAAACTTCCCTCCAGGTGGCTCAAACAGTATGTTTAATTACAAAAGTAATGTAACCCATATAGGAGCAAAGTAGCCCTCTGTGACAGTACTTATACAGTCCAGATAATAAATACAATTTCATCTTCCAAAATTCAAAATGTAAGTTATGGATACAGCAGAAATCATAAACTTGAAATATCCCAAAATAAAAAATAAAATCTAAAGATTAAGATAAAGAGAATGAGATAGGCAAAATTCTTGGCAAAGTAAAAAAATAAGCCGCTTGTTCAAGGTACAAGGTAGGCACCATAGTCCTGCAGTCGACTTAGATTATAATGGAAATGATTACCAAACGCTTGTCCCTACTATATAACAAAGTATAGGGTTTTCAGTATAAAACCGGACACTCTGCGGCTGGCAGAGTGAAATGCGGGCGAGGAGAGAGCGCAGCCTGACGGGTGAAACCCCGTGAGGCGTGTCCGGTTTTATATTGGAAGCCCTGTACATCCATATTAGAACCAACGTTCATAGGAAACGTTTCTTCTTAATGTATTCCATATTACCTATATATTTATATACAGGTGAATCGGAACTCTACCGACAAACTTTCAGACGTTTTTCAGTGATCGTTTGATATAAGGAACCGATGGTCTCCGGTATCTCATTAGCAAGTAATTTCAATGTATTTATTTGTATTACTCAACAACATTTGTATCTGTTTATTCGGAATATGGTTATTACCAAATTACACGTTTTTAAGTAATTGTTAAAAATGTCCACCCCATGATTATGACACCTGATGGACTGTCGCATATGCTCTAACTTCCCAGAAGATTGGCGGATATCGTCAGCGGCTCCAACAATCCCATCAACCAGATTCTACAGGTGTTGACACGAGTCATCTGCACCAGGCCCTTCATGTGACCCAGAAGAAAAGTTCTTGGGTGTCAAATCTGGTGACCGAGTGGACATGGAATAGGACTATAATGACCAATCCATCTTCGGCGTCGCTGAGAAGTTTGTCGTGATCTTGCCGGTGAACATTTTGAACAATTATCTTAAAGAGTATAATTTGGGAACAATCGTAAATAGAATATGGCGGTTGAATTTTACAAAGCGAAAATAATGAAATTACTCGTTAATGAGTCACCGGAGACATGAGTTCCTTACATCAAAACACTCATAAAACATTCCTGAACAACATTCGAACGTTTCTAGGAAAAGTTTGGATTTGTTCTGTATTTTGGAAACTTTTTTTCAAAGCCTTCTGTATAAATTGTATAGTTACGAAACTATAAAGAAAAATCTAGAAGTGCTTGTGTACAATACTGTTTGTAATGCAAAATAAGTTTAAATTAAGTGAGACTGCACAAAGTGAAGTTAACATTAATCATAGTTCGGCACAAAAGACGCTGAAAATAAAGCCAGTTTTTGTTCACTTTCTTTTGAAGGAGGGGACAAGTTGAAGTGATATATCATTGGAAATACAAAGCTACACAATATTTTATTCCATTATTTTGTTCTTTCTCTTACACAGCACGTACATTCTTTCTTATCATAGGGTGGGTGGATTTATTTTTCTGCCTAAAAGTTTTGTTTTCTCTCGGAATATTCTAGTCTTTTATTTGTGTGTATGTTTGTGGGTAACAATAGTTTCAGAAGTTCGCTTCAGAGACTTAACTTCGACAGGCATAGTTTGGTCAACTGTAAGTCGTTTTGGTTGACTATAAGTATAAGGTGTTTCAAAACAAAACGATATAATAATGAAGAGAAATGTGTACCACAAATCTTACATGCAGATGTCGCAAATAAAAATAAACAAAGTAGTGAACATTGTAATTGTATGGTAGCGAAGTATGGATATTTAAACAGAAGACCGAAGGAACAACTAAGATCTGCTGAAATGAGATATCTTCGCAGGATACACACTACTAGTCATAAAAAATTAAGATATCTTAGAACAATTACACATGGAACCTTTAGAAAACAAATGTTTTGATTACAAGTCAAGATGGATGGAACATGTTCATCGAATGCAGGATAACAGGATACCCAAGCAAATGTTCAGCTATCAACCTGCAGGAAGAAGAAGATCAGGACGTCCACTCAAAAGACTTCTGGACGATTCTTCTATTGAGGCCGAAACAGGTCAACAAATTACCTAAATTAGTGAATGGACTACTATGATGATGGTTTATAATTTTTAAAATATTTGTCTTTTTTGTTTTTGTCATGGGGTCCATGATGAGTTTAAATTATTTTATAACATGGTGACAAAATTGCTTCTCAATATGCTTAGAAATACTTTTCATTTTGTTTCGACCGGCCTCATGGGCTAGTGGTCAGCGTTTCTGACTACTGTTCATGAGGTCCCGGGTTCGATTCCCGGTCCAAATGTAGGATTGTGTCTTAAAAGGAATCATTCCTATGGTAGCCCATGGTCTGGGATTTAGTTTAAGTTTAGGTTAGGAGCTCTCTTGGCCCTTCATTATCATTTATCACACATCATACCGTGGGGGTAACGTAACTCCGCCTTCTAGGCGCCCCAACTTCAGAAGTGGGTTAAAGTGGGTTACAATGAAGCCAATGTCAGGAGAGAACACCAGAAATGTTGAAATGACAACCTGGGCATTGAATTTAAAAAAAAACTAAATTAATTCATAGTATCAACACAGAGCTTTACAGTGGTATAGACATGTACAACGGTTTAGGAAGACCAGTGACCTAAACAGGTGCTAGATTGGATGGTACCAGGCAGAAAGAAGAGGGGGAGAAGTAGAAGAACTTGGTATGAGGGAATATATGATACTATGATGAAGAGGAGTATGGAAGAGGGACAATGGGAAGATAGGAATCTCTGGAAAGCAGGAATCAAGGGCGAATTGCTGTAAAGTGGAAAGCCGGTATTAGGTAGGTAGGTAGTATCAACATTCTACAGTCGGATCATAGTTTTCTTGGGCTTTGAGGGAGGGAGATGGAATAAAAACTACGCTTGAAGCCCATAGTACGGTAGTGCATGACATGTGCCGCAATGCTCCGGGACACATTTCCGGCGATGAAATATCTTACCTTCCTATTAGCGCAGACCATTCTCTTTACTTAAAAGAGAACTAGTAATAAAACGTGCAAATATGTCTGATTTTTTTTTGTTTACTGGACGGCACTTAGCAGATTAGCGTAGATTAATTCATTGTAGTTTATTACTTTCTTTGTATTTTTTCTCTTCTTTTTATGCATAGTAGATTCGAGCTGTTATTCCTGTTTTTATTCATTGTATCATTAATTTAATTTTAATTGTATTTAGTTTCATTCTATTATTAGACATTAATTTCATTATTATTCAATATGACAGATAATTAATTGTTCAATGACTATTATTGTAACTTTTTTGTATTCATATGTAACATGTTTGTCCTGTTTAATATGACTATTATTGTAATTTTTTTGTATTCATGTGTAACATATGTTTGTCCTGTTTTATATGACTATTATTGTATTTTTTTTGTATTCATATGTAACATATGCTTGTTCTGGTGAGTGGAAGAGAAGGCCACATGGCCTTAACTCCACCAGGCTAAATAAATCTATTCTATTCTATTCTAGCAATTCGATCGCTTATCTCTCCCCTTAGTCTCCTCGCCTTCAAACCAAAAAGACTGTGATTCAATTATATATGCCGTTCTGTATTAACACAAGTGCTAACACTATGTTACATATCCTGTACTCACTAGAGCGAGGAAAAATATCCCTTTGCTGACAATGTTCACCGGGTCCTAATATACATTTTCCGTCACGGTGCTAGATGACGTAACTCAGGTATGTGGCTATGTAAACAAAACCGACAGGCGAATGTAAGAACCTAATACATTATAATATAAATGCCACGTAAGGATTTTATTAATTTTGAAAATTCTAGACAATACATTTTTGACGAACTTTTTGCAATAACTTAAAAAGTTAATAGACATTGATTGAGCCTGTGTGGTGAAAATAATTCACAACTACATTTACAACGAAGTCTAATATGAAAATCCAATTTTTTTTTCACCCTCATATTGACGCATTTACGAGATATCAATATGTAACATTTCAATACATATTATTTTCGTAGAATTGTTGCTCTGGGAAGCTCCCGATTTGTGAACGTTTAAAGAAAGTTGTAGTTGTAAGGGTGGGGGTAGAATTTGAATTGGAATATATCTAAATTGCTTTAATCTAATTTATTTATTTATTTTATTTTTTCAAACGCCCCAGGTTGTCTTTCGACATTCTTGGTTTCTCTCCTGGCATTGGCATACTTGTAACCCACTTCTGAGTGTTGGGGCGCCTAGAAGGCGGGGTTAGGTTGCCCCGATGATTTAAGGGTGATGATGATGGTGGTATGCCAGGTGAGTCCCTAATCCTAAGCTTAACATGAATGATGGTGTTTGCGATGGCCATATGATTTCGGGGACTGTTTGGGCCTTAAAGTTTTCCTGACATTTGTCTTACAGGTGAGGAAAAACCCCGATAAAAACCTCACCCAGAAAAACTGTCCCGACCGGGAATGGAACCCGGGCCCGCTGCGTGACAAGGCAGCACGCTACCGCGAGACCACAGCGGTGGACTTAATATAATTTATTGTTAATGAAGTTATACATTTTCTGTGATCTACATTATGAAATGATATACAATCGTTTTTCACATATATTCAATGAACTCCGACTGAAGTGGTTGTTGCTTGTACAACATAATACTTCATTTGCCGGTTAACAAGTAACTGTATAATTAAAACGCGAGTGATAGAATTTAGCCTGGTAAGATACTCGTCTCCTAGATACAATTACAATTTGTAATCTTAAATCGTCAAAGTTGTAACTCACTCGGGACAAGTTTCCTGAGTGAGGTTTTTTCGGGTTTTTTCCTCTCCTGCAAGATAAATGTCAGGAAACGTTAAGGCCTAAACGGTCCCCGAACATTATCATAAATATCATATTCGCGTAATTAGCTAAAGTTTAGTTTAAGGCCTCTCCTGGCGCATCATTACAATCAGCATCAAGTTTAACATCATCGGGGCAGTGTACCCACGCCTTCCAGGCGTCTCAGCCTCAGAAGTGAGTTACAAGTACCCATGCTAGGAGAGAACATCAGAAATGTCGAAATGACAACTTGGGGAATTTGGGGGGAAAAAAAAGCAAAAAGTATAATTTATTATGTGTCGATCCGGAAGAGAGATTTGGGAAATGGCTTGAAGAAAGAGATCAGAACGGGTTCATCACCTAAATTTTGTAGGTGGAAAATGAAAAGGTTACTTAGTAAACATGCAAGGTTTTATGTCAAAAACTACACCATTTATATAACATTTTCATCATCATCAACAACAAGGATTAGGCCCAATGGCCTGTTCCGATCTCATTATAGGTCGAATTGGTCCTTCCATCTCTTCAATGGTCTTCCCAAGAATCTTCTCCCTTTTGGTTTATATTTATACATTCTTCCTGGTATGCGCTGTTCATTCATTTGCAATTGGTGCTGAAGGTAAGCATTTTGATAGTATTTTATTCTTTCACAGAGATTAAATATGTTAAGTTCTGTTCTTATATCCTCGTTTTTCTTTTTATCGGTCCTTTAGTATCCTGCTACTGCTCTCAACATCTTCATTTCTGCAGCCTCTATTTGTTTACTATCTGCCTTTGTTAATGTCCAGGTTTCACATCCATAGATAAGAGATGGAACTGCCAATACGTTGTAAACTTTTAAAATAGTTTCTTTTCTAGTTTTATTCAATAAAGTACGTTTAATTGTGCCACATAGTATTTTAGTGTGTTTATCTAAATTTCTGTCGTTATCTAAATGGCATCCCAAATAATTAAAATTCTGAACTTGGTCTATAATTACATTGTTTATCACTATCTTTATATATAACATTTTATATACTTAAAGTAATTAAAACATTTTGTCTGTTCATTCTTACTTCTTATAGTTGTTTTTGTCGAACATACGTTTCAGGGCTTTTAGTCCCAACGTCAGCGATTCCTATTGTATTTTTAAAACTTTTATATATTTATATTGTAATAATTTTTAAATAGCGTTTTACATATTTTAATGTTTGAATAATATAATACATATGTAACATGTGTATAATCTACATTATGGACACTCGTGCCAAAATTACCAAGATTATACACAAATTACTATTGAGCAGTGAGGTTAAAGGCTGCGATAGGGCGAATTACTTCTTGTGGGAATTTTGCCAGCGCTATAACAACCGGGAGTTCTTTAATGTGTCACCCATCTCTGTGTTCAGAGAAAAATATTAAAGATTTCGCAAGAATGAATTTATAAATAAATTATATGTGCAACAGGTCTAGAGGTTCTTGATCTACCAGAAGGCTATTGGCCTCATTCAACATGTGTCATTCATAGAGTTGGGCGATCATCCAGTAGTATAGGGATGCCATATTGTGTTCTGGACTCGGATATTCGTGGCGTTGTAGATTGTCTTCTGAGCCAGGAGCAGTTAATTATTGTAACTAACTAAATTCGTTATGTTAATGAGTGGGCGACTATAGTCTCATTAACTGGTTAAAATTCGTTAAGAATATCTCTTACTCCATTCGGAATTCAAGGAAGCTCGTTTCGTGACTCTGCGTGAAGAGATAAAGATTGCGTCAGACTCTCGGTAACAAAGGGGGGATAAATTAATAGCCTATACAGGTATGTTAGATATGTTCGTAATAATGATTGAAAGTGAGGTATTCTTGATGATTTGAAATGTATATGGATTCGTAATTTCGTTGATTTAAGAAAAAAATACAATGTTCTACTTAAATGCTTCCTAGAATTTTTTTACTCTAATAAATCAGTATTAACTTCTAGTGCTGAAATTGATGGAATAATGTTATTACTGTACGGTTCGTTGAATGAACATACAAAAAAAAAATCACACAAAAATCTGTTCAAAAATATTTCGTCATAATGATCTTGAAGAAGATTTCCGGGCTGTTGGCCGTGGTCTCCAGGCTTGAAGTTCCCCGACATTTCTCCAGAGACTGCGCCTGGCATCCTCAAGCGTTGTCTTGAGACTGACAATTTTCACAATCACATTCATACTCCAGGTGCATCAGGATTCCGATGATCTCCACCTTGATCTCATCTTCTGAACGTGACAATTACTGTAGGTTATGAAATTCGTATTAAGTATTAGCCCAGAAGCGTATAATTCCTATTGCTTCATAATAGTACTTGGGAAGCTTATATTTAGTTACCATTTCTTCGTCATACGCTCCTAGGCCTCCTATAAATTTATCACTTTTCTGTGATATACGATACATTTTCTTTGCTTGTTTGACCATCACGTCCAGAAGACGATCTATGCCCAGATCAGTTATGGATGAGATCCACCCTAGTCAAAAGTGGGTAACGATTAGGCAATTATTCTGAAGCACCTGGAGTTGATGTATATACCATTAACCATACTGGGCAGGCGTAGGTAATCGCTGATCTTTGACAGGCCCTGTACAGCAGAGTCCTAGTCTTAATGGGCAAAGAGGGAGAGCTTAATATGGGCTTAATCTGCATAAATCGTTGGTAAAATTTAGTCTTAATCTTATCCACCTGGGAAGCCCATGTTAGCCTCCTGTCATATGTCACCCCAAGATATTGAACCATGGGCTGATATCGTATTGGCGAATTGTCATAATATAAAGCTTCAACGTTATCTACATTACTACGTATATTAAAGATAATTGCCAGTCTCAGGACAACCCTTGAGGATGCCAGACGCAGTCTCTGGCGAAACGTCGGGGAACTTCAAGCCTCAAGACCACGCCCTACAGCCCGAAAATCTTCTTCAAGATGATCATAGCAACTCCGGCCGTGAAAGTCTAAGTCAATACATTTTGTCATAACTTGTTACAAATTCTAAAATATAATATATCATTTCTGTTGAATTTCCTCATATTTTTGGTATAAAATAATTTCGAATTGAGTAATAGATTTCATCCGTATAATATGTATTGTGCGTCATCGCTTGATTGACATTTCGGAATGAAACAAAAAATATTTGTGCATTAAAAATTCTATTGAGTAGCTTCACTTGTTTACTCGTGTAATTGTTAATCACGTTCACATGTTGGTGAAATTAAATTCTTTTTTGTGAATAATACAGTTCAGGATATTGTAATGTTCTCTCCGACGACTAATTTAAAAGACCACAAATTACTAACATCAGGCATAGTATTGACAGTAAATAGGTTATATCATGTGCTATTTAGTTACAGTTCTGAAAAGACAAAATTAAGTTAAACTTTCTAATAATTAGTTTTTGGCTTATTTTTAACTTCTTTAGTGATCGAATTGTTTCAAGAAACTGAACGTAATATCGTAGAACATAAAATATATTTATGATATGTCAACTGTCTGTTACTTTACAAATGATTAAAGTTTGTTTAAAAACTATATATATATATATATATATATATATATATATATATATATATATATATATAATCATCGTCATCATCCGTTGTCATGGCAGCTGCCGCCGTCTTCCGGAAACCAAGCGCTATTCCTCGCTGTCCATCTATTAATCTTCCTCCAATCCTCTGATATTCATAGTTTCTTGTACCCCTTCTATCCAAGTTTTCTTCGGTCTTACTCTCTTTCTCCTTTCTATTGGGATCCACTCCATAACAATTTCAGGCAATCTTTGCTCTGGCATTCTTTTCACATAGCCCATACCACCACTGTAATCTATTCTTTTCTATAATGTCTATGATGTCCGGCTCCTCTTGTAAAATATATATACGGTAGAATACCGTAGACGCGCTTAATATGGATTTTTCTCTTATAATATATTAAATATATAATGAATAATATGTATATATATATATATATGTGTGTATATATAAGCCAATTTATTATAATATTAAACAATAATAGTAACTCAATGGGACTCTCGAATCAGTGGGTTCATGGCCGCGTGAATATGAGCTCTTCATAAATCCGCCTCCTTAGTTAATATTTTTCTTTCATTCCATGTTTGATTCACTTCCTTCAAGCCATGTTTAATATTATTCTCCCACCTCATTTATGGCCTACCTACTGGATGTTTCCGTCTGGTTTTCCTTCAAAGAAGTTTCCATGCTCATGTTTTGTTCCCATTCGTCTCACATGCCCTGCCCATCACAGTCTACGGAATGTAACTGTACTTCTACTACTACTACTACTACTACTACTACTACTACTACTACTACTACTACTACTATTAATATTAATAATAATAATAATAATAACAATAATAATAACAACAGGAGATGACAAAATAGGCTATAATGTTTCTATAACTTTGGTGCAGTAGTAGTTCCTACTTGTACTTGTAGACTGCCGGTTCAATGTGCAACAATTAATACGAGTATATATTCACATAACAAACAGAAACGATGGGAGACAAAATGAAATGCCATGTTGAACCGAAAATAAAATCCGTACTAAATTACGGGAAAAAAATGATTTCATGCTGTAGGAAAAAACGTTTAATCAATTTATTCCAACTATTGACATTAACAAATTGTGAATTTTGATTGTATTTTGTTAACTGTTATGGGTACTGTAAAACAGGGTAGATTGGAAGCACAGTAACAGTACCATGCAATATTATAAATCAGTAACGGAATGTAATGACTCATTTCATATTCAAAAGGCAGTGAAACCATTCGTCTTTTGTATTCACCTAGACTTTCACGGCCGGAGTTGCTATGATGATGTTGAAGAGGATTTTCGGGCTGTAGGCCCTGGTAGTGAGACTTGTAGTTCCCCGACAGCCCTTGGAGGATGCCAGACGCAGTCTCTGGCGAAACGCCGGGGAACTCCAAGCCTCACCACCACGGCCTACAGCCCGAAAATCCTCTTCAACATCATCATTCGTCTTTTATTTCAGCTATCTGTTTAATTTTTTTTATAAATGCAGGTACTTGATTCCTATAAGATAATTTATGGTTCGATTACCAAAACAAACATTCTTGATATTTTTCTTAGTTTTCGATAAAACAATGACCTTAAATATTGCTTTCAGGAAATTAGTGTGTCAGATTATATGAGTGTATCTATTTCTACCACTGATTTAAAAATAATACATACCTCTCTGCTCCTATTTTATATGTAGGTCTATACTCCTTTCAGTTAAAGAACTACTTAGATGTAAATAAAACCTATGTGATCCCGACTCATTACATCTAGTTATGTGATAGAGATTCAATAAAAAGCTCCAACATTACGTAGGTATTATTTACAACTACTGTATTCCTGGTCGATAGTAAAGTAGTACTTGATTTTGACTAAAATGTATCACTTGGTAGTCATCCCTATGACCAGATTTCTATTGGATCCAATTTTTACTTTATTTTTTATCAGATTCAGAATTCACTGTCATGTAGCAACTCTCCAATAACATACTGAAGAGTTAATTGCACATAACAATAATGATGTAAGAAATATGATCGGAAGTTTGGACAATGACACAACAGCATGCCTAAAGAATAACTGCAATTGAAATTGATTTTTAGAGAAGATCTACCAGAAAATCTCAACTGGAAAGAATTAGAAGTACAGGAATTAGAAAATGGATTAACCCAGAAAGAAGTATAATGGATGAGATTGAACACAGAAGGCTAAAATGGTATGGACACGTAAGAAGAATGCAGGATGGAAAACTACCAAATGCTGTCTATGCATGCAAAATTGAAAGAAGGAGCAGAAAAGGAAGACCTAGAACAACCTGAAAGAATAACATAAGAATTCAATGAGGAAATTTGGTGTAACGGAAGAAGACATAGGGAACAGAGAACGATGCATTACTTTAATTAAGGGAAATCTGTGAATGTTTGTTACAATCTGATAGTATATAAGTCCGTAGTTTTATGTACTTT
The DNA here is from genome assembly GCA_030220185.1 of Diploptera punctata. Lineage (NCBI taxonomy): Eukaryota > Metazoa > Arthropoda > Insecta > Blattodea > Blaberidae > Diploptera > Diploptera punctata. Next base: position 392,289 of record JASPKZ010007745.1, read on the forward strand.
TTAAAATTCATGTTAATTACTAATTGGTTGGAGAAAACCCTCAATGATGAGGAAAATTCTCAAAATAATGATGATGTTACAGTAATAATAATAATTACAATAATGTAGCTATATATTTAATTTATATAATTATTGCTTATAGTTTTATACTGTATTCATAAAATTAACTTGGTCTAGTAACTCCTTACAAAGGAGAGTCTATGGCTCAACAATGGATTACACCATTTTAGATATAGATTAAGAGACTCTACGGAAGAACTCACGCTTGAACCTGTAATCCAACATATTTGGCGGTAGGATTTATGACACTGGAAAAATCACGTAAACACAATTAGAAACTGTAGCATTTACAAAAGCAATTTCTACATTTCGATGAAGTGGGGAAAATTGATACATCAAGAAATATTGAGATAAAACAAGATCGTAAAATGCCAGTCGCCCTACGAATGATGTGGATGACCTCATACTTGAAAAATATTACTTTTTTTTGTGGAATCTGAGTTTTTTATTCAAATCGAAAACATTTATTGTCTACATTATTAAGATTAGAAGATAACAAATTTGTTCTGTACCACTTTCTTGAGAAATTGGAAGATTTTTGGGAATAAGATGGGATAGTATATATTTTTCACTATTACAAGCTGTATACAACGAAGTGGAAGATTATTACTACATCATTCGTATATCGTGAATTTTCAGAATAATTCAGGAAAATGTTTTTCCTTCATTTACAAAATTCAGTGGTATGATTTGCTAAGCACAGTATAATATATGAGGATATGAATGCCCACATAAATCCCTTCAGAATAAGCTAGGACAGTATATATGTTTTAGTATTATATGCTGTATACAACGAAATGAAAGATAATTATTACATCATCGTATATCTTGAGAATAATTCAGGAAAAATGTTGTTTTTTCATTACAAAATTCAGTAGTATGATTTGCTAAGCACAGTGTAATAAGCGAGGATATGAATACCCACAAAATTCCCTTCAGGACCAGGACCTCCTACTTACATAAGGATGACTTGTTATTACAAACATGGGAAGGTACTCCATATGAGTTTACTTCTATGTTTTCTGGACATCATTTTGTCGCCTAGCATACATTTTCGATCTTTTACCTTGCCACCTTGGACCTAAAAGCACTTCACTTCACCGTACTTTCTACCTCCCTCATTAGGGTTATCCACTAAATTCTATCTCTGTGGATTGTTATCCAGTTTGCTGTGGCTGGGTATCTGCATTTAGGACGGCCTCTCCTTAATTACCAGTTCGTAGGACCTACTATTTTCTAGAATGGTCCCATCTGTCATTTTCATTCTAGCACCATGATCTCTCCATTCCCACTTTAGTAATTAGTTATTTCCCATTTATAAATATCTTACATTATTTATTAAATATTGTTTTCTTCATAAGACTTGTTATACGTAGACTGAGTATTATTCTACTGCATTTGGTGGGAAGATTTAATCTTTTTTCTATGATTTTAGGCCTATGCATTATTTTCTTTCCCTAAGTCAAAATATATATTCTTTAAAACAAGTTGAAAATTTAATAAATCAACATATACCCCTCTAATAGTATTCCAATATTAATTAAGGGTTTATATTGCCCTCGGTATTCTATGGGTTGTTACTTGTCTCTGGTTCCTATGATCGTAGGTTCAAATCCGGCCGGCGTCGATGGATTTTTAGAATGGAAAAATCAAAGAGGCAAGTTTTTCGGGAAGGACTTTAAGCGTGGGTCGCAACCCTGAAGATTTTCGAATTCAGCATTTCCCATCCAAGCAATTTCTTAGATTTCCTATTAGGTGTCTCTTTCAGATAATGAGCTAACCATTTGTCCCTCTCTCATTTTTTTGGAAATAAGCATAATTTTCATTGATTAGAAACTCCCTCAGGGATCGCAACTCGCCTCGGTAGCTCAGTTGGTAGAGCACTTGGCCCCGAAAGCCAAGGGTCCCGGGTTCTCTTCAAATATAATTCCTCAGAGGAGTTTACCCAAATGTACGAATAGAGAGAGAATTGTTTATATCGATTTTATGATAAATAGTTCTATGTTTCATAAATGTTTTAAGCTGCACTTTATATATTTTAATTATAAATGAGAGTACTTGCTTCTTTTTTGAAAGTATTTATGCATATGTAGTTAGGAATATTTTTATTGTATTCATATTGTTTTATTAAGTCAACGGCAAGACAGACCTTGAAGGCCTATAATCTACCCCTCGGCCTCAGATCCATATGTATCGGGTAGACGATCACCCAGCCAGTAAAGGGGGTTTGTGGTTAACATGAACGTTTCTCCAGACGTTGGAACTGGTTTTCTCAGCGTGGAGACCTAATTATCATAGCTAACAAATATTCTCACTATACTGAGTGTTCTGATTCTATTTCTATGCACTAACTTATATTTCATGAGACATTTTTATCCCCCATGGGAACTTAGCTGTGTAACAAGCCATGATACCTTAGACCACTTCGTTACGGCGCGAATTATCACTATTAATATATTAAGCCTACATTGACTAATTACAATACTATAAATATATCTGAAATATATGTTTTATTTTATATAATTATATTCTGGTTGACTGGCTACATAAAAAACTACTGGTACTGATACTATTATTTTTAATAGTTTTCTATTATTATCATAAATAATCAAGACTATTTAACTCATGCCCCTAATGGGAGTCAATGACCAATCGCATTTCAATGATTTCTGTTTTACAACCAATCAGAGTCGTGTTTCACGAAATATATATCAGTGTTAAATTTACCATATTAAATAAAGCTCCTCCTTTTTAATATTCTGAACAAGTCTGACCATTATTTTGCAGTGACTGACACCATAAGAAATACGGCTACCAGATTGTATATATAGTGCATAGATGTCAACACATAGCGCTTGCAGGAGTTAATATAAAACATTTGTAGCAATTTATTATACCACCAAAAAAAGAAACCACTGTTTGCACTTTCTGAAATGTGTTTTTTCCCAGGTAATAATCCAGAAAAATATAATTGTCATATTTACATCATACGACATCAGAAATGAATTAATATACAGTTTGATATTTCATTTTTTCTCCACTAGAGAGCATTCTTACAATATTGCGTTCCTTTGGCAATAAATAGTATGATCTGTTTGTAGTGATAAACAAAAGAAGCAGATGAAGCGTACCTATCGTTTCTCATTTGTTTTCAAACATCGCCGTTTACATTAAGTATATAAATATTTTAAAATAACTATAGTTAAATAATGATTTGTGAGTAAACAGCTTAATTTTATTCGTTAAAATAGTCCTAACAAATGCCACTTGTGATTTCCAAATTCTCTAGATAAATTGGAAATCACTCGTGACATTACTTATGATAATCTTGCTATTCGTCCTTAAACAAAATGTAAAATTAAGGAATGTGTTGGCTACTTTGATCTCTTTAAATGAGACTAGGAAACTGATTTGTTGTAAAGAATAAATATAAATTCAGATGAAGGATAGTATATTTCCGTGGTGGTGACAATAGCAGGCAATTCGGTACTGAAATCGCGAATTTAGTTAACATTAATTGAAATTCAGAGCATGAAATGTTAAATCCCAGAAACGACAATTGTATGAATCGCAAGGGGTGAGTCTCCCCTGACTGCAGACTAAAAATACGCCCTGGAGGGGGCAAGTTTATTAGATTACTACAGGTCAAAAGTTAGAGAGAACGCGAAGCTTTTCCCTTGGGGAGAATGTCCAATTTGAAAACTAGTAACTTGGACTGGATTATTTTTACTTGCAATCCAAAACATACAAACAAGCAAATGTATTTTCTGAGAACGTTCTTCTACAATCTAGTCTTAACTTCCAGTGTAGACACAATCTAGTCTTAACTTCCAGTGTAGACACAGACAAAGACAATAACCTGATAAACACTCTTTGCTGAGCGACATTTCCTTGTGTCTCAGAAGAAGAATATTTCAGAACTAGTTCTAAGAATTTATTTTATAATTACCTAGCTAATACCTACGCCTACATAAATGGAAATTAATGTGCTTTTATGCCGAATTGAATAGGTAAAAGGAAAACTAATTATACATTTATATGTTTTAGATACCCCGTGCTGATTACCCGGCGTTGCCCGGGAACCTACTTATCCCGATCTTCTTGACATAAATGAGCTGAAATACGAAAAATAATGTGTTTTATGTTTAGTTAAATAAGTAAGAGGAAAAACTTATATCGTAATTATATTTAGATACCCCGTGCTGTTTACATGGCGTTGTCCGAAAATCTACTCACCCCAATCTTCTTGGCATAAATGAGCTAAAAGACAAAAATGAATGTACTTCTTATGATTAGTGGAATAAGGAAAATTAAAAATAAATGTATATCGTAATTATTTTAAGATTCGCCGTGATGCCCGGGAATCTACTTATCTCGATCTCCTTGGCATAAATGAGCTAAAAGACAAAATGTATTGTTGTGAGTTATCCGTAAAAGAATACCCGCCATGTGCTGCTATTCCTTGCACAGGAATCTACGTACTTGTCTCGATTTTCTTGGTATCAATGAAATGATAATGGTTATTGTGAGTTATCCGTGAGAGATAAACATAAGCTGTTGCGGACTTTTGTGTAGAGCTTTTGAGATATTCAATTCTGTATACATTAATTATGTGTATTTGTTATGGTTTAGGCAGCGTAAGCCATTTAAGCTTCCAAATAACTACTTTTTTCATGTTTTCTACTACAAAGGGCGATTTTTAAGGGTGCAGGAGTTGAGTGTTACAACTCTCTTATAGTCCTTGTTCATCCCTGAATCTCCTGAACATTTTGCAAAAAGCTCCATCACAATCGGATCAACAATATGGCCGCGCATAAACTATGAACAAACAAACAAACCAACAAACAAACATTCATTTTTATATATTAGATATGTCTTAGCTTATTTATTTATTTGAGTGTATGAAGTGCAATATACAGGGTGAACGGTAATTGCACCGACAAACTACAGGGACTGATTCCTGACTGAAAATGAAGTAAAAAAGGTCCTATAAGCATGTGTCTGGAAATTAACGATCTGCGTACAACGACAACAAATCGTCCCGGCACACAGTACATAGCATAATCGCATCCACATCAGAACAGATGTTCAAAGTTGCCTTCATGGGATACAATGCACGCGTTCACACGTCGCGTGTGGATTGCTTCACTCTTTCGCATGTTCCAGCCCCTATCCGAATAGCGTCACAGGCGACGTAGACACGCTGTTGAAGGGTAAGCACATTAGGAACTGGTTTAGCTTACACAACGCACTTCAGATGCCCCCAGAGTAAACATCATGTGGGTTTAAGTCCGGTGATCTAGCAGGCCATGCAACAGGGCCGAGAGAATGTCATTTCTGAGTGCCATCTACAGTGGCAACGATGAATTTATGGACACATATTCATAGGACATTTGTTCCTCCATTTCTACTTAGGAATCAGTCCTTGCAATTTGTCGGTCAATTAAAATTCACCTTGTATTGACTTAAGTGCTTACGATATGAAAATAATATTCAGTGTGCGGGAGCCCTGAAGACCAATTACATATCCTAGGAAATTGTAACTATTTCGAATATTGGATAAGTCAATATATTGCTGCCGGAAAGATTTATAAAATGAGAAGGTTAAAGACTGGCATGCTACGAGCTAACAGTAAACCAAGAAATGTTGTTAAACTTGGGCAGAATTATAGATAAGAGGCGGAAATGAGAACAATACTGATTTGAGAGCAAGTAAATACGTAAATAAAATGTAAATAGGCTTACTATTATTATTATTACTACTACTAAATATTAAACAATTTTTATTTCTTACTTTGTTTTCCCGGTTGACGTGTTACATGAAAAAACACCTAAACGTGAGAAGTTAAACTAAGTTAATGGAATTAAATCTTAATTGTATGGCTAAAGACACGTTTGTACCATCAAAAATATCCTGATCGAGGACACCCAGATAGTCGCATATTTAAAAGGATCCACCAGCGCTTATGAGAACAGGGTAGTTTCGTATTGGCTAGAGAGCGGAAGGATTGCAAGCATTACGCATGAATTTCAACAAGACGGGTTGCCACACAGATGCCTGTACTAAGCCACAATGGTGTGTAGAGAATTATACATCGATATTCACTATAACGTTACCACCTTCAAAGAGTTCAACGTCTCATTGATCCAGACTATGGTTCTAGAGAGAATTATTGTCAATTAATGCAACAAATAATATTTTATTTACCGAGGAAGCGAGGTTCGCAAGCAATGGTATTTTTAATTGGCATAATACACATGCTCTAAGATGCTGATTACCTGGCGTTGCCCGGGAATCTACTTATCCCGATTTCCTTGACATAAATGAGCTTAAAGACGAATATTAATGTGTTTTTATATTTAGTAGAATAAGTGAAAAGGAACATTTATTTCGTAATTATTTTTGGATACTCCGTGCTGATTACCCGGCGTTGCCCGGGAATCTATATATCCCGATCGTATTGGCATAAATGAGCTGTGAGAAGAACATTATTGTGTTTTATGTTTAATAGAATTAGTAAAAGGAAAAAATTATATCGTAATTATTTTTAGATACTCCGTGCTGATTACCCGCCGTTGCCCGGGAATTTACTTATCCCGATCTTCTTGCCATAAATGAGCTGAAAGACAAATTTCGTTATTGTGAGTTATCCGGAAAAGAATACCCGCCGTGAACTGCTATGCTTGCCCGGGAATCTACATATCCCGATCTTTTTGGCATCAATGAAAGACAAAAATGGTTATTATGAGTTATCCGTAGAAGATAAACATATGCACCCGCGGACTTTTTTGTAGTTTTTTTTAGATTTTCAATTCCATGTATATTAAATTTCTGTAATTTTTATGGTTTAGGCAGGTAAGTCATTTAAGCCTCCAAAAAACCTACTTTTTTTCACTTTTTCACACCAAAGGGTGATTTTTAGGGCGAAGTGGTTGAGTATTACAACTCTCTTAGAGCCTATGACCTACCCGGGAACGCATTAACATTTTGCAAAAAAACACCATTACAATAGGATGAACGATATGGCAGCGCATAAAATACGAACAAACAAACATTAATTTTTATATATTCGATTCTTTACAATTTAAAGATAATAAAATCAGTGTATCACGAGGAAATAAGCAGATTGAAATGATTAATCTTGATTTTGAAATTAGCTATTGCAGAACATTCCATCCCCTTAATAATAATAGCAGGCTTTATTTGAGTAAAAATATAGTACATAGCATAATTATTTACAAGTACGAGTAGTTTGCACGGGCACCAAGCCATACCTTTTTTAACAGTCTGAATCAATACTTCTATATCTAGAAATAATATATAACAAATTAAACCAATAGATAACACTAAAATTATATTACTGTTTTAACAATTAAAATAATTGGTCAATTTTCAAATTTATGAATTAATCATAATAATTACACTTTGCTTAAATACTTAATTGTTTTGTACTTTTAATCCGTATCTTGTCCAGAAATATTTATACCTTTAACCAATTTTCTGGGGTTTATTATTAGCTCTTAGCATGCCAATCTATCATCATTTGAATTTAAAAACTTCCGGCACCAAATCAAACCTCGAATATTTAAAAAAATAATTATATATATATATATATATAGAGAGAGAGAGAGAGAGAGAGAGAGAGAGATATGGACAAATGTCGGGAATCTTTAAGGTCCAAATGGTCCCCTAACATCATCCGACAAATATGTGTACTTTTAAAAAAAGAGTTTATTATATCTTTTCATCACCCCAACAAAATAATTTTAAAAATTAAGATAGTAATCCAACTAATTCAATTTATAAAATTATAAAACTCTATAACCACCATTATCATATTCGCCATATTTATATGAAGATGTGTGTGAATAGTGTATTTCGTCTTATTGTTGTGTTGTCTCGGACGAGGCACTGACATTGAGCCCATCACTCGTTCGGGGAGCCATCCATGTCCCTGTGTGGTCAAAAAATGTTATGTATGACCCATAGTTAAAATCTCTCCTGCGGAAAAAAAGTCGTGTCACTGTAAGGCCCGGTGACATGTGGCACATAAAAGTACCTGTAAGATGGGAGATTAAACTGCGTTAATTGATTGGAATTTATGTGTGTGTGTGTGCATGTGTATGTACATATATAGATGGATAGAGAGAGAGAGAGAGGGAGAGAGAGAGAGAGAGAGATTGTGCGTGGGCGCCTTAAATGTTTGCTGTAGGCACTTGCACAATAAATTAGTATGATTTGAAATATGTAACACTAATCATTTTCAGTACACCGCTGTGGTCTCGGGGTAGCGTGCTGTCTTGTCACGCAGCGGGCCCGGGTTCGATTCCCGGTCGGGACAGGCTCCTGAGTGAGGTTTAATCGGGGTTTTTCTTCTCCTGTAAGACAAATGCGAGGAAGCTTAGGGCCCAACGGTCCCCGAAAATCATCCATCCATCAATCATCATCATCATCCATCACTGGTGTGGAAACCAACGGGAAGTTACCACACCTATAATTCCCTAGTAAAGCTGTAAAGCATAGCATGAAAATGCAGCTAAAGGCCTGCCCTCGGGCAGAATTACTTTGGATGGATGGCATTATGTTCATTGCCAGATACTGTGCATTGTCTGTCTCTCGTTTGAAATATTTTGTATAAACAAATTGCTTCAACATAACTTATGAACATATGTAAATTACGTCGCGATATTTATTACTGCTCTACTCTGTTAGTTATTTTGTAACTTCTTTGTGAAACCTGTCTGCCTTACGATCTAACATTTTCCTTGATTTTAACGGTTGTGTATTCACTCAAAGTAAATGAGAAGAGAGATTAATAAGTCAATTTATTGACTAACAGTATGACTTTCAATCAGTTCACTTGAACTTATTTTGTATTTAATCTATACAGCAGCTGAAAAGAAATGGATCTGTAAACGATATGGAAAAGGTTTTAGCATTGAATAACGCGAGGAATATATATTTTGGTGTGAGATAATGTATTGAATGAATATATAAGAGGAGAAGTCAGAAAGTATGAAGAGGAAAAATGAGAAGAAAGAAAGTTCCTTTTCATTCTTCTTTTTACAGGTGCATATATTCTCATGCTCTTTCATTTGCTTTTCAATAAGTTTTTAAAAATTGACGCTTACAGTTCTATCGATTATTATGAACTTCTCAAAGGGAATTGGTTCTTCCAGTCTTTACTTTACATTCCTTTACACTTTGGTAGAATATTATCCTCTGTCCATATGTTTATTCTCAAAGTTTTTGTAGTTTCAACGACCAGGAGAACACCAAATACTGAGATACACTAATCATTACTTATACATACATAAAACTCTTGATTACTTTTCCATAACACATCATGTAGTCCATCTAGTACATTGAAGTTTTATAAAACATTGGCAGTTCCTGCATTACTTTATGGAAGCGAAACTTGGGTAATGACCAAAAAACTGCAAAGTAAAATACAAAGCGCAGAAATGAACTTCCTTGGAAGAACAAAAGGCTGCACAAGATTGGATCGGATAAGGAATGAAGATATGAGAACAGAGTTAAATATATACCCATTGGATAAGAAAATCAGAGAATATCGAGAAAAACGGTTTACACACGTGGAAAGAATGAATGTATCAAGATTACCAAGAGCAGCGTTCAACTACAAGCCAAGAGGTTCAAGGAATCAAGGAAGGCCAGTGAAAAGATGGACAGAACAACTGTGAGGCGGAACAGGCAATTTTCCTAGCCCGTGAAGTGAAGAAGAAGAAGAAGAAGATCTAGTACATAACTGAAATGTGCAAATTTTCATTTTGGTACATATATGTATTACGTGTACGTTACAAGATATTATATTTCAAGATAATTTTTTTGTTCGTAGACTAAGTAAAAATATAGTGTACAAGTGCACAAATGTGAAATGATATTGTCGTAGATCTGCCGTGGAATCGTCTTCACGTGGTTTTGGCGTAAATAATGAACACAGCTGATCGTGTAATGCTTCATAATAACTTTATTTAATTCTACAAACGATGAGTAGCCTTTTACTAACAATTTGCTTAATAATTATTTTTGTTATAATATTTTTATGCTACAGAATTATTTTGCACATGACACCATCCCCTGTACAAAAAAACACCAGATTACGTTTATATAACACTTTGCCTAGACCAGAGTTGACCTATTGTACGAATAGTGAAGCATGAACACTAAAATGACAACATGAAAGCAGAATAACGGCTTGTCAAATCAGATTCATGCGCAGAACAGAGGATTACACCAGATGGGATCGGAAAAGGAACACCGATATCTTAAAAGAATTGAAGACTACGCCAATTTTGGAACATATATTAAACAGTGCCAACTAAATTGGAAACACCATCTTCAAAGAATGAGTTCAAATCGGATCCCCAAAGCTGTTTATAAATATATATATCAAGAGGACGAAGATCTCTGGGCCGTTCTATGAAATGCTGGAGGGAAAATTTTCTATAGGATCGTAACAGGCCTTGGCCTAATACTTGGAAGGAAGAAGAAGAAGACAATTATTTTGCAGCCTCTGATTAATCCACTCGCTACAATATGTTCTTTGTCGCTACTCATAATGCCGCTGTCAATTTACAACTGCTTCCTTCCTGGGTTTCGCTACAGATTATATAAGGCTCATGATACAGACCTTTCCAGTATGGAAATTTCTGGCCATCGACATTTCCCGAAAGGGAAGTATGTACTCATAGAGATTTCTCGAATGCGAGCCTAGACATTTTGATGATCTTCGCGGATCTTTAGACTCGTGATTCGGCGACTCACGTACCTATTTCTACCAATGCGAGTCCACTACTCTCGTTATCAGCCGCAAAATTCATGAAATTCACTGGTTTTATAATTTACGAGGGCTGTTGAATAAATATGAATAATTATTTTTACGCAACATACCTTTATGCTCTCAGAATTTTGGTTATCCTTCTCAAGAGAATCTCATTTGAATGTGATACACTTATCCACAGTTTCCGCCAATCTGCAAAAATAGGTTGGAAAATATTTGCGATAGGTTCTTTTTTTAAACAGTTCCACAGTCTCCACTATTGGTTCTGAAAATGGAAAATGCCTCCCGCTAAGACGTGTATTCAGATTAGAAAATAAACAAAATTCACATGGGCTAAATCCGGACTATATTAATGATGCGGGGCGAACTTCACTTTGATTTTTTAAGATATTCGAAAAAAAAGAAGCGAAATACGGCCTCGTGTTATCGTTCTATAACATTCTGCTTGTTAAATGTAAAATGGCTTGTTGCGCCTGATATGGCCATTATGAATTATCTGGGCACCTCTAGAGTATTCGCAGTAACTGCTTGTTTGTACGCACGAAGTGCTGATAAACCATTCCATGAATATCGAATAATGAAATTACCATAATTTTCCCAGCAGAAGACACCTCTTTTGCTTTTGTTTTTGTGAGAAGGGAATATCCACACAGAGCTCTTCTGTTTGTTCTCGGGTTCTAAATAAAGTAACTAAGTTCCATTAGTAGAGATTACGTTTGAAATAAACTCTGTTTCTTCCTCTACCTTCATCTTACCGCTGTAGATGGTAGGCTACTGAATATTGTCTCGACTTATACAACACAAGGGAGAGAGACCTTGCAATTTGAACTGTAGTCCAGCCACTGCATCTCCGGCTCAGGCGTTTTCACAACAGTGTTGCCAATATGGATATTCAGTGGGAGGGGGCCGCTTTATGTATGCGGTTAGCAGAAATACAGCTGATAACATCTCAGCAATTTCAAACCTTACTAGTGCGCTATAGTGGCTTGAAGAGCAGTGATTGGTTGTGGTAGGTATGCACCCACCCATTCAACTATTTCCTTATTGGCATTAGAGGGCGAGTTTCTCCGTTTACCTCTCGTACAACCTAAACGTCAGGGCCGGAGATGCGGTGGCTGGACTTTAGATGTACATTATGTAATAAGCTAGTAAATAACGTAAAACAAATTTATTGCGGTTTAAATTATGGCTGTAAATATGCCATTTTTTTTATTGAACAGCCCTCGTTTGTTGTTAATATTGTTGTATTCGTTTATAATTATCTACAATCTACGTGAATGTCACTGGTATAGAATTAACGGTTTATTTTTCATTAATACATTAGGTTTTTAGGATTTTACAATCTATTTTAAGCGATAAAAACAGTAGCCTTTGCAGATGACCAGATTTTAATAGCAAAAACAGAGGACGAATTACAAAGAATGCTATATAAACTAAATGATATATCGAAAAAAATACAACATGGAAATATCATCACAAAAATAAAAAACAATGGCTTTCAAGGACGATCACCAGTTCGGACAAAGATAATATTAGAAAATAAACCGATAGAACAGGTGGTAAGATATAACTTCCTGGGTTGCGAAATATCATACACAGCGGGAACAGATATAAATAACAAACTAAATAAGTTTAATTATATAACAGGAACTCTAAAAGAACTTTGAAAAATAAAGCCAGGAAAGACTGTATAATGAAATTATACAAGACAATAGCAGTGCCTATTATTACTATGGATCCGAAACATGGACAGTGACAACACAACAATCTGCCAGGATACAAGCTGCTGAAATGAAATTCCTCAGACCAATAGCAGGGTATCAAAGAACAGACAAAAAGCTTAACACAGAAATAAGACAACGACTAAAAGTAGAGGAATTAAACACAACAATAGTGAAATATAGCACAAACTGGAAAGAACACTTAGCAAGGATGACTGCGAATAGAATACCAAAAACAGCACACATCTATTCACCACGAGGAAGGAGAAGTTTGGGAAGACCAAAGAAAAGATGGAAACAGCAGCAATTTGGCTAGTAAATAAGCCTCAACCATGACGAAGAAGAAGATTTTAAGTGTCAACGTGGTGTGTAATTTTTAAACATTTAATTTGCACCATTCCACAGCTTCCATTGCGCTCACTCTTACAAACAAATTATATTATTGCAGTTGTATTTGATTCTAATCTGGAATTCCCCAGAGTGGCATGATTTATTATAGTTACTGCATCATTGTTAAACGTTCATATCCTGACAGATATGACATATACTCTCCATGTCATAACACATTAAAACCAAATGAATGTGACCTTTGAAAAGCCCCAATCTTAGAATTACCGTTACTGTTACTGTCCACTAGGAAATAGAGAAGGTGATAGAATTGTCAAGTCTGCAAGCTACTTTGGCCATGTCCTGATAGAGACAAGATCCAAGAAGATCTGCCTATCATTTGCGAACTCTGTATTTCACGAATATGGGTCGAAAGACGGATGAATTCAGTGACTGGCCACACCCTCTTTTAGATCCAAAAGACCTGCGGACGGGCGACAATATAAAAATCCCTCGTGTGATGTCCACATTTGCTGCAACGTGCCAGAACTGGATACTTTACATAAGATTACTGATCTTTAGACTAAACGATGACACCAAATGCAGACTATATGCAAACAGGCTGAAGATATGCTTCATTCCATTTTGCTCGCATGCATGAAGCTCTCAGACTGATTTCGAAGATGGGCGGCGAGCTGACTCTAAAGAGAATCTCAGTCCCGGAATATCTTTGGGCATTTTCTGAGCAGGTACACAAGAGACATAAAACCATCGGGATCTGTTTCAGGACGTTTGTACTCAGAAGTAAGTGAGAATTTGTTTTATATATTTCCATTATTTCCATGAAGTACACCGCCATACAGTACATTCATAGACCCTTTTTTGTTAATTTTAATGTATCTGCATTACATCTTGGTGTACACCATACTATAACCTCCAGCAACCATTATTCATCATGTATTATTAATAATAATAATAATAATAATAATAGTAATAATAATACTAATAATAATAATAATAATAATAATAATAACTTTATTTTCCCTGGCAGAGTAAAGGCCTTCAAGACTTTGTCTGCCACTCAACCAGGTTAAAAAAATACAAAAAAATATTCTTACATATAAATTAAAATAAACTTAAATATTACATGATATGTCTACAATATCATTATTATTTAAAACAATTATGATTTAATCTATTTTTAACATTGAATTATAAAACGTACAAGATATAAAATTGAAAAAGAAACTATTAATGACATTGAATAAATTTAGTTCTAGAGAAAAAATAATTATTTAACAGCAGGTAATTTTATAAGCATGACTTAAAAGTATCAAGAGTAGAGCAACCCCTGATATCTTGAAGGAGGTAATTCCAGGAGCGGGCAGATATTACTGTGAAAGAAGTAGAATAAGAGGAAGTGATATGAAGAGGGATTGTTAGCGGACTGTTATCATGTGACCTAGAAGAGATTATTGAAGTGTTGGAAAGTATGATCATAACTGCGGATGTTGAAAATGAATCTGAAGAAAGCAACACGCTGCAGTCTCTGCGACAAGTCATAGTTTTTAAACATAAATCTATTTTAATTGAGGACGATTGATAGATCAAGTACTTATTTTAATCTAATATATAAAAATGTTTGTTTGTTTGTTTGTTCGTACTTTATGCGCGTCCATACCGTTTATCCGATTGTGATCTTTTGCAAAATGTTCAGGGGATTCCCGAGATGAACATAGGATATAAGAGAGTTGTGATACTCAGCTCCTGCACCCTTAAAAATAGCCCTTTGTAGTGGAAAACGTGAAAAAGTAGCTCTTTGGACGCTTAAATGACTTACGCTGCCTAAACCATAACAAATAAACAAAATTAATGTACACAGAATTGAATATCTCAAAAATCTCTACAAATAATCTGCGACAGCATATGTTTATGTCTTACGGATAACTCACAATAACTGTTTTTGTCCTTTATTGATGCCAAGAAGATCGAGACAAGTACGTAGATTCCTGTGCAAGCATAGCAGCACGTGACCTAACTCACAATAACGAATTTTGACTTTTAGCTCATTTATGCCAGGGAGACCGAGATAAGTAGATTCCCGTGCAACACCGGGTAATCAGGACGGGAATCTTAAAATAATTACGATATACATTTACAACTATTTTTCATTTTACTTATTCAACTAATCATAAGAAGTACATTAATTTTTGTCTTTCAACTCATTTATGCCAAGAAGATCAGGTTGAGTAGATTCCCGGACAACGCCGGGTAAACAGCACGGGGTATCTAAAAATAATTACGATATAAATTTTTCCTTTTACTTATACAACTAAGCATAAAACACATTAATTTTCGTATTCAGCTCATTTATGTCAAGAAGATCGGGATAAGTAATTAGATTCCGGGCAACGCCAGGTAATCACACGGGGTATCTAAAGAATATAAATTTATAATTAGTTTTCCTTTTACTTATTCAACTAAACATAAAATAACATTAATTATCATTAGTTTAGGTATAGTAGAGCACGTCGGGTATTATCTAGTATATAATAAAATATATTTATATTGAGGCCGAAACAGAACAACAAATGGCCTAAATTAGTCAACGGATTATGATGTTGATGTTGAAAATGTGATTTCATGATTTAAAGTACTTCATGATTCAGGCTACAAATGAAAAACTCTTTCTTTATATATATATATATATATATATATATATATATATACTTATTCTTCTTCTCTTTCTCTCATATGGCACAACAGCCCAAATCAAGTTTTCATGTACCCGTATCATGCGGGTTCGTTTTTGATTTTCTAAAGGAAAGCACAATCTCCATGAAGTAGTAAGATAAAAATTAAAAATTACAGTGTACCTGTAGGCAGGTGCCGTCGCCCTCAACTTTGTTAAAATTATGTATATACAATATTAACAATAGGCCTTTCGGCAGTTAACTTCCATCATCAGCAGGATGAGTATGCGCATGATGGAAGTTAACTTCCGAGAGACCTACAGTTAATATTTTATGTACATCATTTTAACAAAACTGAGGACGACGCCACCTGTCAACAGGTACATTTTAATTCTTAATTTTTATCTTATGACTATTCGCCTCAACGGAATTTGATATGAATTTTATTAGTATTGACTCCATGAAGTAGACAGTAATAGGTCCCCGAACACATGTTGTTGTTTCTGATTGATTATATTCACACTATTGCAAAAGGGTCATTGAATAAATTACTGTACTAAGATATATTTTATTATTGCTAATGAATTAGATTCACGCCATTACACAATCTCTATGAAATGACCTGGTGATACGAATTTTGGTGTGGCTGGTATCGTGTGACCCGGGAATTGAGAAACGTCTGGATCTCGTTGATTTATCACATCTATAGCCCACAGATATGATGAAGTGGAAGCGAGCACGAAAACTCTACGTTTTTTCTAGCTACCATATTCGAATTTTCGATAGCTTTTTACCATTTTCTTTGTACACTTTTGTAAAAACAAACATGACCATATTCATTGGTTTCATCTTTTACATCAAACAATTCGGATATTTGAATGGAACAATTCATAGGAAACTTTTCAATACGAATTTAAAATATTATCTAAAACAAAAATACGAAGCTAATTTTAATTTACTTGTTCACTTAAACTTACATCTTCTAAATGATCTCTTCAAAATTGTCTCTTACGAAAATTCCCTAGTCAATACGAAGCTACTCCTATATGTCATAATGAGGTTAAATTCATTGAAAACATGGCGGGCTACTTAAAATGGAGCCATTATGAAAAACAAACGAAGAGAAAATGCGAAGTACGAATGTGTCTAAATGGCTCAAAGAGTAGGGTGCGTGTAGGCAAACAGTTTTCAGACACTTTCGAAATCCAGAATGAGTTGAAGCAAGGAGATGCACTATCTCCTCTACTATTTAATTTTGTACTACAGCATGCCATTAACTCTTTAGAGAATGAGGAAGGCTTACAACTGAATGGTATTAATAAGCTGTTATTTTATGCTGATGATGTAGTACTACTGGCCGATAGCGAGGCGATACTAAAGGCCAACACGCACACACTATTGAATAACACTAAGAAATTGGGACTGGCAGTAAATATCAGTACAACTAAATATATGATCACACGTAGAAATTCAGTATATAATGGAAATGGACAGCTAATGACAAATGAGGGAAATTTTGAGGAAGTGGCTGAATTCAAATACCTAGGAACAATAATCACAAATAGGAATGAGATGCACAAAGAAATTAAACATAGGCTCAATTCTGGAAATGCGTGCTATTATGCATTGCAGGGACTCTTGATGTCCCAACTCCTTTCAAAAAACGTTAAGCTGAAAATATATAAAACTATTATTCTACCAGTTATATTATATGGAAGTGAAACATGGACTCTTACTTTAAGGGAGCAAAGGAGATTACGAGTATTTGAGAATAAAGTTCTCAGGAAAATTTTTGGACCAAAGAGAGATGAACAGACAGGTGAATGGAGAAGACTACATAACAATGAACTATATGGTCTTTATAGGAAGCCAGATATAATAAGAACAGTTAAGTCTCGTAGACTGCGATGGGCAGGACATGTCGCACGTATGGGGAATGAAAGACGTGCATGGAAACTTCTTGTAGGGAAGCCAGAAGGAAAACGCCCAGTTGGTAGACCAAGAATGAGGTGGGAGAACAACATTAACTATGATTTGAGGGAAGTAGATTATACAGGGAATGATTGGAAAGCATTAGCTCAGGATAGGGATGTATGGAGAGCTTATGTCCGCGCGGCCATGAACCTATGGGTTCGATAGTGCCAGTGAGTAAGTAAGTATGCGTTTAATATACTCTTCGATTGTTCCTACACCCGTTTGGTCGTGCAGTATGTCGACCGGTGTTACACGCGGCAGTTTTGTAATCATATATAGTAATTTGTTTTGAAAAACTTGGAGTTTCTTTATGTGAGTTCTAGAGGCATGTCCCCAAATGGGGCTTGCCTATGTTAAACCATTGAACTTAATCTACACAGAATTTAATATCTAAAAAAGAAATCAAAAAGTCCGCAAGAGCATATGTCTATCATTTCCGGATAACTCTCACAATAACCATTTTTATCTTTCAGCCCATTGATGCCAAGAAGATCGGGATAAATAGATTCCCGGGCAACGCCGGAAAATCAGCACGGGTTTCTGAGAATAATTATTATATAAAAGTATAACAATTTTCTTTTTAATTAATGAACTACACATAAAAACACATTACATTTATTTAGGCGTAGCAGCGCACGCCAGGTATTACCTAGTTTTTAACAAAAATCCTGGTGTTATTCAGCATAACTAAAAAAAAAACTAACTAACTCACTGACACTATCGAACCCGTAGGTTCATGGCCGCGCGGACATAAGTTCTCCATATATTTCTATCCTGAGCCAATGCTTTCCAATCATTCCCTGTATAATCTACTTCCCTCAAATCATAATTGATGCTATTCTCCCACCTCATTCTTGGTTTCCAACTGGGCGCTTTCCCTCTGGTTTTCTTTCATGAAGTTTTCTGTAAATAATCATCTAGGAAGCTTTACCTACTTTATTGTATTTTATAGGCTATTATTTTAATTTTATTATATTCCACGTTTTTGTTAGTAATAGGTAGTATTAGATCACATATTTTGTTTAGTCTATATTTTAATATTTTTAATAGTAAAATTGTAATATGTATGTAATTTTTGTATAATTTTACTATTCGCTGGTTGAGTGGAAGAGAAGGCGTTATGGCTCTAACTCTGCCAGCTAAAGTAAAACATTATTATTATTATTATTATTATTATTATTATTATTATTATTATTATTATTATTATTATTATTATTATTCTTGTCCACCGCTGTGGTCTCGAGGTAGCGTGCTGCCTTGTCACGCAGTGGGCCCGGGTTGGATCCCGGTCGGGGGGCAGTTTTTCTCGGTCAGGTTTTTATCGGGGTTTTTCCTCACCTGTAAGACAAATGTCAAGAAAACTTTAAGACCCTAACGGTCCCCGAAATAATATGGTCATCATCATCATCCTTATCATTATCATCATCCTTCACCGGTCTGGAAAGCAACGGGAAGCTACCACACCTACAATTCCCTACTAAGGCTGCAAGCATAGCATGAAAATGCTATGATTGCAGTGAAAGTCCTACCCTCGGGCAGAATTACTATGGATGGATTATTATTATTATTGTTATTATTATTATAATTATTATTATTATTTGTTATTCAGTACCTGTTGATCTGAAGCAAGAAATTTTACATGCATTAACATGGGAACGTTTCGTCGTAGTGAAATACGATGTTGGTAAACATGTCTTATATTTGATGTGCTGGATATAGAGCAGGAGAACAGGTATGAAATGCCTTCAACAGGCATTGTGTTGTTGCTCATTATATGCTGCATCAAACAAAAGAGTGTGGATTACTTTCGCTTCCTGCTCTGTGTTGAGGGCAGATAATACTGGGGGCTATGCATGATTGTCAACATCAAATGAAGTAACCGACACATTGGACTTCGTTTGATGATAATCACATGATAATGGCGGAATAATTTGTCCCGAGGGTGCTTATCCACATCACAAAGTTCACTTGGGATTTGATACCAGGACATTCATGTTTAGTGCATTGATTAAATTTAATTGTATAGTTCAGAGGTTTCGTTACTGAAAATTATATTACGGTATTTTTAACCACCTTTTTTTCCCCCCTTAAAACTATATGCACTGTTTCATTTCTCTCCCTTTACATTCCTAATTGCATTTCTTATGTGCAAGATGTGATTTACGTATTTTTATTGCGATACATGTAAAATTCACTGTAAATCACTAATACCGAAGATGAAGCATGTTCTGAAAGGCCTACATGTTTTAACTATTGACGAAGTTTTTAAACAGAAATCCATTTTAATTGAGGAGGACTGATACATCAGGTATTTATTTTAATATTTAAAAAAATATATATTTCTAATGATACCGAAACAGATCAACTTCTTCTTCGTCTTCTTCTTCCCTTCACGGGCTAGGCAAATTACCTGTCCGCCTCACAGCTGTTCTTTCAATCTTTTCACTGGCCTCCCCAAATTCCTTCAACCTCTTGGCTAGTAGTTAAATTCTGTTTTTTGTAATCTTGTTACATTCATTCTTTCTACAAGTCTAAACCATTTATCTCTATATTCTTTGATTTTATCATTCAATTTATATATATTTAACTCTGTTCTTATATCTTCATACAGATCAACATATGACCTAAATTACTGTACTGATTTTTATGGTAATGAAAATGTGATTTATGTTTTCAAGCACTTCATGATTCAGATTAAATTAAAAAAAAAACTCTCTCTTTCTCACTCCCCCCCTCTCACTCACTCTCTCAACTTATTCTTCTCTTCCACTTATATGGCACAACAACCCAAATCTATTCTTAGGCTTTTAAAACCTGTTTTACCATGTACCCGTACCTTGCTCCTTCATTTTCGACTTTATAAAGGAAAGTAGGGTTTGTTGGACATTAGAATAATAATTTAAAACGAAAGTAAATGTAGATTTGCTTTAATTAAGGATAATATTAATTTTATGCTTATCTTCATAATGTGCATGTACTCGTATCAAGAGGTTTCCTTTATATTTAAATTATTATTATTATTATTATTATTATTATTATTATTATTATTATTATTATTATTAGGGGGCTGAGGCTAATTGGGATTTCCAGATCCTTGATCTGGTCAAAAACCCTGATGGAACTGATATTTAACCTCTGGGGTGAATTTCGGTGAAGTCCGGAGGGTCTAACTTAGCCAAATCCACTCTCCTCACCTCGAAGTTGGGGCCCCTCGGGACCTTCATAAGATCTTTTAAGATTTTAAAATGCAAAAGAGAGAGTGGGGTGTGGAAAGAAACGGGAAGCTACCACACCTATATATCCCTAGTAAAGCTGCAAACATGTCAAGGAAAGAGTGGAGAATGCTGAGTTTGCAGTGAAAGACCTGCTCTTGAGCAGAACACTATGAATGAATTATTATTATTATTATTATTATTATTATTATTATTATTATTATTATTATTATTATTATTATTATTATTATTATTATTATTATTGTTATTATCATCATCGTCATAGTCCATTTACAAATTTAGGCCACTTGTTGACCCGTTTCGGCCTCAACAGTAATACCACCCAGAAGTCTTTACATCAATTAAAACAGTTATGCCAAGAACATAATTTTAAAATATCAAAGGAAAAAAACGAAAATAATGGCATTTTGGGGAAGTGAACATATAAGATAAAAAATCATAATAGACAACAAACCTCTGGAACAAGCAACAAACTTTAATTATTTGGGTTGTAATTTTACTGTAAACACAAAAACTGAAAGGGACGTAAATGTGAAACTGTCAAGATTTCAAATGATATGTGGAACTATACATAAAACATTAAAGAACAAAACAAGAAGAGATACTAGATTAAAGTTTTATAAAACATTGGCAGTTCCTGCATTACTTTATGGGAGCGAAACTTGGGTAATGACCAAAAAATTACAAAGTAGAATACAAAGTGTAGAAATGAACTTCCTTAGAAGAACAAAAGGCTGCACAAGAACGGATTGGTTAAAGAATGAAGATATAAGAACAGAGTTAAATATATATTCATTAAATTATAAAATCAAAGAATATAGAGAAAAATGGTTTTGACATGTTGAAAGAATGAACGTAACAAGATTACCAAAAGGAGCATTTAACTACAAGCCAAGAGGTTAAAGGAATGTAGAAAGGCCAGTGAAAAGATGGACAGAACAACTGTGAGGCGGAACAGGCAATTTTTGCCTAGCCCGTGAAGTGAATAATAATAATTATTATTATTATAATTACCATCAACATTATCATTATAGTCCATTCGCAAATTTAGGCTACTTGTTGACCTGTTTCGGCCTCAACAGAAATACCATCCAAAAGTCTTTTGAGTGGATGTTGTGGTCTTCCCCTTACTACAGGTTGATAGCTTAACATCTGCTTGAGTATGCTGTGTTCCTCCATTCGATGAACATGTTGCATTTATTATAGTTATTATTATTATTATTTATTCTCTGCATGTAGCCAGACCATTGAAAGTTTGTTGCATTGGAATTGTGAACCATTGTAAGCCGAAACCTGCCTTGGAATTTCTCCCAGAGAAGCATAGTGGTGTACCAAGGCCGTGTGCAAAATATGCTTGCCGCTTTTAACTGCAATGCATTAAAATCCAGCGCAAAATCTCACATTTAAACTACAGGAAGGTAACATAACTCAAGACTTGGTCGATTGGATAACTCTGACAACCTGCATTCCGCCTCGTGCCGCCTCATCCATTTCGCTCTAACTCAACGCTCAAACTCAAGCAGGGACGTACGTCTCCTTCCCACATCGGTTGCCATTGCTGGATTGTGGCTTCGATTTCTGTGCCTTGTGGTTAAAAACGGTAGATCATTTTTAACATGATTGGTATATCAGAAGGCTTTTCTGGGAGAAATTTCAAAGTAGGTTTCGGCATGCAATGGTTGATACTTTTCTTGTCAGTTTTATTACGTATATCTGTGATTCTCGATACTGCTTCTAAACATCTCTCATAGTCTAAATCTTAATATTTTTACTTCATGGATTCTTTGAAAACCTAGATCATTAGCGCCGCAATTGAAATCTGGACATGAAATGACCCTAAATGTTCCACTAAGATCTCCTTTTTCAGGCTTCAACTTCATTTATAATGGCACACCTCTACAGACTAACTGCGTTACTTCCCTTTTGAAGGAAGTTATACACTCGATGTTTATTCCCCTAAACATATATCTACCCCGATCAGGTGTGGACCCTGATCCTTGAAACCAGAGGAGAGTATGGTAACCAGTAGTCCATCGGGATCGACTCTATTATTTTTAGTTCTTCAGACTCAATTACTTTTGTTCATCAGGCCTATGATTATTTCATGGTTTTTCTCTTTTAGGCATTACTTATTCTTCACATACATAGTCTATATTGATATGTTTTCATTATTTATAATAGAGCTAATGATATTTTACTCTATACTGAGAAATTCCAAAGGCGATTTTCAAAGAAAAAGTCTGAGCCAATTTCGCTGGTTGAGTTACGTTTCATGTTTTAAAGATAAGCTAAATGGGTCATGTGGAAATTCCAGTTTGAGTGGCTTTAAATCGAATTCCTGGAGAATGTGGTGGCATGTGAGCAAACCCAAGTTCACCCGCTGGATTGACCACATCAAACTGCAAGCTCAGCTTGAATTCCTCTGTCACTTGCAAAAGGGTAATTTCTTTCAGGAAGACAATCACATTGTGTACCAAATTTCCGTATGTTCGTATTTACTCAAAGATGAGAAATTTCTCTTGTCCGTTTGTCATTCAAATATTTCACCCAGAATACAGAAAATAATTTAGCCTACAGCTCTAGTAACAGCAGTGATAGTTGAATGAGCAGCAATAGCAGTGGTAACAGCAGGAGCAACACCACTAGTGTCATAGGTGTTGTAATACTGATTTTAAAAACATTTTACAATATGTGACGCGAAAAAGTTTCAATCATACACCATGCGCATGCGCCAACAAACGCGAAGCGGTTTACGTATACACGATGGAATCACGGGATTCTGCCAACATATACACGATATTTAACCAATCTAAAAGCTAACGTAACGCAATTTAAGTACTCTAACCTGTGAAATAGCAACCAAAAGCTAACCTAATGCAATTTAAGCACTCTGACCTGTGAAAGAATCATCGCCCAAAAATAAGTAGTAAGTTCTGAAATTCTGAAGTAACTTATATTTGTACAGTTGATTAGTACGTTGTCTTTGTTGGCTGCATTGGTCTTTGTTATTGCATAGAACATTCGTTAAAATCAATATGGCTGCCACGTCTTCCTGCTACGTATGTATTAAATTTCATAGAAAAATATTGAAATATTCGTTAGAAAAAATGTAAAAATCATTTTATATGTTGGGAAATATTTTAAAAAATGAAACCCTAAGAATAAAATTTGACAGGAGTTTATGAAGGAATTATAAAAGTTGCGTCACAGGTTGTAAAGTTTAGCCCTAATTTTTATTAGTTTTTGTTTTTAAAATACATATGTTGACCATAATAGAGCCACCAGCCAGTTTGGCTAGACGTATTTCTTAGTTCTATCTCTTAAAGAAGAATAACATATGATTATATATTGTGACAATTGTATATTAGCATTTTAATTGCACGGGGAATGGTGCGGCGGGAGTAGAGATTCCGCAGTGTTTAATGGATAGAAAAAAAAATCGCGAATTGACGACTCGCGAGTTGTATGACCCACGCATAATGTTCGATGCGTCTGGACCTCCATGTTCGGAAGGTTCTGTATGCAGTTACTCCTTCTCTCCAGAAGCTTCGACTGCCGAAGCTTCCATACTAGTAACGTCTCGATTGGAAGCCAAGAAATGTTCTACCCCTGATTTATGTTTACTGTTACCATTGTTGAGTTATTTATTTATTTATTTATTGACAACGATACGGCGAATTTTGATAAGAAGAAACTGTTAAAAGTGGACTCATTAGAGATTGAAAATAACTTTGCGGCAAATAAACTGTAAACCAGAATTAATTATTGCAGCAAGTTGTATGTAAATTGTAGGTGAAAGTGTATGTAAATGAAGTAAAGTTATTGTGAAAGTTGTATGTTAACATCCATCCATCCATCAACAGTAATTCTGCCCGAGGGCAGGTCTTTTACTGCAATCATAACATTCTCATGCTATAGTGGAATGCAGGCTTTCACGGCCGGTAATCATGGTAGTAAAAGATTCCGGGCTATGTGGCCGTGGTCTATAACTGGCGTTTCTTCCAGACGTTTCTCCCTCAACTGCGGAGGGCATCTTCAGCTTCTAGCACTCGCCACTGAAGATGCCCTCCGCAGTTGAGGGAGAAACGACTGGAAGAAACGCCAGTTATAGACCACGGCCACATAGCCCGGAATCTTTTACTACCATTCTCATGCTATGCTTTGCAGCTTTACTAGGGAATTATATATGTGGTAGCTTTTCGTTGCTTTCCACACAGATGAAGGATGGTGATGATAATGATAAGGATAAGGATGATAATGATGGATGGATGATTTTCGGGGACCGTTGGACCCTAAGCTTCTCGACATTTGCTTTACAGGTGAGAAAAACCCCGAAGAAACCTCACCCAGGAGCCTGTATCGACCGGGAATCGAACCCGGGACCGCTGATCGACAAGACAATACGCTACCTCGAGACCACAACGGTGGACTACGTGAACATCTGTTATGTTTATAGAAACAAAACAAGGGGAGGACGATCCCCGATAGAGCGTGTCAATACTGTATTTACAGATGTATTCATACACATATCTGCTCATAAATAAAAATTAACATATTCTCTTTCCCTCATCCTTATATTTATGTATGGGTGAGAAAAAATATATACCTTATTCGAGTTACGACTGCGGCCTTTGTTAATTTTAAGACAAAAAATGAAAAGAACCTAGAATCAAGACCATGCCAACGTATATGTACATATTTTCATGGGTATGTTAAGTGATATCAGCTGTATGCGAGCATTTTCCAAAGTCTCACGAACGATATTTAGCCTCTGTGGGTGCTCTCATTTTTTTCTTATTTTTGTCTTAAGGTTTACAGTTAGCTTTTGAAAAATAAAGCCAGGAAAGACTCTATAATGAAATTATACAAGACAATGGCTATGCCTATTATTACTTATGGATCCGAAACATAGACAGTGACAACACAACAATCAGCCAGAATACAAGCTGCTGAAATGAGATTCCTCAGACCAATAGCAGGCTATCAAAGAACAGACAAAAAACACAACACAGAAATAAGACAACAACTAATAATAGAGAAATTAAACACAACTATTGAGAAATACAGAACAAACTGGAAAGAACACATGGCAAGGATGACTGGGAATAGAATATCAAAAGCAGCATACAACTATTCACCACGAGGACGAAGAAGTTTGGGAAGACCAAGGATAATATGGAAAGAGCAGTAATTTGGAGCCGGAACAGGCTAGTAAATAAGCCGAAATCGAATCCAGAATTCAGCTATGGCAGCCCACTGTACGGAGCAGATGTACACTCCTGCATGAAGTAATCACAGATTGGAGTGAGTCGGGATGCGGAGCGGACGGCGGGCAGTGAGGGTTTTCCAGTCTGCTAATACAACAGTTGTATTACTTTCCAACTGATTAACTGAGAGATTAGGCGTTTGATTTTAGTGCCTTGCAGTGAAAAACGGCAGTCAACTTTTTGGACACGGCCTTTATACATTACAACGCTTCTCTGGAAGACAATTTAAGTTAGGTTTCGGCATGCAATGGTTGACAGTTTCTTTGAAAAATAAACATCATCAAGTCGTTTCCAACTCTGGGTCGGGTCGAGGGATAAGATGAGATGAAGCCGCTATATTTATAGAGGTCTATGAACTACAAGGGTGCTGGCCGACCACTCCTGACGTACTGTCACAAAGACGGGTGAATGAAATGAAATGAAACGAAATGGATAAGATGATTGTGGAGAAATGGTGGAATGAACTTTTTCGGCAGGGGAAAATTGGAGAAACCCCGAGAAAAACCTGCGCAAGCTCCGTTTAGTCCACCACGAAATCCATGTGGAGTGACCGAGACTCTATCTCGGAATCCCAGCGGTGTGAGACGAGCGTCTATCCGCTTGCGCCACGGAGCCGCCTAGTTCCTTTTTAAGATAAATTAATGCTTAATAAAATTGATTGCCAGTAATTGAAACAGTTGTCAAATTCTACTTTAAATTACAAATATATTTTTATTGGTCCCCTTTTTTTCCCACTCTCTCAACAGTAGAAACTCACATAAGAGATTACAATAATCCAAACTCCCATGATCTGACAGGATAAATTTGTCAGATAGGAACTGCAATAGTTTACGGATATCCATTATTCAGTTAGTGTTTTAACAAAACAGTTGAAAGATTAAAAGCTGGGCGTTAACTGGCTGAACATTTTAGCTCAGGGCCCGCTTTTTTTTAAGACTCAATTTTCCTTAGATGCCTTAATTAATCATCTTCGACACAAAACTCACGCCTTTACTTCATATTCATGGTAATTACGGCTTTAAATATACATCGACTCCGACCAGTTGTGAATTCGCAAATCTCATAACTGGAGATGAGCATTATAACCAATGACCGTAACTTTGGCTGAATGCCTTTTTAAATGTGTTAAATCTATCTCCAATTTGAAAGTTAATCTGTAGGATTCATACCTTTGTGATTTAAACGCCAAAGTTTTATGTTGCCTTTTTCTGCCTCTTTTAATATAATTTCCTAATGTACGAAATAAATACTTTTTGCCTTTGTATTCACGTACACTTTCACGGTCGGAGTTGCTATGATGATCTTGAAGAAGACTTTCGGCCTGTCTCAAGACAACCCTTGAGGATGCCAGACGCAGTATCTGGCGAAACGTCGGGGAACTACAAGCCTCACGACCACAGCCTACAGCCCGAAAATCTTCTTCAAGATCATCACTTTTTGCCTTTATTTGGATTTATATATTATTTATTAATTTATTACTAACAATTACCTACAGGTCTATTTTAATTTATTTCTATAACCGTTACAATGAAAGTGACTTCACCGAATGTATTTTATTGTCGTTCAGTCAATTCATATTCTTCATACAGCAATGAGAGCTGCCGAACAAAAAATGTATATATATATATATATATATATGTTCATTATATACAACTTTCCTCATTAGAGGATTGTCTCAAGGACAAAGTGATACAGACAATTAATTTTCGAAATTGATGAAATACATTTTGTAAATACATTTAAAAAATTGAAATTGTAATTGAAGTATACGTACTATAAAGTAGAAATTTTGTAAAGATGGTTTCTTAAAATATACATTGATCCTCTAATGGCAGCGATTGCAATTTTAGATAAATACACCCTCTCCATATCTAAGGAATTCCAAAATTTAGCTAAGAATCCTGGTATAGTACCTCTTGCCCCGATCATCAATCCTGTGACAATTATACTATCTAATTGGTATCTATCTTTGTAATAGTCAATTGTTGGCTCATATATGGCTTTCTTTTTACAGTCAACTTCCTCAGGCTGGCCACTATGAGTCTCAAAACGGATTGTGGGATGTAATATCATACCAGTTTTAGAAGATGGTCTAAATACAATAATATTTATTCATCTGCTACTTCCAGTAGTGGCCACACCATGAACTTCCTCATAAACTGTGTATCCATAATCTCGCAAGACGTCTGTCATCATATTTCGAATAGTGTGGTGCCGAATGTTTCTCAGTGATTTTCCAAACGGACAAGCCCCAATGACGTGTGCAAGGGTTTCGTGCTCACTGCGACAAAGTCTACAGAGGGTACAGTAGGCATTTTAATTATCTCTTGTATTTATTTAAAAAGGCAACAATGAGTTCGGGCCTAACTTTAATTTTCTTTCAGTTTTCACTGCGACGTTGTAGCTAACAACATGATGCCGAAATACAGTGTTCTTTACGCACTAAATTGCAAATTTATGTTAATACCTTTAGATCCGACGTATTTTGTACTGACAGTAAAGTACTTAGACTACATGCAAAATATGTGAGGAGTCAGAGAACTACGAAAATAAATATTTCATATCGCAACTTGTCAGTACAACCATACACAAAAATGCACTTTCCAAGGCTACTGGAAAGAAGATTTCTTTACTTCCAATAGTAATTCCAACATCGAGTCGAAAATCTCAATTTGCATTCGACTATTCTTGGTGTTGGAATCCCTTTGTGGGAATTACAGAATTCTATATTTAGACAGCTTTTGGAGAAGTATGCGAACGAATCTGTGCCTAGCGAATCAAGCGAATGTTACGATGAAACAATGAAAATCATTAAAGATAAAATTAAAAATAAGAATACCTGGATTTCTATCGACGAGTCAACTGAATCTACGGGTCGTTTCATTGCGATGTCATTGTTTGGCCATTAGTTCCTTCAGAAGATGAATCAATGAAACCATACCTGCTCGCAACAGTGTGTCTGGAGATAGTTAACAATTCAACTATCGCGCAGTTATTCTCCAATTCATTAAATGTGCTGTGGCCTGAAGAAATTCAATATGACAACATGTATTATTTCATCAGAGTTGACTCTATGCACCCAATATATTGAAACAGGCTGGAATAACTTTAAAAGTGGTATTTCCAAACATGCTTCACGTGACCTGCTTAGCATACGGCTTTCACAAGATGTGTCAGAAGATATACGATGCTTGTTTCCGGATGTCGATAAATTGATTTCCAGTATTAAGAATATATTTGTGAAAGCCCCATCAAGAATTCTGACATTTAAATACATTGTACCAGATATACCTCTGCCCCCCCAACCTCTCATAACGAGATGGGGGACATGGACCTCAGCAGCACTTTACTACGCTTCAAATTTCCTAAGTATAACTGAGATGGTGAACGCTCTGGAGGATGAAGCATCTACAATTGTAGCAGCCAAGAAACTTCTCAGTTCTTCCGAAGTGAAAAATGATTTAACTTTCGTTGCGGCCGAGTTTGGTTTCCAGTCACAAGTGATCTGCCAGCTTAAAGAAGGACAGTCTTTGACGAAGTCAATAAAAATTGTGGATGATGCAGTGCAATGACTGGATATTGTACAAGGGAAATGGGGTTCATTAGTTAAGGAAAAGTGTAAAAAAGTGTTTTCGAAAAATTGTGATCTTGATAAACTTGGAAATATTTAAAAAAATATTCTACAAGGTGACAATTCTATTGCCAGTTGAAATAATGATGTTATGTTTTAGATTTGCTCCAATTACCTCTATCGAATGTTGAGAGATCATTTTCTCATATGAAAAAATGTGTTATCTGACAGGAGACTCAACATGACTCCAGAGACATTAAAAAAGCATTTGGTTGTCATGTGCAATGTATCATCTGTAGAACTTCCCTTTCTTCCGCACCGACTTTTCAACACATCTAACATCGTTTCATCGACTTCAAATTTGTCTCGGATTCTTGTTATTGGTTGTGTGTACCAAATTCAACCCTTCAACGTCGTTGAACTTCAGTTACATTCTCCACTTTCCAATAGCACTTCAGTAACCACCTACGTAGATCGAATGATAATTTCACCGTCATGTTTGTATATAAACACATGAAGAACGATGATCGTATTATGAAGTCTCACAGTTCCTTGTTACATATTCAAGATTAATCTATATGAAAAACAATAACTCTATATAATTTCTTTATCAGTGACTTGCTATTAATAGACATGATTCATCATCCATTATTATTAATAATATATAACAATGTAATTATGATAATAGAGAGTTATATCATCGGTTGATTAATGTCTTTGACATCGTCCGATTCCTAATATACAATTTTGTCGGTCCATCCAATATCCTGATTGTAGATGTTTCCCCTGCATGCATAAATATATTGCCTGACTTCAGGTGGTTGTAGGTCTTCCTCTGCCTCGTCTTCCCGGAGGTTTCCATTCCAAAACACATTTTGGTAGCCGATCCTCTTCTATTCGTGGGACATGTCTGTACCATCTTAATTGCTGAGTTTTAATATAATCTAAAATAGTGTCTTCAATCTTAATTTTCTCCCTTAATCTGAGTTCCTAATTTTTTTCCCTTCTTGAAATTCTTGCTGCTATTCATATAAAATCCATTTCCGTTGTCAAAATATACTTATCTGTTTTTGATGTTAATGACGTAAGTTCTGCTCCATAAGTAGTCACGCTTTTAACAATTGTGTGGTATGATAATGATTTTTTTGTTAGGAATATTCCACAATACAGTGTTTATCCTTCAACCCAAAGTGATTTGTCGCCAGAGGTTCCTGTCTAGACCATCTTCTTCCCTCAAATCTCTAGCTTCCATACTTCTCCTCACTCCATCTATCCAACGTTCTCTATGTCTGCCTCTTCCACTTCTTCCATTAGCTTTCCAATTAAGGATATCCGATGATGATGATAATAATAATAATAATAATAATAATAATAATAATAATAATAATGTAAGTAATATTTTACTTGTTCTCTTCCACTCAACCAGCACTAGGTATTATATTCTTTGAACATGAATATATAAAAATGTTGTTCCATCAACAAGTGCTAATTTCAGGAATCTTTAAAAATGAATGTAAAGAACACATCCTGTTTCCTTTGCGTTAAATTTTTAACAATTTTTATCAGTTTTAAACTGACTGCATCAAATTATGAATTTGATGTAAATTTCCTTTGTTTCGATTATTTATTTAAACGCTGATCATAACCGAAATATACATCGAAGGGATATTTATTTTCAAATCAGTCAGCTCTAGGAACGTGCGGTAATTGCATAACAGGAACCTTATTCGTTTTTCAATATTTTATTCATGAACCATTTTGTCTTCGACAAAAAAGCACACCATCGAGCCAAATTGTGTTCCGTTTATCAACAATGTTGAAACACTGCTTTCGTCATGTTCGCTTCTAGTTATTAACTCGTAAAATGTTACACTAAAATTTAGGCCTACCTGAAACACAAGTGTTGTAATATAATTTCTTTATATTAACTTATTATAAGTAATAGATTGATTCAGCATTTTCTGTTAAACTATTGCTTGAAAAAAGAAGAGAATTCAACTTAGAAACACATTTTGCTTTCATAGATTTTGAAAAAGCATTCGACACAGTCAAGAGATCAAAACTCTTAAATGTATTGGAATACAGAAATATACCAAATTTACTTCGGCAGAACATACAAAATATTTAAAAAGACAACACCATAAAGATTAAATTAAATAACAGATTTTCTGAAGAAGGAATTATAAATCGTGGTGTGAGACAAGGCTGCCCCCTATCCCCAACACTCTTTGCAATTTATATCAATGAAGTAATATGTTGCTGGAACAAAAAATATAAATTTGGAATAAGAATATCAGAAAATAGAAAATTAAACAACATATTGTTTGCAGATGACCAAATAATAATAGCAAATTCCGAAGACAATCTACAGAAAGGTCTGTATGAACTTAACAAAATTGCAGAAGAATATGGATTAAAGATATCTACAGAAAAAACAAAAATTATGGAATTTCAAGGTGTAAATCCTGTCAGAAGTAAAATTGTACTGGACAATAAAATTTTGGAGCAGGTGAATAATTTTACATATCTAGGATGCAATATCTCATATGAAGAAAAAAGATGTAAATGCAAAAATATCTAAATTTTTAAGAATTTTAGGGTTAATAAATTCTATCTTCAAGCCACAGTTAGTCCAAAAGCATTCTAGACTGAAAGTGTATAAAACACTGGCTCTTCCAACTCTTTTGTATGGTAGCGAAGTATGGACGTTGAAACAGAAGGATATACAGAGACTTAGATCTGCTGAAATGAGATATCTTCGGAGGACTACTAGATCACAAAAAAAAATGAAGACATCTTGGAAGAATTATACATGGAATCTTTAGAAAACAAAATTTCTGATTATAAGTCAAGATGGAAACAACATGTTCATCGAATGGAAGATTACAGAATACCCAAACAAATGTTAAGATATCAACCTGCAGGAAGAAGAAGACCAAGACGTCCACTCAAAAGACTTTTGGATATAGTTTCTCTTGAGGCCGAAACAGATCAACAAATGGCCTAAATTCGTGAATGTACTATGATGATGATGATGATAATTTTTAATTAATCATGCATCAGAAATGGACGCCAATTAAATGAATAACTGTAGAATTATACTGTTTAATAAGGGAGGAAACAAGATAACGAGTATTTGAGAATAAAGTTCTTCGGAACATTTTTGGACCAAAGTGAAAAAAAATAGGCAGGCGAATGGAGGAGGCCAAAAACAGTGAGCTACATGATCTGTATAGGATAGAAGAACAGTTAAGTCTCATAGACTGCGATGGGCAGGACATACGGCACGAATGGGGTATGGAAGAATCTTGTAAGAAAACATCCAGTTGGTTACAAGGAATGAGGTGGGGAAATAACATTAACTATGATTTGAGGGACTATAATTTTTTAGGCGATGTTTGGAAAACTTGAAATCAGGATAAGGACAAATGCAGGACTTACGTCCGAGCGGCTATGAACTTACAGGTTCGATAGTTGTAGTGAGTTATTTAGTTAGTTAATGCTATCAAATAGAGTAGAGATATCTTCAAGGATGGTCGATTTCTATAGAAAGAATATTTTTAAATAGGTTTCGGAAAATACTTTTTCTAAAGAATAGAAACAAAAAAAAAAACAAGGAATATTTTTCTGTGGGTGGAAAGGGACCGTAAGAGTTTGATTGAATAGGTGTGTCTATGGTTAATGAATGCCAATAAATAATTCAAATAGTAACTTGGCAACTTGAGTTATGACCCTCAATCCATTATAAAACTACTTTTCCTAAGTCAGTTGAAGAATAAATGTGCGATTCTGAATGGGCGGGTTCGCTTGAATTTATTTTGATACATTCATAATATTTCCCTTTGATCTCTCCCTTCTCCTCCCAATCATCTGGACGTTAGGGTGCGCTGTCAGAAGCTTACCAAGAGGGCTGAGAGGGCAGGCATCACTTCCACACCCTCATTCAAAATCAGCTGTCATTTCCATAATACAAGGAAAAAAATACAAAGGAACATGCGAACTTTGGTACCTGGCATCTAAAGAGAACTGCTCCCCCATGCTATATCAACACGGCATATTGGAAACATGAACCCGAATTTATTAATTATAGCTCTTCGTTAAAAATAACCCCAACGTACATTAATGATACTTCGAATTTATTGAAGATATGTGTGATAAAACTTAACATTTAATGGACCTTCCATCCATAGTAATTCTGCCCGAAGGCAGGTCCTTCACTGCAATCATAGCATTT
This sequence comes from Diploptera punctata, assembly GCA_030220185.1. Classification (NCBI taxonomy): domain Eukaryota; kingdom Metazoa; phylum Arthropoda; class Insecta; order Blattodea; family Blaberidae; genus Diploptera; species Diploptera punctata. Next base: position 426,174 of record JASPKZ010007745.1, read on the forward strand.
TCATGCTATGCTTGCAGCTTTACTAGGGAATTTTAGGTGTGGTAGCTTCTCGTTGCTTTCCACACCGGTGAAGGATGATGGTAATGATAAGGATGGTGATGATGATGATGGCCATATGATTTCGGGGACCGTTTGGGCCTTACAGTTTTCATGACATTTGTCTTACAGATGAGGAAAAACCCCTATAAAAACCTCACCCAGAAAAACTGTCCCGACCGGGGATCGAACCCGGGCCCGCTGCGTGACAAGGCAGCACGCTACCTCGAGACCACAGCGGTGGTTATGGACCTTGCTAAATAAATAAATACACTTTTACAAGTCTTGCGACGAATGACGTGACTAGCCACATTAGGACCAGCAGCATCAAACACCATACTGGATGCTGTAGAGAAGAATGAACTGCTGAAGATGGGACGGATGTCCTGAAAGGCCTACAGGCATAAAGATTATACGTTTTATAAGTTGAGGACGACGGATTTTGCCTATGAAGGTATATTTTAGCTTATTTTATTCGATAATAAAGTAATACGTAATGTGTAGATTTATAAATGAAGCATACACACTTCAAATGAATTTTAGCAGGATGACTATTAAATTTCTGATGATCATTTATGAAAAATATTTTTAACGCATTTTCTTTGTAGGTAAATTCCACGCAAAATTTTGATATAACACATGAAAATTGAACTTTCATACCTGCTTCTCAAAGTGATATATCTATCCATCCTTAGTAATTCTGCCCAAGGGCAGGTCTTTCGCTGCAATCATAGCATTTTCATGTTTTGCTTTGCAGCTTTACTAGGAAATTATAGGTGTGGTAGCTTCCCGTTGGTTTCCACATCGGTGAAGGATGATAATGATGGCCGAATGATTTTCTGGGACCGTTGGGACCTAAGCTTCCTGGAATTTGTCTTACAGGTGAGGAAAAATCCCGAAAAAGAAACCTTACCCAGGAGCCTGCCCGACCGGGAATCGAACCCGGGCCCGCTGCGTGAAAAGGCAGCATGCTACCTCGAGACCAAAGCGGTGGACTGAGTGATATATGCACTATTGATAAATATTTTCATGAGCCTACAGATCAAAATATTTTAGAATATGAACAATTTAATGGTTAACAAGAATGGAGATTTATTGTAAATTAAAACTCTTACATTAATGTGAAAGGGTGCACAAGAGCGGATAGAATAATAAATGAAACTATACGAGAAGAATTAAATATATATAAAATTGAAGATAAAATCAGCGAAAATAATAAGAAATGGACAGAAAACTTAATGAGAACGAAAAACGAAAGAATACCAAAACGAACCTTCCTGTATAATCCCAGAGGAACAAGAGATGTTGGCCGAGCACGTAGAAGATGGACTCCACTTTTAACTTCGCCGGAACAGGCTGCATAGCCTAAACCTTGTAGTAGAAGAAGAAGAAGAACTCTTACATGATTTGCCTTTATTTTGTACAACTAGTGACTGAAGTTTGTTAGAACATAAAAACTCAAAACAAGTATTTTATAACTATATATATATATATATATATATATATATATGGAATGATAAGAAAAATAAATGCCTGGACGGGATTCGAACCCGGATCTCTGAGTCTGTACCTCAGCGTGATATCCATTACACTACCAGGCGAAACCAATTCAAACACTTATTTTTCTTATATATGTATTATACTCTCCATTATTACTAGATGTCGCGAGAACTCGGTCTTCACCGCCATCTAGCAGCTGACTATATCAAGTAAGCAAATTAAAGATAATATTTTTACCTTATAGCAGTGAATATATATATATGTACACAGCATTCACAATTATTTGTTGAAATAAAATTTAAAACTTCATAGAGATTATTATTTTTGCTCTCATGCTGTAAAACATAATGTTATTCTACAGTTACGGCAGTTAAAGATATAAAATCATAAATTTTAAGTACAATTTTTAAAGGTAGAAGCTTAATATTTTTTGTTTGGAACCGATATCTACATTTGGAAGGGAGAAAGTGGTGTCCTACTAATTGAAGGTTAAACAATTAAAATTGTATTTTATTTTGTTGCAATTTTTACGCGTGTTACTATGTAATTCATATAAATATGGTTTCTTCCGTTCATAGTAAGATTACTATTTTTGTGAAATATTTAAACGTAATATAAGATGTTTCTTCTTTATTCGCGTTCTCGTTATGTAAATAATAGTCTTTCTATCGACATATATTTTCAACGTTCTTTTTTTAAGGTGATTTTATATGTAAATCCAATAATAATCACTTATAAGACATAGTTATGTGTTTAATTGTGTTGTTATTAAATATGCACGAAAATTAGGGTCCAAACTATTCAGTACATCGTGCGAAAGCATTCACCTATAAGACGTACTTTAGCATTACCGATTCAGGGCAATTCGTAAGCCCATAAAAAAGTTTAAACATAGTACACGTTAAAGATTAATGAACAATATGAGAAAGTCTGAAACGTTTTTAGTAATTAAGTAATTGGCACTATCGAACCTAGGTTCATGGCCGCGCAGACATAAGCTCTCCGCACATTGTTATCTTGAGCTTAATGTTTTCCAATCGTCCCCTGTATAATATACTTTCCTCAAATCGTGTTTAATGTTCTCCGCCCTCCTCATTATTCTTGTGTAACAGCAATGCATGACAACATTTTGTTAAAATATTCACATGTATTCCGCCTATTATGCGAAAGATTAGATTCTAATATTTCTACCTTGTAAATTAAATTGGAGTTTTAATCGGTCTGGAAGGAAGAATGGTTACCTCGCTCTCCAATGTTTCTTAAGACTCGTGGATTCGAATCCGCATGGAGTCGATAGATTTAATACGTAACATTTTGTAGTTAAGACATTCTTCGAAGGGGAAGTAAAACCTTATACCTTATAAGTATATAAGACAAGTGATCGTTGAATGATTATAAGAAAGCTGGTGAGATGTTTCACTGAACTTGTGAAATACATTTGAAATAACTGTTTTTACCACTAGTCAAAAGTTTGCCAGACTTGTGTTTTAAAAAATTAAATGGCGACACAGCAAAATGAAGACTTGACAGCCTCATCCATTTTGTTGCATCGGAATCGACTGAAGCATTACTCTAATGCATCATCCATATGTAATAAACTATTTTAAGTTGTAATAATTGATTATGTATGTTTTAGAATATTCTCTATTTATTGAATATTATTATTTTCATTCACGAAGAATAACAAGTACATTCAGGGGACATGTTTTAATTTAATGAAGGGAACTACATTTTCGCGCACTTATTGCTTGTACATTGTACGTGGTGTCCATAACCAATGCAAAGCGAGCAGGTCACATGTTTTTCTTTTGATGAGGATCACTTTAAGAGCGGATAGCCTTTAGGTCTCTTGTCGTTCATTTACAGTACATAAAAGAACATCACATCTAATATAAAAAGCCACTACTCGAAATTCATCGACTCTTTCACGCACACCTCTGAATTGCGACGCTAATATCCTACGGAGATGAGTGTTAAGATTAAGATTCTGTCTTATAAAATATGAACTATTAATGCCGTTTTTAAGCCTTCATAAAAAAGTTTTCCAAGAAACAAAACTACTTGTCGTACTCTTAACTTACTTGAGATTCAAACAATGTTATAAAATTAGGTATATATTAAATTAATTTCCATCTAGTAGTTGCTAGTTTCTCGGCCACTCCATGTGGGTTTCGTGGTGGGCGAAATGGAGCTTGGACAGGTTTTACTCGGGGGTTTCTCCCATATTCCCTTGCCATAATTTCATTCTACCATTTCTCCATACTCATCTCATCCATTTCTTTTTCATTTCATTCTTCTGCCCCTGTGTTGGGGCGTCAGGCGTGTTCGGCCGGCAGTCTTGTCATTCATAGAACTCTATATAAGGGGCTTCATCTCATCCCTCGACCCGACCCCGAGTCGGACACGAGTTGAAGATATTATATTATAGTTGTTAGTTTAAAACGTGATTTTTCTTCTTCTTCTTCTTCTCCTTCGGCTTTCCCCTACCTATAGGTTTGTCGTCTTCAGTTTACATTTGCAAGAGCTCAAATGCAAAACAAGTTACATCCGTTTTTTACTTTTATCAGAAATAAGCAAAATGTGCTAACAATTAATTTTGATATATATTTTGTAATATTATTTTTTCATACGATTCCTTCAATGGTAAGGTGATTTTAGAGCAAATATCGGCCTTCAATACTCTCTCTTCGTCAAATTATTTAAACATAAAAAATGGATGTAACTTGTTTGCACCGATCAGTATATTTAACTTGTTTTGCACTTTATTGACGTGAGTAAAATTGACTTATTAACTATTCTGTGAAATAATTATATAATTGTTATCAATACACACTATGATTATTATTACTGAAGTAATATTTTGAAGAAGTAATAAAAATTAGTATAATATGCAAGACTAACAGTTCAAATTGTCAAAAGGCTGTATTGAATATACACTTTAATGATAACTAATAACTTGTTCATTTTAAATTTAGGCCAGTTTGTTGGTTACACACGTTCTACAGATTTTCGTGTGATCAGCACAATTATAGTCCTCATGAAGTACGATCCGAAAGTGCTGTTGGTGATGATGCTAGTTGTTTGTAGAATTTAAACCTGGGGTCATGGTCATCTCTCACTTTTTGCAAGGAGATTATGAATATCCCTTATTTTGAGCTGAGATACTGGTCTCGAAGTAGTTGTGGCTGCAAATGACTGCATCCACTCCTAAGTAGTAAAACCGGAATGCCAGTGTTACTGAAGAAAAATACTCTCTCTTCGTCAAATTATTTAACTATAAAAAATTGATGTAACTTGATTTGCACCGATCAGTGTATTTAACGTGTTTTGCACTTTATTGTGACGTGAGTGTAATTCATAAATTGAAACATTCAGTTTGCATTCATCTCATTAACTGTTACAAACCTCTGCAACAATACATTCAATTACTTAAGATAAGAATTTGAAAGTCATTATTGCCAACAAAATATCAAAAATAGATATAACTTAAAACAAATTTTAGGATGCGACTTGTTTTGAATCAAACTCAGGTTTTTAACTTCTTGTAAACAGAAGGATATAACATTTTATGCACAGAATACAGCACAAACTCATGCAGAGGACTCCTGTAATGGGATTGGCAGCAATAACTCAATATTTTTTTAAAAGTGGATATAACTTCTTTTGTATTTGAGCTCTTCATTTATTCCTATCATTCCAATCTCCTTCTTCCAAATTTCTATCATCAATGGCTAAATAAATCTATTCTATTCTATTCTAAATCTATTCTATAGTTCTGCATAGGTTTTCCATTTCCATCTTGGTCTGTCACGTTTATTTCTTTCAGGGGGTGACCGTTGGTATATATATTTTTGGCCATCTTTCATTTTCCATTCTTTGTACATGGCCATACAATTTAAGAGTTTAATTTTCAATCCTCTTAACAACAGATGTGGTGACATTCAATTCTCTCCTAAGGAATTAATTTATTTTATCCTGTCTTGTTTTTTTTAAGTAAAAAGTGATTTAATTATACAATTTATCACTATAAGACGAGCAGTGTTTGATGCTATTGATCAGTTGTATATACTGATGTAATGAAATGGGTCTATGGAGAAGGAAATTAGAGTCCCTTGAATCACTTTGTTTTACCTGATGTTGCTTTCCGCCTACCAATTACAAGAGAATCGATTACAGTGGAGTAACTCGTGGCATTGTGTTTAAAATAATTAGACAGAGCAATTTAGTAATTGCATGTAGTGGTCAGGCTCCAGTTCGAGACCCTCTCGGTTCACTGGTTTCAAATTACTCTCCGGAGCAAGTGAGAGTTTGTTAACTGTAACTAGTCTTGGAAAACAGTGAGATTCAGGTGTCTTATTCAGTTACATTTGCAAAAAATTGTGAAATAATGAAATATAATTACAGTAAAACGTATTTAATCCGGAACGTGAATAATGAGAAAATCTGTCTAATGTGAACTAATTTATTGGTCCCGGCGAAATAATAGTAATTTACGGGTATTTATATTACATAAAACGGAATCTATCCAACGCGGAAACGAAAGGATATTTCTACACAATTCATGAAAAGAAATTATAAAGCGGAAAAGTATTGATATTTATTAACCATCAGCAGTATTTTTTATACTGAAGGCAGGTGCCAAGACGGCTTTTACAAGTAGTGATTCAAACCAAGTAGACAAATATCAAATCAAAACAAACTTAAAGTTCATTGTTAAAAGCTGTTGTATTTCATATGCCGATATGTACAGGGCAAGTCAAAATGTTGTGCAGGTTTTCAGAAATTTATTATGTGAAATGTAATGAACATATAATATTGTGAGACATATTGTATGAAAGGTAAACTCTCAAAGTTTTTTTTTTAAATATTCACAGATGTTCTATGTGAGCGCCTTTTGTTACACGACAGATGTCAAGCCGATATTCAATCTCCTGCCAAACTTTCTGTAGCAGTCCGCGGTCGATATCAGCAATGGCTGCTGTGATGCGGGCACGCAGTTCATGCAGTGTTGTTGGAAGTGGTGGTACGTAAACATGATCCTTTACAAGACCCCACATGAAGAAATCACACGGGGTTAGATCGGGTGAACGAGGTGGCCAATGAATGAGTTGTTGATCACCCTGAGATGCACGGCCTATCCAGCGTTGTGGTAAAGCCGTATTCAAATGGTCTCGAACACTGCCATGGTAATGTGGAGGGGCACCATCCAACTGCAGAATGAAATCTGGACTATCTGCTTCAAGCTGCGGAAGGAGCCATTGTTGTAGCATATCAAGGAAAACATGTCCGTTCACAGTACGTTCATGAAATAAAAAGGGCCCATAAACCTTTGCATGGGAAATGGCACAAAAGACATTCACTTTCGGAGAATCGCGTTGATGTTCCAGAGTTGCATGGGGGTTACCAGTTCCCCAAATCCTTACATTGTATCTATTCACTTTTCCTGAAAGGTGGAAAGTCGCTTCATCACTGTAAACTACCCTCTCATGGAACTCATTCTCTTCCATTAATGCGAGAAAATCAACACAGAAGGACGCTCGCAAAGCATAATCGGCGGGTTTTAAGGCTTGAACCAGTTGCAAGTGGTAGGGTTTCATCTGTAAACGTTTCCGGAGAATCCGCCATACAGTTTTTTTGTGGTAGTTGAAGTTCTGTCGCTCCCCGGTAGGTGGATTTCTGTGGACTCCGCACGAAGCATGTGCGAACGCGTTCGACTGTCTCTTCACTCGTCGACGGACGGCCAGTCGATTTTCGTTTACAGATGCAGCCTGAATCCCTAAATTGTGTGTACCACTTACGAATGGATCTCCCATCCGGCGGGTCTTTATCGTATCTGGTACGGAAATGTCGTTGAACACTAGTCACAGAGTTGTTTACATGGTAATCAAGCACACAGAAAGACTTCTGATCCCCAGTCAACGCCATTTTCCTTTACTGCTCTGCTGTTGACATCTTGCGGGTGAACGCGGAACTTTAGAAGTGGACAACTAAACTTTGAGAGTTTACCTTTCATACAATATGTCTCACGATATTATATGTTCATTACATTTCACATAATAAATTTCTGAAAACCTGCACAACATTTTGACTTGCCCTGTACTTTGATAAATTCCTCCATCGCCACGATCGGTATATTATTGTTTCATTTGTTGGTTGCAATAATTTTGATTGAATAACACGTGTCTCTTGTGCTTTGTTCCCAGTTTATAATCTCGAGTAAAAGGAGAGTAAAATAATTAGTACCGAAGAGAAAAAAAAAGTTGCCGCTTAAAGTAAAAATAAAAATGCTTGACCGTTTATACGCGTTGGAGAGTCATTTGCGTTTATATCACGCTGTTTCATTGTTAATGAATCAAGAAATCCGAAGACAAATTAAGGAATTATATTGCAGAATTCTCAGCTGGATATAAATCTTAATTGAAAGACCTTTTAAAAGCGGCAAAACAGGAAAAAATTATTAAGTTCAAGTCCTTGTCTAAACCTGACAGTAATAATTGATAGAAATTGTTCAAAATCTCTCATTTATCTTTTTTTTTATAATTTTTACTTTATTCTGTAACCTTCGAACGTATCCCCTATATACCCATACAAATTACATTCGCGGCATATTTACGGAACATATCCCTCAAGAATAAGGAGCTTTTAATGTGTAGAATCGGCCTCATTGCACACCCGTTATGCGAAACACAGACACCTGTCTCGCAAATAACAATTGTCCTGTAAAATCTTAAATTAAAGTTCCGAGACCGTTCTTTCACAGGTAAGCGTTCTGAATTTACGGAATAGAGATGGCTGAAATGTATGTATCATTCTCATTCATTGCCACATCATCATCATCATCATGATTATTATAGAGAAGATTGAATTTAGAAATGAATATACCAGTAATAACTTGGAAATAATTACGAATAATACAGCTGAAATGAGGTAAAGCCTGAAGATGAAAATATTTTAATGATTAATCTGTTATGAAAGTACTGTAGTTTTATAATTAGATTGTCACATTATAATGTCTGTTTTTAATATAATGTTGTATGTCTGTGGAATTTTGAAGGTGTGATTCACAGGGCGTTTGTTCCAAACGGGTGTGCAATCCATATGAATCTTTATTCTCAAAAACTGGAATAAGTCCATGAAATCTTGAGAGTCGCGGGTTCAAACGCGACCGTACCCAATATTGCACGAACAACCAAGACAGCAATTCAGTAAATGGGAGAAATCGAACTGCTACTGCATCCAGCATATATCCCCCACTTGAGCCTTTAGATAACCATCCGTTTTGATCCATGGTCCATTTCCCCCATTCCTTGCTGAAATCTAAAAAAAAAAAATGGAACTGTGGAAATTGGGTCTCAAGGGACTATTTGCATAAAAACCAGAAACTGGTACGGTTGCGGAATAATAAACCTCACTGGAAGATGACTCAAAATTATAGAATTTTATAATATCTACTGTGATAGAGTATTTTAATTTCTTGTCAGAAGAAAACGTCCAAAATAAAAATGTTGTCTGAAAAATACACTATTTATGAGATAGCATCAGATTGAGAGAAGCAGTTATAACGGCTGCGAGACCCGTCATGCTGGCCACATATCACCCCTACACTGAGTGGATGATCGTCTACCTCAGTGATTAACGCATGTGGATGTAAGGCGAGCAGCCGGCTTGTAGGCTAAGGGCCTTCTAGGCCTGTCGCGCCCTGGAGTTTTATGAAACAGTATCTCGTAAATTAAAATTTCATTTCTAACCTATTTTTACCACATTTTCGTAGCAATTTTTTTTTACTAAAGGCGAGATTCCATAAGCGCGATTTCAGCTGGATTTAGTTAATAGTGACAAATTGCGCCTGCCCACGTTGTTCTGGCTGATTAAATCCAAACAGTGTCAATCTATCGTTTACTTGTTCAGCCGTACAGCTGCATCATTATACACTTACGTGCACCAAAAGAAGTTCATAACGCAGAAACTTATTAGACCAACAGAATTCATCAGCAGGTTGAATTGATGATCCGATTTTGCTAATTTATTAAATATATCTTTATATTGTGAATTACATCACATATTCCCAGTTACTTTGCGATAAAACAAACATGGCGGCCACTAGAACGATATTTAAACTACGGTTTTCAGACAAAATACTACTCCTGATCGGATTTTGCAGATTTTTGGAGAATATTTTTCTAGTTCTATTTAATTGCCATCTGCCGAGTTTCGTTGCGAAATATCGAAACTTTCTGCAGGTAGTGTGATTTTAAGTTTTCTCTTCTGCTGAATCTGTACCGGTACTCTTTATAATCGATTTTCCTGGTTAACGTTTATTAATACGAGTAGAATGCAACATGATGAGTTTGGTACCGGAAAAAAAAATTAAAATTGTGGCCGATGAGCGTTCACACACGTACACGCACAAGTAATTTTTGGTAATTTTTTGTGTCCGTTAAGTAGAGTCGACGAATATTTGTAATTTGTTTCAAAAATGTTACCCTGAGAGAAATGTCTATAGCTAATCTTCATCAGATTTCGGTAAAGTTGGAAACTGATTTATAATAATTACTATTTGTTGTGGGTTTTTATCTTATATATAAAAATGTTAACTGCGTATATTTGTGACTTGTAAAATTCTAAACCTCTCGATCGATCGGCATTAAACTTTGTACATACATGTTTTCAAGTACTCCGAGTGTTTAGCCGATATCTATTATGCTGTAAACCATTAGGTATAGAAGTTCACCTGAAAGGAAAATTAAACAATCGATCTGGCGGGTCCAATTTGTTATGTTTCACAACGAAACTTAGTATATGCTATTAAAATACCGATGTATGTATTATCCAATACTCAGCGAAGTCGACAATTGGAAATGGGGGTTTACCTCAAATACGAAAATAATTGACTAGCAAACTTCCATGTTTGGTTCGTCGTAATGTAATAACTTTGTGTATACACATTTTCAGGTTCGGCGAGTGTTAAGCTCAGGTGTGTCCAACCTTTTTTTGGAAAAGGGCCACTGTCGTTTAGGTGAATTGGTTTGCGGGCAAACCGTATTATATAGGATCTAAGATGAACCAGTTAATTAAAACATAAAATAGTTAATATATTAGGTTATTTTGATTAAAATATTCGATTTTTTACCATATTAAATAAGATCTAAGATAAACTAATTAATTTAAATATAAAATAGCTAATATATTATGCTATTTTTATTAAAATATTAATAATTAAAATTGTATTAATAAATTAAATATTAACAGATTATATTGACACTAAGATGTGAGCGATCAACTGCAAACTGGAAACTAACTTGAAATGTACAAAATGTAACGATAATAAAACATCTGGCACACACTCGCCTTTGAAAATAGTAACCGCGCGGTGAACAATGTATGGAGATTTCAAAGCGATGCGCGGTAGGTAGGATCATAAAGAAAAGTGTAGGCTGGGTGTTTCTTAAAACTGATGTGATTTCTCCATGATTTGACTAAGAGGATGAGTAGGATGAACTTTTGCAAACACATGTGTTGGAAACAGAAAACGTCTTGCTCTTTCAAGTTTATCTTATTCCAAATATAATTACTTATATCATAAATTATATTAGACTGTAACTTGCAATTATCACTGCGGGTCGAATCCGATGTGATAGAGCAAATATCATTGCGGGCCGCGGGTTGGACACACCAGGTTTAGCTGCTATTATGCATTAAAAACATTATGTGTAGGAGTTTATTTGAAACTAAAATTTAAAAATAATATTTAATTAATTTAGGCATAACAGTCACGCCAAGCATTAGCTAGTACATCTCAAAAAATTTTAATGTTTTTTAGAAAATTTGTTTCACATTGTTATTGTGGAATGCTACTTCTATTAATCGATATTTTTAGCAGTATTTACAATGTTTAAATTTGGCGCTAATATATCTATGAATTCACTGGATAAGCTTTATGACAAACTTTTTACACATGATATTTAAGACAAGGAAATATACACTATATGAAAGTACAAGATTGGTGTATAGAAAGACACTTTCTGTCCATCTGTAGGCCTACATCATCGCATGGCGCTAAGGTTATTATCAGAGTTATTTAACCGAGCTAATTTAGTTACGTTATTTCCTTAACAGATTGATAGCGAGTGACAAGTGGCTAGCTCATAGATTCAAAGAGATACTTGTAGTAACTAAGGTATTACCTAGAAGGGAAAGACCTGTTAAATTTTGCTCAAAATTCTAATTTAGGCTTGAGATTCTTTTACGAGATTCGCGAATCATGGTTTATAGCTCCATATCGGAGGATTTAAGTACCGGTACCTTGGATTTTTCAATCTCAAAATTTTCATCGATCACTTTCAGGTATCAACCTGGAATCGAGTCCAGAGGCAGAGAATTTAATCTTTATTCTAATATCGAACTAAGTTCCAGTTGTACTGTAAACAAAACTTGAATGTACTTCGTCGACACCGTCTATTGGGGAAACCGTGTTGTTACTTTGACTGCTTTGTGTACTGAACTATCATCAATAGGAATATTGTTCTTAATCAACATCGTATTATATGGGAAATAAGACTGAATACAGTATCAGATAGTACCAATAAATAATTAAATGGAACATCCATTTTTTATTTAATTATTTATGACAAAAAATTAATTATGGACCTACCTAACCAGACGTTTATACTTTTTCCATGATGTCGTTCGATACCCTTTATTTACAATTTCATTACGAACAGGATTCATGTACAACCTTTGACATAATTGATGGCGCACATATAATTTTCAAGTCTCAGAACGAAGCCACAGCGCATGATCAGAGATCAGTTATTTGGTTCACAAGTATACAACTATTTGAGAACCTAAATCCGCTCTATTTCGTTGTGTGTCGTGCTATGGAAAACAATTTCGTGCAAATAAGTAGTGCGGTAAATACAGAAAATAAGACAAAGCAAAATAAATTAAACAAAGGAAGAAAATAAATTGAAATAAGGACGAGAAAGAAGAAAAATCATGACAACAGGATAGAACACGCGACCTAATGCACGGGAAACAGAAGCTCCCTACACTAGACCACAACTATCTCTCCTAGAAATTGCTTGTATGAAGCGATGCAGTACCTTCAAGTCTTACTTGTATAATGAAATTAGATATTAACTTAATTTAAATTAATGAGACACTTTTGTATTAGTAATGGAAATAAATAATTTTATTACGCCATGTGTTTTGTAAACAAAGTAATGAGACATTACAATCGTTATTCATTTTCTAAATGTATATATGAGCTGTTTCCTTTAATTTGTTTATTTCCATATATTCCATTCCATTGTAATTCTATCCGAGGCAGGTCTTTCACTGCAATCATAACATTTTCATGTTATCCTTTGCAGCTTTACTAGGGAACTGTAGGTGTGGTAGCTTCCCGTTTCATTCCACACCGGTGAAGAATGGTGATGATAATGATAAGGATAATGATGATAATGATAAGGATGATGATGATGGCCAGATGCTTTTCGGGGAATGTTGGGCCCTAAGCTTACTAACATTTATTTTACAGGTGAGGAAAACCCCGAAAAATATCACTCAGGAGTCTGTCCCGACCGGGAATATTTCCATATATATATAAATTAATTTATATAACGAAGCCTGGTAACATGTAGACATTATGAAATTTAACGACGTTATTAAATAATAATAATGAATAATATATATACATCTGACCAGAATCGAAAGTGGGCCCGCGTCGTTAGTAAAAGAGCATCTTACCGACTGATCCACTGAAGCGAACGATACGAATGCTGCATGAAGATTACGCCATCCGCTTTATACTCAAACTAGTCAGTGTAACAACGTACTGGTGTGAATCTTCTTCAAAACTCTCAACTTTCCATCATCAGGAGTTGCGCAATGATTTTTTTTGAAAGGCTGTACGTGCTGACTCGCCTGTAAATTTTGCTATTTTCACCACATAGCCTACTCAAAAGCCAATGTAAGATATTTTTCACTAAACTATTTGAAAACAAAGTAATTTGTTTCTCTTCGCTTTTCAGATGCTTTCCTTTCCAATGTATTATAATATTATACGGAAGTGACAATTTTGAAACAATTGAAATTCTAAACTATACTACATTGCTCATGCGTAAGAATAAAAACAATTGTCTGGTACTCATTTCCGTTATAGGGTGAGTCCATCTCAAGGTCGTAGTTCCGCCAGAAAATTTAAGACAGTTTAAAAATCTTGGCCCCACCGGGAATAGGACCTCCGATATTCGGGCTTGTAGCTAACTGCTCCAGCTACGCTACGGCGCGGCGTGCCGCAGATCATTATTTGGATATACAAAATTATATTAAACAAAAAATTATGAAATTAGAAATAAGTTAAATATATTTGCAATTAAATAACAGAAAAAAAATTGAAAGAATGGACGATATAATATGAAACATAATTGCGACAGATACACTAAGAGGACGACGAGATCCTGTATGACCAAGATTGAGATGGAATGAGGCCGGAAGGTCGTTCGACCTATAAACCAAGAGCAGTGGAAGAAGAAGAGTTGATGACCGGTTGTTAACTTAGGCACACCCCAAACGGTAATTGGATGTTTTTCAGGCAGGACAGGAAGAAGTGTGTTTCAATGATTTTATAACTAAAATTCATAAGTATTTTTCAACTTTAAATTTATTTATAGGCCTAAGTAAAGATGAAACCTCTCCTTCCAATAATGCGAGGTGGACTAAACTTCAACCATACAGTAGAGGTCACTCTGAATTCTGAACAGCGGTCACATGTAAACAAAAGCAGGATTCAGACCTACAAAGTATACTTCGGTGGAACAAAAAAGTTCCGCACTAATTGTTCGAAACTGAGGAGTTAAATGTAACCAATGTAAAGTTATAATAAACTGTTGCTGTAACCAGACGGTACAGAAAAATCTTCTAACTCCCTTCCCTCTGACGTCATGTACAATGGTCGCATCAATCATACGCTGATATTTTGTTTACGAAGGAATTGTTCCATCTCTTAAGTCAATCACCCTAGTTCTCAATCTAGTCGTAACACGTACTGAGTATATTTAAACAACACTCAGTTACTTTACAAATTATTGCAAAACGATGATGTCTTTATGAGATTTTACTGGAACGCAAACAAGAATTTTGCTATTGTGAAAAGCCACGTTATACTACGGTTATTAATGTTTACTATCGCGGTAATTTTTTTAATACGGCTATAACATCTATGTCTGTTTGTTTGTCCTTTATTTATTACTTTTTTTAATACTGGTTTTTTTCCTTATTGTTTTACTTTTTTCTTTGTTTGTTTTACCGGTTTGTTAACTTTTTTTAAATTCTGACATAAACACAAGGACAGGACACACACGTCCAGACCCAAGGTGGAGATTTAAAATCCCCTACCTCGCCAGGAATCGAACCCGTGTCGCCGGAGTGGAAGGTATTGACTCTACCGAATACGCCACGGCGACGGACTGTAATAGTAGGCTATATTACAATGTGAGATTGAAAAGCGATTTTTACAGAAGCGAGGTTATTATTAAAAACCGAGCGATTGCGAGGATTTTAATTTCCGAGATTCTGTTAAACACTTCATAAACATACGTTGTACATTACTTTTTGCGCGATGGTCTTTCAAAATAATAAATAATAATAAAATAACATATTTGTTGGAAATATTTGCATTCATTATGAACAACTGATTAACGTTAACAGTGTGCCCAATGTTTATACGGTAAATGCCGAAAATAATTTAGTTGAGATTACAGCAGACCTTGACAGCAATCAGTCATAAAATGGCGGAAAGTACGAATTTACTGTTTTATATTGTTTCAAATAAAGCTGAGTTCATTTAAAATGCAGTGATTTGTTTCGTAAAATGTATATTAAGACTACCTTTTGGATATAGGCCTATTTTTGTATGTACATTGTGCATTGTCGCCATTGCTGTAAGTACGACAGAACGCATTATCGCGAAAAAAAATTAGCCTCAATTTTATATTACATTGTAAGTTCATGTTAAAATATTCTTCTTTTCATTATAACATTTAAAAGTCACCTATATTATTCTACTTATTCTTTTCACATTAATATTTACTTAATGATTACATTTAATGTATTTTTTTTATATTCGTGATCTCCTCCATACAAGTAGAAAGTGAATACTGAATAACTGTCATCGGCATATTCGTTTCGAATGTCATGTGACCGAAATCTGAAAAATGATTGGCTCTTAGTTATATTTAACATATTTTAAGTAAAAATGTAGGCTTTCACGGTCGGTAGTCATATGCTGGACTATAAGCCGTAGTCCATAACTGGCGTTTCTTTCAGACATTTCTCCTACGACTATGATGACATCATCAGTGACGAGTTCTTTTAGGTGGTGTTCCCTGATGAGAACACAGCCGAGCTTCCAACCAGAATACACCATCTAGAAGAACTCGCCACTAATGACGCATTCCACAGCTGAAGGAGGAACACCAGTTATGGACCACGGCTTATAGCCCGGAATATTCTAATGCCATATTTTAAATATCATGCCAGTGTAACCGTCATTTTAAAAATACTTTCTTACGCCTTTCAACCAATTAGATTAAGATACATTCAAATTAAATATTTATAGAAGGATAAAAATTATATCTGTTTAAAATATTTTTAACAAACAATCACACACTCTGTAATTAAAATAAATATTGTGACGCGTCCCAATAATGACGTGTAAATTACGCGGGCAAGGCGAGAATAGTGATCTCGTATTGGTAGGAATAGGTTTGAGAGTAGCTGACTCACGAGTCGAAAGGCCCGCGCAGATCATCGAAATGTCTAGGCCGTCATTCCAGAGATCTATACGAACATCTTCAACACCTTTAGGGAAAGATCTGTGGCGAGAGGGTTCCATGTGGAAGTGTCTCGACCTTGGACCTAGACGTTTACCTGTCCTGCCCTATATATCTTTGGCGAAGGCAGAAAGTTAATTGTGAATTAGCAGCGATATAGTGAACAACGAGAGGTAAATTGTAGTGAGTGCACTCATCACTGACTGTGAAAAAATTGTGTGTGAGATAAACATAGAATCAAGCATAATTGTTAGTCTAAATTGTGAACAAACTGTTAGTAAATGTTTTTTCAATGGCCCAGGTTTGTCCGTTTGGACATTTCTGGTGTTCTCTCCTGGCATTGGCGTAATTGTAACCCACGTCTGAGGTTGGGGCGCCTGGAAGGCGGGGTTACGTTTCCCCGATGATATGATAGGTGATGATGATAGTTGTGTGTCAGGAGAGTCCTTAATCCTATGCTTAATCTAAGACGAATATGAATGATGATGATTACGATGGCAAATTGATATTCGGGACCGTTTGGGCCTTAAATAGTTGAGTGTAAGAGAAGGCCTTACGGCATTAACTCTGCCAGAATAAATTAAACATTATTATTATTATTATATATTATCTTGAAGAAGATTTCCGGGCTGTAGGTCGTGGTCTCGACGCTTGAATTTCCCCGACGTTTCGCCAGAGACTACGTCTGGCATCCTCAAGGGTTGTCTTGAGGATAACAGACGCAGTCTCTGACGAAACGTCGGGGAACTTCAAGCCCCGAGACCACGGCCTACAGCCCGGAAACCTTCCGGCCGTGAAAGCCTAAGTCAATACATTATTATTGTTATTATCATTATCGTTATCATCATTTGATTATCATTAACATTAGATTTATTATTATTATTATTATTATTATTATTATTATTATATTATTATTATTATTATTATTATATTATTATTATTATGTTTCCTGACATTTGTCTAACACGTAAGGAAATTCTCCAATGAAAACCACATGTGACCGGGGATCGAACCGGGACCCGCTGCGCGACAAGGCAGCACGCTACCTCGAGACCACAGCGGTGGACTATTATTATCAGTGAATGTGTGTAGAATTAAATAAAGTGCAAGTAAAATATTATACGACATCTGTATGGATTATTTATGATGTAAACTACATAAAGAAAAAAACCAAATCAACTGCGACAATATTTTTTTTAAAGGGCAGCCTCATGGGCTAATAGTCAGCGTTTTGAGGTCCCGGGTTCGATTCCCGGTCAAACCATAGAAAATTTTCCTTAAAGGGAATCATTTCTGTGGTTGTCCATGGTCTGGAATTTAGGTTAAGAAGTCTCCTGGCACATCGTTATGATTTATCACCCATCATATCATCGGGGTAACGTAACTCCGCCTTCTAGGAGCCCCAACTTCAGAAGTGGGTTACAATAATTAAGCCAATGCAAGGATAGAATACCTGAAATGTCGAAATGACAACCTGGGGCATTGAGTAAAAAAATAGTTTTTAAAATATGTTAGTTTTCAAACTATCTCATTGTTTCTATAACGAATAAATCTCTTTTGAAAATAACTATCTTTAAAACAAATAACGAGGTATTTATATTATACACGTTTAAACGTTTAAGATTTTATGTTTTATATTTTTGTTCTAAGCTTCATAGGAGAAGATATTACAGCAAACTTGATAATGTAAGTGTGTGCCATGATGAAATCAAAGGTACAATATTTGCAACATTACAACTGTCAGAGATCAGAGAGTTATTGACCCTCGGACTATTATTTTCCATTCTTATTGTCATCTTGACGCTGAATATCATTAGTACATGCCATGACGTCTATGAGTCACGGAAAGAAAGTATTTTGTAGTATCAGTGGCGTGAAGTAAGCATTCAGCGACGTTTTGTAACAAATTCAATTGTATTAGTCGGTATAACTGCAGTATGTATAGAATGCAACACACTAGATGTTGTTTTCTTTCGTCTGTGGGTGAGTGTTGATGCTGAAGACACTTCTTCTTCTTCTTCTTCTTCTTCTTCTACAAGGTTTAGGCTATGCAGCCTGTTCCGGCGAAATTAAAAGCGGAGTCCATCTTCTACATGGTCGGCCAACATCTCTTGTTCCTCTGGGATTATACAGTAACGTTCTTTTTGGTATTCTTTCCCTGTTCATTCTCATTAAGTGTTCTGTCCATTTCTTATTATTTTCGATGATTTTATCTCCAATTTTATATATATTTAATTCTTCTCGTATATTTTCATTCCTTGTTCTATCCTCTCTTGTGCATCATTTCACATTACGTAAAAGCAGCATTTCCGCAATCTGTATCCTGCTTTTATCCCTTGATTTCATTATCCAATTTTCACTTCCATACAACAACAAAGGAACAGCCATTGTTTTATATAATTTAAGTTTCGTATCTTTCCTTGTTTTCCGACCTAAGGTTCTTTTTCTGGTTCCACAAATAGCCTGAAATTTATTTACTTTATTTTCTATTTCTTTATTTTCTCTATAAGTTATATCACATCCTAAATATTGGAAATGTGATACTTGTTCTATTATTTTGTTATCCAGTACAATTTTTGATCTAATTCCATATTTACCAATAAATGCCATTACTTTTGACTTATGTATGAATATTTTACCAGTAATATCTATTGGGGCTAGTAATTTAAATTTATATGCTAAAATTTGGAGCTCATTTTCAGAG
The DNA here is from genome assembly GCA_030220185.1 of Diploptera punctata. Lineage (NCBI taxonomy): Eukaryota > Metazoa > Arthropoda > Insecta > Blattodea > Blaberidae > Diploptera > Diploptera punctata. Next base: position 445,248 of record JASPKZ010007745.1, read on the forward strand.
TCGTGACGACAAGTACAACATCGTCAGCGAATAATAAAGCATTTATTTTAGCTTTATTATCAATTAATATTCCTTCAGTAGTTAAAACCTTCTTCAATTCTTTTAGGAGATCGGCCATATAAATATTAAAGAATATAGGTGAGAGTGAAACACTCTTGTCGTAATCCTTGGTTTATTGAAAAAAAAAGATATTATTTTTTTGCAAATGAGGGTCAATACAAATATTTGTTCCATAGTACAAGATCTTAACAGTTTCTATAATCTGAATAGGGAGGCCTTTTTCCTTTAGGAGATTCCACAATAGTTCCCTGTTTACTCGATCAAAGACTTTAGCTAAGGTCTATAAAAATAACAAATGTGTTTCCAGGTTTGTTTTTTCTCGTCTTTTGTTTATTATCTGATTCGTGAAACTACTACATCGGTACAAGATCTTCCTTGTCGGAACCCGTTTTGTTCTTTCGCGAGTGTTACTTCAGTAATTCGGTTTATTCGTTTTGCTATGTTATTCTAGCATAGCTTTTATATCCACTATTTAGGAGGGTAATGCCTTCTGTAATTAGATGGTCTGGTTTCCATTCTCCGGTCTTGTAAATTGGTTTTTACTATACCTTGCCTCCAGGTTGATGGTATATTATGATTATCCCAAACATATGAAGAAAATGCAAGAATCTTAATTTAAAGAATATATCTGCATATTTAATTAGTTTCTGAATTGATGTCATCTGGTCCGCTAGCTTTCTCGATTAATTGTTAATTTGAGCGATTCTTGCAGTTCTTCCATTTGGATTTTATCTACTTTCAAATTCTCACACATATTGGTTCTTCTTCGTTTTCATTCTCGTTGTACCACAGGTCTCTGAAATATTCTATCCAATGTTCTTCTGATATTGATGTAGGTATAGATGCAGTTTCTTTTTCTGATTTATTTAAATGTTTAATTGTTCTATAAGCAGTCCATTTTCGTCCATGTAGATCATGTTCTAGATTAGATACATATCGTTCCCAACTGTCTTGGTGGGATTTCCTAACAATTTTCTTTGCTTCCTTTCTTTTGTTATAATATATTTCTTTTGTTTCTTCAGTTTTCTTTTGTAAATATTGTAAATATGCTTTCTTCTTTTCCTCTATAACTGTTTTAATTTCGTCATTCCATATTCTTAATCCTCTCTTCTTACAATTTTTCCTTCTTAATCCTAGAACTTCATATGCTGCTTTTTTAGAGCCCAATCGATGTTGCTCCATTCTTCTTCTATATTATTATTTATTTCTCGCTGTAATATATATTGAGATAATCTATTTGCATACAACTTTGTTGTACTTTCTTCTTGTAATAAATTCACTTTATATGTTTCTTCATTGTAAATTTTTCTTATTGTTGGTTTCCTCCATCTTTCTAATAATTTATATATACATGTCAAGCGAAAATGATCTGTTCCTACATCGAAACCTCTATATACTCTTACATCTGTGACCCAGGGTATCAATTTTCTGTTTACCAAGAAATAATCAATAATTGATCTTAATCCTCTAGCCGACCAGGTGTACTTATGTATTTCTTTCTTTCTAAAATAGGTATTAGTAATTCTGTATCCATTAAATATTGCAAATTGTCGAAGTTCTTTTCCACTATCATTTTCTATTGTTTCTCCTTGTGTACCAATTATATCAGGTATAGGATAGCACCCTATTCGTCCATTAAAATCACTTCCAATAACTATATAATCATTTTTATTTACTTTATTCACTACTTTTTGAAGTTCTTTATAACATTTTTCAATGTTTTCTTTTTCACCTTGTTCTGGTGCATATATACCTATTATTGTCATATATCTTCTTTGTAAGACCTGACAATAATTATTCTTTCTGATATAAAAGTATAGTTATGTATTTTCTTCCTCCAAATGGGGTCTATCATTATAGCTACTCCAGCTGTTGCACGTTGTTGTCTTCCTACACCATGATATACAAGGAGGTGATCTTCTACAGGGCTTCCAATATAAAACCGGACACGCCTCACGGGGTTTCACCCGTCAGGCTGCGCTCTCTCCTCGTCCGCATTTCACTCTGCCAGCCGCAGAGTGTCCGGTTTTATACTGGAAACCCTATATATCCTGTGTCCCTTTCAACTTTTTCTTTGTTTCTGTTAAGAGCATTATAGTTGCCTTTTTCTTTTTCATTTCATATAAAACTTCTGTCTGTTTATTATTTAACTCTCTTATATTCCATGTTGCCAATAGTAAATTATTCTTTATCATTGTCCTTTTCTTGCTGGTCCATCATCAGTGTTTCCGTCCGGCTTTTTCCTTCGCTTTTTAGTAATAGAAAATTCATCTGGGCGCCTTACAAGGGACGCACAGATATAGTTGGGTGGTGGGATTGCCACCTTACAGCCTCTCAACTTGCTTCAGCTTTGTTTTTAGGGTTCCTTCCCTTAGGTAGATTGCCTTCTCTTCGGCTCTGAGCTCTACCTGCCCATTATAGCCGTCCAATCTGGAACAGACGCTATGCTGATTTTGGTTCACCCCGGGTATTTCATTTCCCCGGTACCACCTATATTTAGGAGGCATTCCCCTATCTAGCACCTGGGGAGGCGCCCGATGGGGGATCAGCAACCCCTCACTGGAAGACACTTCATACTGCAATTGACTGTGGTCAATGTTGCAGACATTAACCTTTTCTACACCCTCCTCTCTTATAAACATATTCACTTCCACCACAAACTGTTGTGCCTTCTGACGTACACTATTTTCGTCTTTTGTGTCCTTACGTGTAAAATATGTAGTAATATGTCCGGATGAAATGCCATATTCAGCCTTGAGATGGCCGGTAAAGAAACTGGAAGCTTTCAAATTGTCTAAGCCATTCATTTTAGCCGCTTCTAGAGCCAAGATCTTCAGATGCCAATAGTGAACTGTATATCCATACCTCTTTGCACAATAAAATTGCGATATTACATGCTCTTTTATAGTTTGTAACTGCGATAGTTTGTTTCCTTTGAAACGAGATTCTGTACGCCGTTTGCTATACACATATTCAGAATTAATGAGCGATTTGATTTATTTATGTAGCACTTATGTCACTTCATTATTTTGCTATGGGACTTCAAGTCACGTTTATTATAGTCTTCATGTTGTGTAGTACGCTGTCATCAATATCTTCTAAAACACTGGACCTCGACTTTTTGGGTGGAGAGAGTTCGTACTCACTTTGACTTGACTGCTCCTGTTGCTCTGGACACGAACGTCGTGTACTGCTTGAACAGCCATCTTTAGGTTCAGATTCCTCCTGTCCTTTAACCTACCCAGTGTAATATCATGTATTTCTGTGCCATCCCCTTATATTTCTGAGTAATATCCGCGAACTTCATATTATCGGCCCCAATGTCACCTCCATATTCAGCACGTTGCAACTTTTTCCCTAATAATTGGACAGCGTTCGTAGGAGTAATTCTCTTCATGATATCACTGCACTGTACACAGCTTACACAGTAACCCACTTGCGAACAATCCAAGAGACAAATACATACTGCATCTCCACCATCCACGCAACTTGAGTACTGGTTAGTGCAACTACAACATGCCACCTCTAATGGCGCTAGCAAATAAGTGAGGAGTTTTGCATGGAAATTACACAGACCGTTGTTGTTTTAAAGATCGCTTGTTATTCTAAGCATGTTTTCGTGCGGTTCCGATCGTTCGAGGTCAACGGTGTCCCTGTAAGAGTCGGGCCATAACTTTTTCCTGGGACACTACATTACATATGCTCCTCACAGGCAATAGAGACGAATGGGGCAAGCAACGTTTATATTTTATGAATTAGTTACTATCCTATTATCAATAATTATTTCCACCCTAATAAATAGTAGGCCTACTCTGTTCTTTCTTTATTTCAGTTTACTCTCTCGCCATATAGGTAATTTTACATGCTACATGCCACCTGAGCCATATAGTGGCACGATCTGTCGGGAGAGGGATTTTAACCCATTCGCTTCACGTTTAAATGGTTAATGCATTTACCCTGAAACCGGATTTAAGTTACCGTCAATTATATTGTCTATTTTCAGACATTCAAAACAAACAACATCACAATAAGGATGAAGGCAAACACACATTCCTCTACTATTCATAAATGTTAACAAAATATTACCCTACCAAGGGATGTACAAAATATTGCAAAATATATAACAGCAGAGTTAAGCGAATGTATATCGTCTTCTGAGTTTAAGGCCATAAACTGCCGGCGAATCTTACTTACTTACTTACTTACTCACTGGCACTATCAAACCCGAAGGTTCATGGCCGCGCGGACATAAGCTCTCCATACATCCCTATCCTGAGCTAATGCTTTCCAATCATTCCCTGTATAATCTACTTCCCTCAAATCATAGTTAATGTTGTTCTCCCACCTCATTCTTGGCCTACCAACTGGGCGTTTTCCCTCTGGCTTTCCTACAAGAAGCTTCCATGCACGTCTTTCATTCCCCATACGTGCAACATGTCCTGCCCATCGCAGTCTACGAGACTTAACTGTTCTTATTATATCTGGCTTCCTATAAAGACCATGTAGTTCATTGTTATGTAGTCTTCTCCATTCACCTGTCTGTTCATCTCTCTTTGGTCCAAAAATTTTCCTAAGAACTTTATTCTCAAATACTCGTAATCTCCTTTCCTCCCTTAAAGTAAGAGTCCATGTTTCGCACCCATATAATATAACTGGTAGATAGAATAATAGTTTTATATATTTCAGCTTAACGTTTTTTGAAAGGAGTTGGGACATCAAAGTCTCTGCAATGCATAATAGCATGCATTCCAGAATTGAGCCTATGTTTAATTCTTTGTGCATTCATTCCTATTTGTGATTATTGTTCCTAGGTATTTGAATTCAGCCACTTCCTCAAAATTTCCCTCATTTGTCATTAGCTGTCCATTTCCATTATATACTGAATTTCTACGTGTGACCATATATTTAGTTTTAGTGATATTTACTTCCAGTCCTAATTTCTTAGTGTTACTCAATAGTGTGTGCGTGTTGGCCTTTAGTATCTCCTCGCTATCGGCCAGTAGTACTACATCATCAGCATAAACTAACAGCTTATTAATACCATTCTACCTCGCCTATTGAGGTGAATGGGTTAAACTGTGGTTCTTTAGTATACAATTTGTTTAGACATTAATAGTGTGAGTTATGGTCTTAAAACGTGATTATAATTTCGTAATTTTTATTCCATTTTTGTATGTGTGTAAAACTAGTAGCTCGCGAGACGTATGTAGTGTTTTATGTGTTACATTTCGGCCAGTATTGTCAATAGTAATGTGAATCGGCAACAAAGAAAAACTCACTCAATTAAAAATATTTTATAAGTTTTATTTCGTAATGGGGAGGTCTATAGATCCGGCGTGGTCCGTGTTCCTTAAGTTTCACACACATGATTTATAGGAAACTGGCCGCGGTAGGCTTGTGGTTATGCTTCTTGCTTTTGGTCCCGACGGTAGCGGGTTCAAAACCGGCCGGGGCCATGGATTTTTTAGGATGGAAAAATCTAAGGAGCAAGTCCTCCCTGAGGGGCTTTAGGCCGTGGGTTCCGAATCTGAAAATTTTCACGCTTGTAAAAGATCGTTAAACTTGAATCAAAAGATCTCTAAGAAACGTTTGCCGATCTCAAAATCCATGTAATACCTCAGATGCCTGTTAGATGTCTAATTGAGTCGGTATGTTGTCCGCATGCCATTCATGATGTCTATGGGCAAATAAGGTAACTATATAAACTTGGTCTAGTAACTCCTAACAGAGGAGAGCCTATGTCTCAATGTTGGGCTACACCATTATAGTAAATCCCGTGATCGCTTGTCCAGGTTCAACATTTCTTATTTTATGTTTGAAGAAATATATACTGTATTGTATTAATAATAATTTCTAAGGTCAAATTTATTAAGTTGTAAATTCTTTTTTCAAGCTAAGTGTACTAATGTATATTAAAAATAATTCACTGTAACTATCGGACACGCAGGTATCGAGGTGGCCGCGCGGATATATTTCTTCCATACACCCATATCCTGAGCAAATATTTTCCAAACAATCACTGTATAAACCACCTCCCTCAAAACATGGTTAATATTATTCTTCCAAGTAATAGCCAATAGATATAATTGTAAAATATCAATAAATAAGTCAAAAGTAATGGCATTTATTGGTAAATATGGAATTAGATAAAAAATTGTACTGGATAGCAAAATAATAGAACAAGTATCACATTTCCAATATTTAGGATGTGATATAACTTATAGAGAAAATAAAGATATAGAAAATAAAGTAAATACATTTCAGGCTATTTGTGGAACCATAAAAAGAACCTTAGGTCGGAAAACAAGAAAAGATACGAAACTTAAATTATATAAAACAAGGGCTGTTCCTTTGTTGTTGTATGGAAGTGAAAATTGGATAATGAAATCAAGGGATAAAAGCAGGATACAGACTGCGGAAATGCTGTTTTTACGTAATTGAAAGGATGCACAAGAGCGGATACGAGTAGAACAAAGGAATGAAACTATACGAGAAGAATTAAATATATATAAAATTGGAGATAAAATCAGCGAAAATAATAAGAAATGGACAGAACACTTAATGAGAATGAACAAGGAGAGAATACCAAAAAGAACCTTCTGTATAATCCCAGAGGAACAAGAGATTTTGGCCGACCACGTAGAATATGTACTTCCACTTTTTAACTTCTCCGCACAAGGCTGCATAGCCTAAAAACAATTTTAGTAATAAGAATAAGAAATGCTAGTTCTTGGATACCCTTTGGGTGCTTTCCCTCTGATTTTCCAACAAGAAGTCTCCATGCCCATCTTTCATTTTCCATTCGTGCCACGAGTTGTGTTGATCGTAGTCAATGAGACCGAACTCTTATTACGTTGATTTCCTTTTGGTTTTCCAATAAGAAGTTTCCATTCCCTTCTTTCATTTCCCGTTTATGGTGTCCAGTCCATCGTAGCCGTGTTGTTTATGTTCGTAAAAATAAATTAAGGTTAAAACAATCAAATCATATCACTTGGACAATAATTGCAAACACCGCTTTACGACAAACTTATACAGAAACGTACCTCAATGCAAGTAGATTTGTAAGTGCACCTTCTGCACAACCTTTTGTTTATAGAATGATAGCGCTCCGACTTCGTAGCAGTCAGTTAGTGTTCGTATCTCGTATCAGTTGTTTCTTTTAGTATTTGATTTCAATATTTTCTGTTTGTGTACCTCGTGATAGCGAAAGTTCGTGCGTTTGTTTTAGAATTTGACTTTAATTTTTTCTGTTAGCGTAAACAGGTTTTTATTAAACCTTCAACCGATACTTCAAATGACTGCATTTTTTACAAACGTTTGAAACGTATGGAACCGCTATGATTAAAATGTGGGATATAATTAATGGATATGCAGTACCGTTAAAAATGTTACAGCAACTGTGATAGATTACGACGTTTAACATATTTTCGAAAAAAAAGGGACACACGAGTATGGAGAGCGACCTCAAAGTACTGTTGATTTATACATAAAAATTAGAAGCGCAAGGAAGATTTTTTTTTGGAACAAAAAGCCCAAAAAAATCGAAGTGAATTGCAAAAAATTAAAATTTGTGGAAGTGTAATACCCTGTGACTTACAGAATTTACGAAAAGCTATTTACAAAAAAAAGTAGGGAGAGTCTTCCGTCTCAATGCAAAACAATTTAAGATATCACTCTTATGTTAAATAATTTTAGTGCAGTGACTAAAACGGATGGAAAATTCTCTAACATTGATTAAGTAAATAATATAAGTTTCTTTAGATGTGGAAATACGTAGACTTCCATCCCAGAAACTTTGATATTACTTTAGACAATGGTAGATTTCATATTTTTCCTAGAGTTTTGAAATAAATATACACTATTCATCTATTTAAAAGTAGCAATATTTGCTACTCACGTCTCTTAATGCCTACTGTAACAGTGAAAATAAAATATTCCTATGTGGATATGTATTAAGGAAGTGTGTAAGAGAGAATTTGAACCAAAACTTACTTACTTTCAACTTGTAGCTGATAATGGTTCAACTTTTTTTTCTTTTATGGAAGTTACGGCATACATATTTCACCATGGGCAGCCATGGTACCACAAAATCAGAGATTTAGGTTTGCAAAGTGAATAAAAAACAACGAAACAGAGGTTGGTTTATGGTTGAAATTATTCTTTGGTTTGCTATTCTTACCTCATAGTGAAAAGTCTGATGTTTTTATAACCTAATAATTTTAAAATCACAACATATAAAAAAAAATTGTTGACTGTCTATTTGATAATTAAATTGACATTCATGTAGCGATTCCTCAAATTTAGTGGAAATCATCTCTCTCCAATACAGACTTAAAAACGACAAAGGTAGCTGAAAGTCTCATGGACATTTGAAAAGCTTTTTTATCATCAGAAATCTTTGTTTTGTGTGAAATGTGTAGCTTTACTACTTGTACCATTCCAATAAGATACTAATGTGAAAACGAATAATGTCCCAACTGCTAAGCGAAGGAATAATAAGAAACCCAGCGAAGCCATTTTACTTTCTTATTATATGAAGAAGGTGCAATCACACATTACATCAAGAGGGCGTGCTTCAAACTCTTTCCGAGGGATGTATAATTTGACATTGCCACAAGGTAAGATTTTTGTCCAATTGGTCCATTAATACACTTGTTCGTTGCCTTTGGCGGATGTAGCCTCTAATTATAATAGCCTCAGGGGTCCTCATCTAGGGGATATGTGGGTGGCGACCACAAGGTGTTTTGCACTATTTTAACTTTACTATCTAACCTCTTTTGGTTAACTCTTGTTTTTTCAACCCCAAAGTTATTAGGGCATCCGAGGGCTAGGGAGTCTTTCCTTCCTTCCATTTCTTCTTTCCTTTTCTTTTCTTCTCCAGAAAAGCCTGACCAGAGGCCATAAGATGGCAGCCCCATCACTGGTCTTGCCTTCCTTTGGCCAGCAACCAATCGAAGGGACTATTATTATGCTTTCAAGTCTTATACGAGAATTTTCCGGAAGGACACTGGAGGGAAAATTTTCTATAGGATCGTAACAGGCCTTGGCCTAATACTTGGAAGAAGGAAGGAAGGAAGAAGAAGAAGCCTCTAATTAGTAAGGTTTTGCAATTTTGGGCAACATCCCATTGTATTTAGAATACTTGACTCTTGTTATTACATTTGGTTTCCCATAAATATCATGTATGTATCTGTTATGTAGTCTTCTCCATTCCCCTGTCTGTTCGTCTCTCTTTGGTCCAAAATGTTTCGTAATATATTTATTCTCTAATACCGTACTCATAATATTACATATTTCCTTAAAATAAGAGTTTCGCATCCACACAACACAACTAGGAAAGTAGTCGTTTTTTATATTTTAGTTTACCCTTTTTGTTTTGATAGAAGTTGGGATGACAAGAGGCTTTGTAATGAATAATAGTATAGATTTCTAGCTATGTTAGGTTTGATTTCTTTCTGCACTACATTTCTGTTTGTAATTATTGTTTCAAGGTATCCAAATTAAGGAACTTTTTCAATGTTTTCCTCGTTTGTTAATAAGTCCACATATATTGTATAATATATTATTACGTGTAACTATATATTTGGGTTTATTATTATTTAATTCCAGCACTAATTTCTGGAAAAAACTGCACTTAAACTAGCGTGAAATATTTTCGAAGTCCTGTAGAACAACAGTGCGCATGCGCCAGAGTTTATAGAGCCACCGATAACCCACAATCGAATCACATATCGATTATCATCCTCGATTACTATCCGTCGCTATGAAATTTAAATGGCCAACATTTGCAATAAATCCCAAAATCTATGTTAAAAAATATATTAATATATTAAAATTACCAAACATTTATTAAAAATGGGTATACACTTAACTATCACTCCCTAACGCTGATCCAACCAGCGTTAACCCAAAACAGCGATAGAAAAATCATAGACTAAGTAATATACTCTGTGGAGAAAATAGCAGTTATCATCACAACATTGTCTAAGAGTATCATAATATTGTGATTTGCGTATTTAAATAAATACTTCAAAATTGCCTAATAATGTTGTAAAAATTGTTTGAAAAAGTTTAAAATATTAAATAATGTTAGTAAACGTAGAAGAAGAGCTATAGTTTACAACAATATAACTGAAAAATCAAGCGCTAGTAAAAGTGCGGTTGAGCCCTAATTTATTAGTGTTATTTAATACAAGGTGTATATTTATTTTATTGTTTTTTACCAACGCCTGTTAACTGTATCGTGAGCAGATACCAAAAGCTGATTAATGCCATAAAGTCGTACACTCTGTTTATTATGTAAATATTTAACTAAATCGTGTAGAACAAGATTGAATATCAAATGAGATACGAAATTCTCATGTTTTAACTAATTCTGAACGATAAAAACGGGTAATTTTCGCACATGGTAAGGTAAATACTGAATGTTGGCATTCTTAAAGAAAACAGTAATATTTCATACAACATCTAAGCAAATGAAAGTTTTAGTTCCCTCCTTCCTCGTGTCCACAAAATGTCGTTTGAGGAAGGTGCGTTCTTTCCGCTCTCCGCGACTGTGGTCTTCGTTAATCGCACTCCAGTTCCCTGCAAATAACTTTCCGCCCTCAATATTTCTTTGATATCCTAATAGAGCGCTAACTTACAGACTACAGGCCTAGGTTATCATTCATGACCTACTCTATAAGCGTGCTTGATACTCCGGTCCATTATTATAACGCACGTACTCAAAATTCCGAATTAAAATAATAATAACTTTCCTTGGAATTGCTTTTTCAATATTTGTATGCTAAAATTGGAAGAACAGTCCTTTACCTTTCCCAATATATTTTATAAGTCCTATAGGGTGCTTGCTTATGAGTTTATAGACTTGTCGCAAGGAGGCACTACATATTTTTGAAGTCCGTTCGAAAGTTTATAGAGCTGTCGCTAAATGGCAGCACGTGCGGTATGACTAACGTTCGAAATAAATTCCCAAACGTTTATTATAAATGGATGTACACTAACTTCTCCCTAAGAAAATAAATTATATTTATATTATTTACTGAAGTGAACACTAATCTGATGTACACTGATACTGACCTAATGAAAATAGTGTAATTCATTTGTTGATGGTGCAACGTTGGAAGAGGAAAAACAAAAATAGTTAGCGAGTCTCACAGTATTGCCTAAAATGTGTTTGGTAAATAAATAAATACAGTAGAAGCACGTTATTCGCGGTTCCCATATTCGCGTCTTCATTATTCGCGGGTAAAAAATGCGACACAGTCCCTGTATTCGCGGCTAATAATTTCGTTATTCGCGGATCCAGTCGGTATATTAGAAGGATTAGCATCCTTTATTAACGCATCAGAAACATTTTTTACTGCAGGCACCTGTCGGGCCGGCTTTTACAAAGAGTGATTCAAATCAAATGGACAAATTAATATTAAAAGTAAAATAAACCTTATTTTCACTAAGCCTAAAGTATGTTGTTAAAAACCACCGCCTCTGTATTTCACGCTACTATGTCCGTTGATAAATGCCGCCCTCGCCACGATCGGTGTTTTATTGTTTCAACTAGTCATTCGTTGAAAACAATTTGATTGAATAACACGCATTTCTTCTGCTTTGTTGCCAATTTATAATGAAGAGTAAAAGGAAAATTGTTCAAAATCTCTCATTGATTGATCTTATTTTGATAAATTTTATTTTATTTTAGAACCTTGGAACTTATCCCTTATATGCTATGTACATACAAATTACCATTCCATATTTGCGGTTTCTGTATTCGCAGCATACTTGCGGAACATATCACCCGCGAATAAGGAGCTTTTACTCTATCTAAAGATTATAAAAGTACGTTACTAGTATCGTTGAGGAAGTCTAAAATATTCTAAAATGTTAGTAAAGACAGGAGAAGTACGAATAGTAAAAGTACTACAAGAATATAATTTGGAAAATGAAGGGAAAGGTAATGAATGTACTGATGAGCCGTATAATTAAAACAGAACACACACACACATATGTGTATATATATAAATTAAGTTAATAACATTTTAAATTCAGAACCAATATCATTCAGAAAATAATAAAAATAAATAATCACAATTACAGCAAAAACTAGTAGTAGCAGGACTTAATTATATAAAATATATTTACAATACATGGTTAGTTACTAATTTATAGCAAGGTTAGTAAACATTACTTAATGGGAGTGAAACTTGGGTAATGGCCAAAAAATTACAAAGTAAAGTACAAAGCGTATGAATGAACTTCCTTAGAAGAACAAAAATCTGTACAAGATTGAGTCGGATAAAGAATGAAGATATTAGAAGAAAGTTAAATATATATCCATTGAATTATAAAATTAAATAATATAGAGGTAAATGGTTAAGGCATGTGGAAAGAATGAATGTAACAAGATTACCGAAAGCAGCATTTAACTACAAGCCACGAGGATCAAGGAATGTAGGAAGGCCAGTGAATAGATGGACAGAACAACTGTAAGGAGGAACAGGCAATTTACCTAGTACGTGAAGTGAAGATGAAAAAGATGAAGAAGAAGAAGAAGAAGAAGAAGAAAGAGGAGGAGGAGGAGAAGAAGAAGAACGGTAAACCATGACAGCCGGTATCAATACATTAATGTGTAATAATAACATAAATTAAAACAAGTGATAACATTACAATTACATTTAAAATGAAACAATCAAGCTAATAAGTAGCGTTACGTATATTTAGTATTAATAATTGTCGGCCGCGGTGGTCTCATGTTTGTATTTCTTGCCTCTAGTCCTGAGAGTAGTGGGTTAAAATTCGGCTGGAATCAATGTGTTTTTAGATTGGAAATATTCAAAGAACAAGTCCTCAGAGTGGGATTTTAAGTCGTGGGTCCAAAGTCAGAAAATTTTATGGCTCGTGAAAGAAGCTTCATAATGAGAAAAGAGGTCTCTGTGCAAAATATATATCCGATTATCCTCCATCCAAGTAATGCCGTAGTTGCCTCATTAAAGCGACATGCTGATAACGTCACTTACGTTTGTAGGAAAACAAGCATAACTAAATCCGGTTGACCATTAAAGCCCAAAGGTTGGTAAAGGTTACACTCAAATGAACATTCATGAGCAAAAAACAAAACGGTATTTTAACTCTTCTTAATTCAGGCACCTTAGTCTTCTTTTAATATTAGATGTATAATACATAATCGAATATATTAAATAGCGTCGACGACAAAATTTTTCAAACAACATATTTTAAAGACTTGAAATTATTTTGTGCCGTAAACCTTCGTCAAGGGATCCACGTGTTTATTTCTACCTGAAAGAGGTCATACTCGGTACTTTTGCGCCATAAAATCATATCTTTCCGGCTGAGTTTGAACCTGCAGATCTCGGAACTCGGTGCCAGCATCATCACCACTAGTCCACCAAGACTTCTCCACGTAAAAATTACTGAACTGTACCACAGAAAAAATCTCCTGTTTTACACATTTCAGAATTGCATTTTATAAGCGTACGTGTACGTGTAGTAAATTAATTAAATAATATAAATACATTTGACAGAGAAGAAAAGCTACAAAAAGCAGTCTACGAATTAAATAATATATGTAAGAAATATAATATAATATGAAAATAAAAATAAAGAAATGGCGTTCCATGGAAGGTACCCAATAAGAACAAAAATAGTAATAGGAGATAGTGTTGGAACAGGCTTCACACTTCCAGTATATGGGCTGCGGTATAACGTATGAAGAATAACAAGATATAAACAGGAAAAATTAATAAATTTCAACATATTTGTATTAGTACAATTCAGACAGCGGAAATGGATCTTCCTATGGGCTATGAAACGTTGTACAAGAGATTAACGTATTAGAAATTAGAATATTAGAGAGGAACTAAAAGTACAACCACTTCTTGAACAAATAGAAATTCGATAGAGCACCTGCAAAGAATGAGAGGATAGGATACCAAAGATGGCATTAATGTATTATTCTGGAGTATGACGATATTTGGGAAGACCAAGAAAATGCTGGGCTGAACAGATATGAGATCGGAATAAGCAAAGACCTAATCTGTGAATGATGATGGTGAATAAATTTGGATCATTTTCTACACATCACGTCTCGTTTAGTTAATATTTCAATCTATTAGTACTGACATAACTTGTTAATTTATGAATTTCTCTTTTACAAAGATGTAATCAACATAATAAATTGCCAATCTAGTGGCAAAAGTGCATTTGGTAGGCAAATTCAAATAATGTCTAAATTGTTAATAGTGAACTTATGTTCAAATGCTTATGCATACTAAACGAACGTTGAAACCCATTTGTGTTATTTGATTGTGGTGACAAATTATATGCATTAAAATATTATTTCATTATACAGTTATAGCTGTATGTTCATATAAGCTACATTCTATCTGTGGAATTACGTCTTATGCATTTTATATCAGCAGGACTTCTATCTTTTTCATTATTTTATATCATGACTTATTTCAGAATTTTGTGGTTTTTATTTATTGCAATTTTTCACACTTTGTATTGTTTCAGAAATTTACTGTTCTTATTTATTCCTTTTATTTAACACCACGTTTTGTTACAGTATTTTACGGTTGTTCATTTATTCATTTGTGTCGTACTAATGACTCAGTTCAGTATATTGACTTATTTCACGATTATTTTATATCTTCGCATGAATCATTTCAGTGTTTATGCTTTTTCTTTATTCGTTTACTTCATATTGTGACTCATTTCATTCTGGATATTACGGTATTCCTTTAGTCTCTTTTTTATACTCTGATTCATTTAAGAATTTTACGGATTTCCTTAATTTTTCTTTTCTTCTTTTTTTATTACTCTATTTTATACTATACCTACGATTCATTTCAGCATTTGCAGTTTTCTTTATTGTCTAATTTGCTACTATTTCTCATTTAAAGATTGTAATGTTCTATTAATTGGCCGAAATTAGAATTAATGTACCATACATAAAAATATTGACAAAATGGACGCAACTCTTACCAATATACTCAATAGTAATTTTACAACTAAAAATAAGTGAAGGTACTCGCTAGCAATATTATAACATCCTACAAACTTAAGAAGTTAGCTCAAGGTGGTAGCATTTGCGAAATCCGGGTTCAAACCACGGTGCCAACCAACTTGTGTGAGCTTTATATGGTTGTCTTCAATGTTTAAGGTAAATTCTGGATTGGAATATTTTTTTACAGAACCCATTTCAGCATAATCACTATTTCATTAAAGAAATTAAATCGCTGATCTTGCGAAAGATTTCCGGAATAGGTATACAAGCTACTTGTATAAAATTAATGATTCTGGACGAGATATTAAAGCACACATATATCTGAAGTATTAAAATAGCGTCCAGAATTTCTGAAATAACTGCATAGTAAACAGGTCAAGATATTAAATATACAGCATATAGAAATATCCTCGTTATTTAATTGCAAATTATTTTAATAGATTTAGTAGTAATAGGACTTTATTGGACTAAAAGTAAGATAGCATACAATGTTATTTACAAATATAGGACGCACGGGCAGTAATCTGTACGTGCTGTTGACAGTCCGTTTGAGAATATGCAGGCTACAACATATTCGAAATACATATATCAGACGAGAAATGGATGCACAAGCAACTGTTATCGATAGGATAATAAAGAGAGCTCTACAGTGACATGGACATGTACAACGGATGTCGGAAGACTAGTGGCCTAAACAGGTGTTGGATTGGATGGTATCAGGCAGAAGGAAGAGGGTGGAGAAGTAGAAGAACATTGTATGGGGGAATATATGATGTCATGATGAAGAAGGGTATGGCAGATGGGCAATGGGAAGATAGGAATCTCTGGAAAGCAGGAATCAAGGGCAAACTGCTGTAAAGTGCAAAGCCTGTATTAAGTAAATGTATCTAAATCTCAGTCATCTATAATAAAATTAAATTCTAGTTAAAAAAATATAACTGAAATTTTACTTAGATGAGGAAACTGAGATCTCAGGTATATATTTTATTGTTTTCATATTTAATGCAGTAATCTCGTCCACTGCTGTGGTCTCCGGGTAGCACGGCTATCTCTAACAAAACGAGCTCCAGCCGGGACAAATTTCATGGATTTTTTAAAAGTTTTTTTTTTTCTGTTTTTTATTTATTTGTTGTTACCTGTAAGACAAATGTCAAGAAGCCTTAAAGTCCAAAAATTACCCGAACATAATCTAGCCATCACAATCATCATCATGTTTACCATTTTAATTATTTGGGTTGTAATTTTACTATAAACACAGAAACTGAAAGGGACATAAAT
This sequence comes from Diploptera punctata, assembly GCA_030220185.1. Lineage (NCBI taxonomy): Eukaryota > Metazoa > Arthropoda > Insecta > Blattodea > Blaberidae > Diploptera > Diploptera punctata. Next base: position 461,608 of record JASPKZ010007745.1, read on the forward strand.
ATGAAACTGTTGAAATTTCAAATAATATGTGGAACTGTACACAGAACATTAAAGAATAAAAGAAGAAGAGATACTAGATTGAAGTTTTATAAAACATGGGCAGTTCCTGCATTACTTTATGGGAGCGAAACTTGGGTAATGACCAAAAAAAATTACAAAGTAAAATACAAAGCGCAGAAATGAACTTCCTTAGAAGAACAAATGGCTGAACAAGATTGGATCGGATAAAGAATGACGATATAAGAACAGAGTTAAATATATATCCATTGAATGATAAAATCAAAGAATATAGAGAGAAATGTTTTACACATGTAGAAGGAATTATTGTAACAAGATTACAAAGAACAGCATTCAACTACAAGCCAAGAGATTCAAGGAATGCAGGAAGGTCAGTGAAAATATGGACTAACAACTGTGAGGCGGAACAGGTAATATTTGCCTAGCCCGTGAAGTGAAGGAGGAGGAGGTGGAGGAGAAGAAGAAAAAAGAAGAAGAATACGATGATGATCAAGAAGAAGAAGATCATATTCACCATGTTTAATATGAATGTGAGTGTGAATTGTATTTCATCTTAATTTCGTGTTGTCGCGGTGGAAGCCCTAACATTGAGGAGTCCTTGAACAGTCAAAAAAAGTATAGTATGTGTGAGATTCATAGTTTAAATGCCTTCTTTCATCATATCGTATTACAGTAAGGCCCAGATGGAGTGTGGCACGTAAAAGTACCTATTAGGTGAGAGGTTAAATCTGCGTTAAAGGAATATAGTAACTTCAACAGCAAACACCACAGTACAATTACTGAAAACGTGTTAATGTGAATAAGGCTTATGTGAGTGCTCACGAAGTTCCCTGATCGGTTGATAGAAATCAAGGGATGACTCAATTTTTTTGTCTAAGGGTGTACACCCTTCGACAAAAAAAGTCATCTCTTGAACGCACATTTCTTCTAAGTCATACTCGGCACAGTGCTGTCATAATTTGTAGTCCGTGAACTAATGTGTTATGTGGCATGAACTAAAGACACTTTTACGTGTCCCGATAGCTCAGCGGTAAAGCACGCGATCACTGTTTCTGTTAAAGAAGATCGCAGGTTAGCGTCTTCAATTACATTTTATTTCGACATTTGAATTTATCTATACTTTTTAAGTTCATAATTTTTTATACCCTTGAGGTTATAACAATGTTAAATTACATACTTTTACACGTTTTACACGCTTGACCTGTATCTCTCTATGTAACGAACCTGTCTCTATATAACGGAATCTTTGAACACGATTTGCATCCACTTAAAAACATTGGATTGACTTGAAACTTTGTATGCTTGTAAAGGACCCAATACAATACAATAATATCATAGTTTGTTTTCTAAAAACCTGGCCAGAATCATCGGAAAATCAAAAAACTGAAAACCTGTGTAATAGGTTGCGGACTTATCGACTTTTTAGTTAATCGTTGTAAGTGTTCAGTTAGTAGAGCGGAGGACTGTAGTGGTATATAATTTCAGCAATCAATTGGTCGCTGGTTCAAATCAGGGCCGGATGTTTTATTTTAGAAAAGTATTAAGCAATTAGATTTTCATGACAATCAATTAAACTAAAAATAAAAAAAAAATAATAGTTTAAAAACTGAAACAAGACGCTTAATTAGATAACCAAACTAAAAAAAATAAAAATAAATAACAGTTTGAAAAAACTAAAACAACACGCTTTATTTGAAAACCGAACAAAAAATAAAAAAATTATTTTAATTTCCAACACGCTTGGGGGAAAAAAATTGAAGTGGTCAACAAAAAATCATCTTTAACACATCTAGAATAAAACTAGAGTTATCTACAAAACAAAAATTACAATCAAAAACGTTGGGTGCTTTTTATGGTTTTTACGTTTTCTTCTTAGAGACTTTACTTTTACCAATATCTGTTTATTATCAAATATAAGTATTAATTTATATAGAGCACACCACGCTTTTGATATTAAAATTATTGTTTTTGTAGATAACTCTAGTTTTATTCTAGATGTGATGTAGTTTATTTTTTTGTTGACCACTTTAATTTTATCCCAAGCGTTTTGGAAAATAAAATTATTTTTCATCTTTAGTTCGGCTTTCTAATAAAGCGCGTTGTTTTAGTTTGTTTAAACTATTATTTATTTTTACCTTGTATACTACCGTCTTCCTCAACTATCTAATATTGTCGTTCATTTCATTCTAGGACTTTCGATGCATGATTCATCTTCTGGAGTTGTTGTAGTAGTATTGAATTAACTGTTTGTCTAATAGAGGGTTTTGCTTATTAGGCACACTTTCGTTGAGAATATTTGTATTCTTGGCCTCCTTGATAATTTCGATTTCTTGTAAAATGTTAATTTTTTTGTCTGCTGTTTTCTCTGTGTATAATTTATATTGTATTATCGATATTGTTGAAACTGTGGCCGCTTTCTGAAATATGTTTAGCGAAATTTGATTCCATTATTAAAGGAGAAGGCAAGTAAAATGTTGCTGTTCACCAGGTTGAATCCAATCGAAAATCTATGGGCTAAGATGAAAATAGAGATGAACTCTAATTCACCTGCAGATGCACGAAAAACAAAAGATGGCTTATGGGCACACATTCAAGGCGCCTGGGATGCTCTAACCGATCGTCCACGTGCCTGTAGAAATTTGATTGCATAAATGTCCCGCAGATTGAGGGCGGCAATAGATGCTGAGGTTTCATACACCCGATATTGATTTTGTTTTTGTTAAAGTTTCATTTTAGAAGATATTATTTTCTTTCTTCATTTAATTATTAGAAGATTTTCATTTAAGTGTTTTCTGTGTTCATTAAAGCCATAGAACTCAAATATAAAATTAAATATGAAACTATATTACAGGCGAAATGCTATCCCAACATTCACTAAAAAAAAGTAGAACGGGGATCGAACCCTTGAGGTTACGAACGCAGGTGTTGTGTGTTGAACTTCTCGACCACGGAAACACACAAAGGCAAGCCCTCTCTTTTATGTTACTTGAGTGTGCACTACGTTAACTAGCAAACACCACAGTACAACATATATATATAGTAGTAGTAGTAGGACTTTATTAGACAAAAAGTAAGATATTTACAATATTATTTACAAATATGGGTCGCACGGGCAGTAAGCCGTACGTGCTGTTGACAGTCCGTTACAATAAAGTAATAATTGGTACTAGTGTAAAGAAAAATAAACAAATACAGCAATAACATTACAATTAAATAAAGAAAACACAATAAAACTATTACCATTAAATAATAACACAATAGCATTATTCACTAAAAACATTAACATTACAATTACATAAAGAAAACACAATAATATTACAATTAAGTAATAACACAATAGCAATAACATTACAATTACATAAAGAAAACACAATAATAATATTACAATTAAATAATAACACAATAGCATTATACACTAAAAAAACATTAACATTACAATTACATAAAGAAAACACATTAATATTACAATTAAATAATAACACAACAGCATTATACACTAATTAATTTATATATAATTGTTAATAATTAATGGTATTGCATTTTGATAACATATATTTATTCATGAATGAGTGTTGTCCTTATTTTTCGCGTTTTGTCCAGAAATTTACCGAGGTTTATCCAATTTTCTGGATTTACCAATAACTCGTAGCATGCCAATCTTTCCCGATTTGAATTTAGAAATCTTTCCGGTAATAACTGACGTCTCCAATATTCTAAATCATTACATTTTCCTAATATATGTATCTCATCTTCAAAGTTCCCGCACATTGGACATATTCGCATATCGTGATCGTCGCTAATTTTTAGAAATTTCCATGCCCCTAGCCTAAACCAAGCAAGCCCTGATCTCTCCTTAAATCCTAGGTTGAGTATATACGATTCTTTTCCCCAGACGTGTTTTAGGTCTCTTTGTAAACACAGTGAGCGTTTTCCTGTACATTCGGCGAAGGTATCTTGTTGGTTTACATCTAAGTACCTCCTCCTTATTTTTCTCCACACGTTCTTGCGATTTTCAGTCCCTTTTTCCCATATCCAGCCCATCCCAATCTTTTGGAGTTCTCTCCTAACCTCGTCTGCCCAAAATTTAACATCTATGTTTTTAATTTGGTGGTCGTAGCAAATTGCTCTAAGCATTGTTTGTTCACCTTGGATTACTCGCAACCAGTATTTGAGTACACGAATTTTACAGTTAATATCGTCCTGGAATGACCCGAATTCATATAAAATTCCACAGTTAGAAACGGCCTTACTAAGTCCTGTAATATACTTTAGAAAATGCGTATATACCTTATTTAGTATTTCCGTTCTTTGGAAACCCCAAATCTCACTACTATAGTGCATGACTGGCCTGACCATAGCTCCATACATTTTTTCTAATGTGCTGACTGGAATATCAGGCACTCGACCCAGAATACCGAGTACACTGTTAAGTTGTCCCCTCCCTTTAAATAATGCTATATCAATGTGTTTTTTCCACTTTCCGTTCATTTTCAACGTCGTACCAAGATATTCGAAATGTTTCACGTTTTGAAGAACTTGATCTCTGTATTTCCATTCCTCTGTTCTACCATAAACCGTCCCATTTTTAAATGTCATTGTTTTTGTCTTACTAGCATTTACAGTCAATCCCCAATTCCTACAGTATATTTCCAGTAGGTCAAGACCTCTTTGCAATCCCTTGATTGTCTTGGAACAGATAATTAAATCATCTGCATACAACAGGACTGGGATTCTAACATTTCCTATCTCCGGAGCCTCAATTTCTCCTTCTAGCATTACGTCTACAATATCATCAACGAATAGATTAAATAGCATTGGTGATAAAATGCAACCTTGTCTCACTCCCCGATTGGCTTCGCTGCTCTCTGTAATGTGCCCTTGGTCTACTTTTATACAAAATTTAACATATTTATAAATTGACATTAAAGCATGTATCATTTTACGAGACAATCCTTTCCGATTTAATTTTTCCCAAAGTGCGCTTCGGTCCACAGTATCAAATGCCATCTTAAAATCAATGAATGCACAAAATAATTTACCCCCCTTCATTTTCAGATTGTCATCAATTAATGTTCTCAGAACAAATAGGTTGTCCACCGTGGAGTACCCTTCTCTAAAACCTGCCTGATATTTTGAGAGCCTATTGTTCTCTTTAGCCCATTGTCTGATTCGTTCGTAAAGTACTTTACAATATATTTTTCCGAACACTGACAAGAGACAAATTCCCCTATAACTTTCTGGTATCTGTGCCCCACCTTTCCCTTTGTATAGCGGTTGGATGACACCTGTCGCCCAGGCTTCCGGATAATCTCCTCCATTAAAAAGTTTGTTGAACGCAGTTTTCAAAACGTCTAATAATTTATTGGATGATATCATATTTTTCAAGAATTCCCCTGGTATTCCATCAATTCCAGGTGCTTTACCATTCTTTAAACATTTAATGGAAGAAACCACTTCATTTTTCGAAATATCCTGATCCAGTAATTGAATATGAATTGGGTCAGGGATCTCAACTATATTTCCTTGATTATATCTTAACCTCTCATTTCCCAGCACCCTATCAAAGTAACTTCTCCATTCCCCGGGCGTTATTCTTGTCCGATTTATGGACTTTACTTTGAGTTCCCTTATCGCTTTCCATATGTCCGCAATGTTCCCACTTTCAGTCGCGACTCTCATTTCTTCGGATTTCTTATTTTGCCATGCTAGTTTTGTTTCTGCCAATAAGTCTTTATATTCCTTTCTCTCTTGCGCATAATTTTTTCTGCTTTCATCTGTGCTTTCTTTTCTAAACTTTAAAAGACTACTTTCGACAAATTTCTTCTTCTTTCTACATGCATTATTGTACCACCCTTTGTCCTTCTGGTTCATTGCGTATTTAACCTTGAATTTTTCCCCTGCTTTTTGAAAACATTCTGTCAAAGTTTTAATAATTTCCTCCCCGCTAAGATCATTTAATTGCAGATCCTGTATTAGCGTTTCCAAACTCCTGTTAAATTCTTCTCTCAGATCCTCGATCCACCTGAAACGGATAATTGGCCGCAATATTGTTGCCACCTCATCATTAACTGTCTCACTAATACCTTTCATATTTAAAATAAGTTTGTTTGGGAAGTGGTGTGATTCGATTCTGGAAACTATACAGAAATTACTTAGGACTGGAATCATGTCTTGTGTGCATATTGAATAATCGATTACGCTACTTCCATTTTTATTAATAAATGTCAGTTCTCCATTTTTATCTTCCCCATATTTACCATTCAGAATTTCAAGTTCAAATGCATCGCAAAAAGCTAACAATTGGTTTCCTTCTGAATTTAAAATCTTATCTTTGCTTCTCCTACCCTCACCTCGTGTTTCATTATCATCCGATTTTATAGTGATATTTTCCTCCCCAATCCTACAGTTAAAGTCCCCTAAAATTATTATTCCCGCTTCCGGAAACCTATCTTTTATTTCTGCCAACGAGTCAGACAATTCAACGAAAAAATTTGGATTGGCATACCTGGAATTTAGTGGTTGGCGATAAATAGACAACAGACACATTTCTGCTCTTTCTGTATGGTAATATATACAAATTGCCTCTTTTAAAGTAATATTTACCTTTTTAATATATGGGTCTAAGTTAGCTTTATATAAAATGGCAACACCGCCTGGATATCTACCTCTCTTTCCTCTCTTTTGATTACCCTTAAAATAACCTTTCATATTACATAGATTTACGCATTCATTAGCTTTTAACCATGTTTCTCCTAGGGCTAATATATCAAAAGTCTCAATAAACTCTACACATCTGTCCATTGAAAGTTTTTGCTTTAACCCTTCGATATTCCATGAACCGACTGTCAACAAACCCTATTGTGTTCCCTTGTCATTAGTCTTACCTGTATTTTTCGAACTTCCCCCTCTCAATAGTTCCTTTTCTGCGGGTAGATTCTGAAGTCTTAGTGATTTTCTTGTTGGAGTTCTTGTGTCCGCCGGTCGTTCACTTCTTAGAGGTGGGGTATGCTGTTTGCGTTCGGCCGTTTTTTGCTGTATGTTTATTGGATTTCTGGGAGTTATTAAGGTAGTGGTCCCTCTCTCTTTCTCTCGTGTAGAATTTTCTCCCTCCTCTGCTGTAAGGAGACCACCTGCTGTTGAAGCGTCCCCTGTATGTTTTGGGGACTCGCTGTCAATGACCTCTTCAAATTCATTTTCAGAGTTGTCCATATTTTGTAGTTTTTCCCTGCTCCAGATTCGTCCATTTATAATCAATTTATTAAATTGTATGATTGCATGGCAGCCCTGCCTCCTCGCCTCGAGCATGTGTCGCTTAAGAAAGTCTCTTTCGCGGCGCACCTTCTCACTAAAGTCTTCGGCAATATTGATACCGGTCCCTTTAAGATATTTACTGTCTCTAAGGATCCAACATTTTATTTTGTAGTGTGATAATTTGCATACAATCGGTCTCTTTCCACTATTCCAACGACCTACTCTGTGCGCTCTTTCAATATCACTGTCCACCAAATCAATTCCGATTTGCGCCACTACTCTTTTAACTATATGTTCAGTTTCTTCCCAGCTTTCTCTGTCCTCTTCATGCACACCATATATCACAATATTATTACGGCGACTCTGGTTTTCGAGATAGTCTAATTTAGATTCCAGCCATTTCAATCTGTCCTCCATCCGATGCATGTTCGTCTCAATATCACGAATTTTTTCACCCACGTTGCACTTTTCAAACCCCTCTTTCACTTCAGTTGACAATGTTTCAATCAGCTTTCTAACTTCTTCCATAATGCTTTGTCCCCTGCACACTTCAACCACTCTAACAAAAACACGTCCGCTCTTCTCGACGGCTAGCAGATAATATCCTAAAAGTTAGTTAGACTTATACGCATGTCTCTAAATGGCACAAAGAGTAGGGTGCGTGTAGGCAAACAGTTTTCGGACACTTTTGAAATCCCGAATGGGTTGAAGCAAGGAGATGCACTATCTCCCCTACTATGTAATTTTGTACTAGTGCATGCCATCAAATCTCTAGAGAATTAGGAAGGCTTACAACTCAATGGTATTAATAAGCTGTTAGTTTATGCTAATGATGTAGAATTATTGGCCGATAGCGAGGATATACTAAAGGACAACACGCATACACTATTGAGTAACACTAAGAAATTAGGACTGGAAGTAAATATCAATAAAACTAAATATATGGTCACACGTAGAAATATATTATATAATGGAAATGGACAGTAATGACAAATGAGGGAAATTTTGAGGAAGTGGCTGAATTCAAATACCTAGGAACAATAATCACAAATAGGAATGAGATGCATAAAGTAATTAAACATGAGCTCAATTCTGGAAAAGCGTGCTATTATGCATTACAGATACTTTTGATGTCCCAACTCCTTTAAAAAAACATTAAACTGAATATATATAAAACTATTATTCTACCAGTTATATTATATGGGTGCGAAACATAGACTCTTACTTTAAGGGAGGAAAAGACATTACGAGTATTTGAGAATAAAGTACTTAGGAAAATTTTTGGACCAAAGAGAGATGAACAGACATGTGAATTGAGAAGACTACATAATAATTAACTACTTGGTCTTTATAGGAAGCCAGATATAATAAGAACAGTTAAGTCATCGTAGACTGCGATGGGCAGGACATGTTGCACGTATGGGGAATGAAAGAGTTGCATGGAAGCTTCTTGTAGGAAAGCCAGAGGGAAAACGCCCAGTTGGTAGACCAAGAATGAGGTGGGAGAATAACATTAAGTATGATTTGAGAGAAGTAGATTATACAGGGAATGATTGGAAAGCATGAGCTCAGGATAGGGATGTATGGAGAGATTATGTCCGCGCGGCCATGAACCTACGGGTTCGATAGTGCCAGTGAGTAAGTAAGTAATTGAAATTGAAATAAAAAACTGTGGGTGATGGAGAAATACCGAATACATATTTGTAAACACGATGAAAAAAACTGCATTACGTACAACTATTGGTACTCTTGAGACAAAAATCATGTTGACCAGTGTAATTTTTAATTTTAACTTGAAATAAATAAATAAATGCTTCAGTAAATAAAGTAACACATTAAAAAATACGAAACCATATAATCTCCAAGTTTAAAGTATATTTATTTAGTGAAAAGAGACTAGTTAATAGTTTATATTTTCAAACGTTTATATTATGAAAACCGATTTTATTTTCTACGAAATGCAAAACAAATTGACCTACAGATGTTGATAAAATAAATTGCCATGAAAAGTATTTAGGAGTTGAAATGTAATCGATGCCGTCATTTGGACCAAGGCTGGTCTACATTGAAACCATTCGGTGCATCTGGTTGAAAAATGTTTTGTTCATTCTGCGTAGAGTTCGCTGTAGCCGAGAGCAGTATTTGTATAGTCAGCATTTGTTCTGGTCATTAAATTAAGTACAAAAATCACTTTGCAGGAATAACATGGACGCAATGGATATGTGAAAACAAGAGAGATAGGGACAGGGTTTCTTTGCTCTTAGGCCATACATGTGATGGTATGTCTGTTCCAGCATAGACGCACTCTAAATTTAGTAAAAATATCTCACACATTTAGAGATTATTTGTAATTAAAACAGCACACACAGTAGGAAAATCATATTTTCATGTAATCTAATACAGTATAAGACATGTAGTAACCGGCCATCGTTGTGGCGTGGTCAGTATAGTCCATACTATCCACTCCAGTCACTCGGATTCGATTCCCGGCGGAAAGGAGATTTTAAATAGTCATCTATAGACTAGGCGTGACCCAAGCTTCGAACAAATAGGTAAAACATGCTCTTCGTCTTCTTATCTTCTTCTTCTTCACTATATAGACTAGGCAAATTGCCTGTTCCGTCTCATAGTTCTTCTGTCCATCATTTCACTGGCCTTCTTACATTCATTGAACCTCTGTGCTTATAGTTAAATTCTGCTTTTGGTAATCTTGTTACATTCATTCTCTCTACATGTATAAAACATTTACCTCTATATTCTTTGATTTTATCATTCAATGGATACATATTTAACTCTGTTCTTATATGGTAAAACATGTAAGACTGAAATTAAAAAAATTGAAAATGTACATTGAATAAAAAAAATATGTATGATCTCTGAGCTTCGATCATCTGCTTACGTAAATACTGTCGCGCGCTACAAGAGGTCAGTTTTCACTTTGTTTTGGCTTTTTTTTTTCGTTTATACTGTTTTTCCTTTTTTTGGTTCACCTGTTTTGTTAACTTTCTTTTATCGTCACATAGACACAAGGACAGGACACACACATCCAGACCCAGGGTGGAGATTCAAAATCCCCTACCCCGCCAGGATTCGAACCCGGGTCGCCGGAGTGGAAGGTAGGGACTCTACCGACTACGCCACGGCGACGGACCTTTAAAACAACACAGGTGACGCCGAAAACCTCCACAGTAACTTTATTTAATTGAACTTAGTCCCGTTTCAAAGTTTATCTATCACAAATTATTTTATAGCCTCTAACGTGTTCACTTTCCGACGGTTCTTCTCTTCCGCGGCTCATTGTATCGTTGTCAATTCACAACTGACTCGCTCCCGATCCCAGCAGCGGGTTTTAAATTAAATTTTCTGGCGTCGTCGATCTTTCCCGATAGGGGAAATAGAGGCTTAGAGGAATCTCTGGATCGGAGGACTACACCCTTCGATGATCTGCGTGGGTCTTTCGACTCGCAAATCAGAGACTCACGAATCTATTTCTACCAATGGGAGACCATTATTCTCGCCTTCACCGGCGAAATTCAAACGCAGTTATTACGATGCGTCTAAATTTTGTAGGGTTGTTAGTCATGTAAGCATAGTACTGCTGTCCAGTTTATGATAAGTAATGCCACGAGTGATTTCCAAATTATAGATACATTCACGACTCACAAAGTGAGGAGTGAATTTATCTAGAGAATCTGGAAATCAAGAGTGGCATTTGTTAGGACTATTTAACGAATAAGATTAAGCTGTTTACTCACAAATGATTATTTAAATATAGTTATTTTAAAATATTTATTTCTTTAATGTAAACGGCGATGTTTGAAAACGAGAAACGATTGTTACGCTTGTTCATCACTGAAATCAGATCATATTATTTATTGCCAAAGGATCGCAAATATTGAAAGAATGCGCCCTAGTGGAGACATTTATAACCAATATTATAGGCATTAAGTAATTTCTGAAGTCCTATGATGTAAATGTGTCAATTATTATTTTTCTGCAACGTTATTTCCTGCGAAATAATTCATTTAAGAAATTGCAAACAGCGGTTTCTTTCCTTTTTTTGTGGGTATAATCAATTGCTACAAATGGTTTTATATAATCTCCCGCAAGCACTTTCAGCTGACATTCGTTCACTATATACACAATCTGGTGCCGTATTTCTCTGGAGAGTCAGTCACTGCAAAATAATGTTAAGACCTATTCAGAATGTTAAAAAGGAGGAGCTTTCCTTAATATGATAAATTTGTTTAATAAATTGGAGGTGAAACACGACTGTGATTGGTCGTAATTAAAAAATCATTGAAATGTGATTGGTCATTGAATCCCATTTGGGGCGTGAATTCACTACCCACAATTGATGAGCTCCTTCGGCAGACATTCACATTAGATTATGGAACCGATGTTTCTTATTTTTCTGCGAGTTTTCCACACTAATCTCTTCATAACATTTATAAATGGTCTTCAGGCCTCATTATTGTTTCTTACGCCGCGGGCTCGGCTTCGATGCCCGGTTGGGACAAATTTTCTGGATGAGATTTTTTCGCGTTTTTCCTCATCTGTAAGAAAAAAATGTCGGAAATCTTTAAGGTCCAAATGGACCACGAACATCTTCTGATCACCGTAATCATCATTCATATCATATTCGCCTTGTCAATATAAATGAGTATGTCTTGTCTGAAATGTTATTTTTCTCAGATGTGGCCTTGACATTCAACTGATAACTCATATAGGGATGCCTTCCATGTCATGTGTGGTAAGAGGAGTATGCGTTTTATCGAAAGTTGGAAATATTTTCCCAAAAGGTCGTGTCCTTATAAGCTCTGAGTGGCGTGAGCATGTAATAATACCGCCAAGGGAGAGGATAAAATAATGTAAAGATATATCTTAATATATACAAATTACGTGTCACGTTGTTTGTCCGCGATGGAATAATAAAATTTTGCACACTGTGTGCTGTTTGATCCAACTTGAGACCTACGGTTGTTTATAACTAAATTTATAGTCGCATTATTTTTATTGCAAATTATTTGTTTATTATTTAACAAAGAGTTATATTTATCTGTGAGTTCCATACGATTATAACAGATGGCCGTGTAAGGTAATTAATTGGTTTATTATTTAACCAGGAGGCTGTGCTTTTTGTTGGAACCGTGAATTTCAATTGAATTACAAATATTGATTATTTCAGAATTTAAGTATGTTCAGTGTTTATTTTATTTTCAATTCATTGATAATAATATTAATTTGGTGTGTAAGTATTAGTTTTAAGTAATCTGGCTGAAAGACAGCAACTTAATTTAAATTTAACTGGACCGAGAAGCGAACATTGTACAATATGACGAATCAGTTCTAGAGACCATGCGTGATGAGATATCAAGTGAATTTCCGCAAATTAGTATAGGCCTATGTGACATAAATCTTACATTTAAGAAGAATGTCAATTTAAAAACATATGAAGGTCCTAAGGAACGGAGTAACAGAATTGTAAGTAAGTCTGTTAGTTATAATAATATACCTAATATGACAGAACCATCTCCATGCCACATTTTAAATGAAAAACAAGATGACTATAATATATCAAAAGATGATTTTACTATACAGAGACTTCTTGATGATGATGATGAGAATCCAAACTGCCAACAAGTTCGTAGAAAAAAACTAAAGCATAATGAAATCAGCAAGCCTCTTCAAAATATTCCATCAATAAATGTACATAATCCTTATGATACACTTATGGATGATACTAAGAATGCAGACAACATAAATTCATCTCAATCAACAAAACCACTTCCACATAAACCACCACCCATATTTATTCCGGGTGTAGTTAACGTACCAGAACTAAAAAATTGTGTAAAACAAAAATTTTCTGATTTAGATTTCTCACTTAGTTTACTACAACATAATTTAACGTATACCTTAGCCACAGCAATGCGTGGCCGGGACTTTGTTTGTGTGTGTATATATATATATATATATATATATAGTCGGATTAGTTACTACACTATTTATAACTCAAGAACGGCAGGGCCGATTTTATGATCTTTAATTTGTTGGATTTGTTTCCACCCCGAATAGCAGATAACTATAAAAACATCGGAAAAATTAACGTAAAAATATTTGAATGCGATACGACGTTCGCTGGGCCAGCTAGTATATATATATATATATATATATATACATACAGGCTGAAAATTATTTAAACCGACAAACTCTGCGAGATTGGAGGGGACACCAAAACAAATATTTTTCCCTAATGTCATTTTTTCCTATGATGATTATTTAAACAGGTAGAGGAAGAATTCTCTGGCAGCAAATTAATTAAACCAACAAACACTTTTGATTTTTTTATTACCAAGAGACAACACATTAACACAACGCAATTACTTAAATTACAGTAGAGGTTCGAAAAATGCCTCCATTGACATGTAAACAAAGGTAACACCGGCGGATCATGTTCTGTCGAACACGGGCCAAAACTCCAGGAGTATCAGTTAATTGCTCCTGCTGCTGCTATTATCCGGGCACCCAGATCCTCTTCTGATGCAACAGGAGTTGTGTAAACAAGGTTGCGCATCTCTCCCCACTCTAAAACTCCAGAGGAGTCATATCTGGGGATCGAGCAGGCCATGGTACAGGACCACCTCTGCCAATCCACTTTTCTGGAAACCGTTGGAACAAGAATCAACGCACACGACGACTGAAATGTGCTCGCGCCCCGTCACGTTGGAACCACATGCGTTGTCTTGTAGGGAGCGGGACGTCTTCCAGCAATTCTGGCAATGCTCTGGCGTGACAATTGTAATAGTGTCTGCCATTTAATGGCCTTGGTAGGAGATATGGCCCAATTAAACAGTCCCCAACAACACCGGCCCACACATTAACGAAGAACCGCACTTGATATGCATGAGTAACTGTGGCATGTGGGTTGTCCTCACTCCAAACGTGCGCATTGTGCATGTTGAAGACTCCATCACGCCCGAACGTTGCTTCATCTGTAATCAACACAGAGGATAGAAATGTAGGATGCATTTGACACTGTTCCAGGTACCACTGCGAAAACTGTGCTCTGGGTGCACACTCAACTGGTTCCAGATTGTGGACACGCTGTAAGTGAAATGGATGTAAAAATTGTTCTTGAAGGACGTTTCTTACATTCGTCTGATTCGTCCCCATGTTACGACGCAATTGCACGAATGCTGATTGATGGATCTCGCTCCACATGCTGCAGGACAGCTTCCTCAAATCGCAGCGTCTTTCTGTGCGACGGCGTCCCTCTCCAGGTAATCTGCTAAATGACCCGGTCTCACGCAGGCGTTGGTACAGAGCCGTAAACGTCGTATGATGCGGGATACGGCGATTAGGATATTGTTGCTGATAAACCCGCTGTGCAGCTCGTCCGTTGTGGTGCGCTATGTAGTACGCACTAACCATATCAGTGTACTCACTCCAGGTGTATCGCTCCATTAGTAAACAGATAAATTCACTACTTCACTGGTGGACAAAATAATTCCTACCATCAACAGTAGTTGCAATCATGACAACTGAAGAGTAATGAAAAAATGACATTACGGAAAAGTATTTGATTTGGTGTCCCCTACAACCTCCCAGAGTTTGTCGGTTTAAATAATTAACTCCATCAGATAAAATAAACTATTATTATTATTATTATTATTATTATTATTATTATTATTATTATTATTATTATAAATATTATTAAACTCTCACTTTTTATCCTAATTCTCTGATGTTCATTTTTTGCGTTCATTTTGGAATCATTAATTTTCTCTTTCAAATATTCCCTTTTTCTACCTAATAGTTTTTTTTCTTTTGATATTACTCATTTTTTTTCTAAATATCATTAATCCATCTCATGCAACCAATTCATTCCAACTAGCTTTCGTTTCTTTACTAAGTCGTCGCATTCCTCATCAAACAATTTATTTTGCTCCTTTTTTAAATAACCTCCTGATGCTAAGAATTTCGTTGTTTCTCTTATAATCTTCCATTCTCTTGTTTATATTTTTCCTATTCGGTTGACACATTTTCATCTGAAGATTCCGTATTTAAAACCTGTTTGTAATTTTGATCTGACATTCTTTCCGCGGTTCATTATTTATCTCTTTTTTTTCAAAATGTTCAATGCCACCTTTATTGTTTGTTCCTCTCATAAGCGATAAATGTTCTGATTTTCATCGTGACCATATGACGATCCGAACTGCAGTGTTTTCCCCTAACCGACCTAACGTCGATGATGCTACTTTTCCAGCGTTTATCTACCCTTGAGCACAGTGCCCTTTATATCCCTCCTCATCACACTACCTATTATTCGAAATCTCTTACAATTTCTCTTGCTAGAACATGGAATTCCATTCCAACCTATGTCAGAGACTGCCACACTTTACCATCTTTCAGAAACAAATTGAAAATAAAATTATTAACAGAAACAACTTACTAATAATACTTTCAAAAATGTTTTTTCATTATTTAATAAAAATAGTTTTAAGATTTGTTAATATATTTACCTAATGCATTGTATAATAAGCGATAGATTAATTCATGATAGTGTATTACTTTCTTTGTATTTTTTCTTTCTTTTCTTTTTATGTATAGTAGATTCGAGTTGTTACTCCCTTCTGTATTCATTCTATCATTGATTTAATTTTAATTGTATTTCATTGTATTGTATTATTAGACATTATTTCATTATTATTCAATTTGATAGATACTTAATAGTTTAGTATGCCTATTATTGTAATTTTTTGTATTTATATGTAACATATGTTTGTCCTGGTGAGTGCAAGAGAAGGCCACGTGGCCTTAACTCCACCAGGCTAAATACATCTAAAAACAAAATCTAAAAAAAAATCTAATACTTGATCAATCTGATTTCGCGTTTTACCATGTGGAAAAATCCAGTTGTACGAAGTATTTATGAATTTCCTTTTGCTGGAATGTTTTGCTCTTAAAAATAAGATTCTTTGTTGTGGCAAAAGCGACTAATCTAACCCCATTATCGTTACTGTCTTCATCACAGAATTTGCCTATCGGTGGCCTGAAAATATCTTCCCTTCATACTATTTCATTAATCCCATAAAACAATGTTCATATTATATCGCGAAAGCCTATCAAATATGCTACTCATTCTAATTACTCATAGAACTTCTCCTTGATCTTGCCATCTTTTATTCTGTTGAACCAAATTACACTTACAATTAAAATCATATCTTTTAGAATTATGTATGATATTCTATCATTAAGAAACTTAACATCTCGGATAGCTGAGAGGATCCTCCTTTGGACTAAAAAAAAAAACCTTACCAAATTCTGCTCTCGTTGCACTCCCATAGTATAATATAAAGCTTCATAATTCCTGACTACGTTCTCCTGGTTATACAACATCGTGTAGAGAGACTATATCCACGGATGGTTTATCTAATTCCCGCGTTAATATTTCTAATGCCCCGCTACTGTAATATGTTCTAACATTGCATGTTCCTAGGATTTTGTCTTCTTCTTCTTTCTTCCCAGGATTAGGTTAATGCGACCTGTTCCGGTTTCAAGTCCATCGTTTCCTTGGCCGTCCCAAAGATATTTTTCCATGTGGTTTGTAGGCGTTGATCTTTTTGGGTAATCTTGTATTGTCCATTATGTCTAAATGTTCTTTCCATTGGTATTTGTGCTCGTCTAGTTTACCGAGTATTGAAAATATCTCCAGTTCATTTCTTATTGATTCAGTGTGTAATCTATCGATGCGTGTACATCCTTTTACGGATCTTAAAAATTTCATTTCAGGGGCTTGAATATGTGAGATATTTTTTTTTATAAATACCCAAAATTCAGATCCATATAAAAGAACAGGAACAGCCATAATTTTATAAAACCTGAGCTGAGTTTCTCTTCGAGTGTTTCTGAGGGTTCTACGTATGGTGCCACACATCATTTGATATCGGTTTAATTTATTGTGAATATCCCAATCGTAGCTGTATGTTATATCTTAACCAAGATAGTTAAAGTGTGCTATCTGTTCTATTATTTCTTCTTCGATTACTATTTTTGCTCTGACTGGCACATTGCTCTGAAAAGCCATAATTCTAGTTTTTTAAGTTGAGACTTTGAGATTATAATAGAGTCCTAATTGATTCAACATGTAAATGGTTCTTTGTAAATCATCCTCTGATGTCAGTATAATTACCAGATCGTGTGCATGCATTAAAATATTCATATGCATTCCTTTATTAATTTGATTTGTATTCCGATGGGACTTGATTTTTTTTCCATTTTCGTATAACCTTGTCAAAATAAATATTAAACAATGTAGGTGATAATGTACACCCTTGTCGAACACCTTGATTTATTAAAATTTCTTCACTGGAATAATTATCAAAATTAAGGATAATTTTCGTGCCATTATAAAGACTTTTTATTCCTTCTATAAGTTGAGCCGAGTACCCTCTTTCCTTCATTATTCCCCACAATTTTCTTCTTATCACCTTATCAAAGGTTTTTTCAAGATCTACGAAAGCTAAATATGTGGGTAAATTGAATTATAGTCTCTTTTCTATGTCTCCGTATAATCTGTCTCATAGCGGATATGTCACAGCAGGACCTTCCTTGCCTAAAACCGTTCTGTTCTTCTAAAAGCAATGCATCTGCTATTGCTTTTAATCTATTAAGTAATATCCCTGCACATAGTTTACGTGCAGATTTCAAAATACTGATTCCTCTATAAATACTTGTTTTATTTCTATCTCGTTTTTTAAAAATTGATATAACATTTGCAATGAGCCATGTTTTTGGAATTTCTTTGTTTATCCAACACATATTAGAGATGTTTAATAATCTTAATTTTAATAATAAACCTCCGTATTTCAAAAGTTTTGTATTTACGTCATCAGGCCCAGGTGATTTTCTGCATTTCAATTTTCTTATTGATGTTTAATTGCCATTTCCTGAAGTAGTGTGGCTGGAGATCCGAATGAGGGCTATTTTAAGTCTGGAAAATTTTACCCCAGTGGATACCATGCCTGCGTTTCTTGGCGATTGTGTTTTTACACTAGAAGATCGTCAATATTTCGACCAAGGTCTGGGGTTTTGTGGGGTTTTGTCTGTCCTTTATGAGTGACCTTTCTGTCAGAAGTAGGGGAATAGTTCTCAGGATCATTTAAGTACGCAAGCCACTCCACCGTCAAAAGTAAATATAGCAACGGCGGTATGCATGTTAGGCCTATGTTGCTTCTCACAATTAACCACTTTTTTTTCTTTTAATCTTTATTACATTTACTTACAATATGTCTTAGCCTATATTTATGACTTGAATCTATTAGCAGTAATCTTAATAAGGCAGCACAAGGAATGTAGTAGTTCTAAACGCCTGAAAAATTGTTTGGTTGTTAAGTAGGACAAACTGTGGGCAGTGATCGAAGTACAACAGATTATAACTGTAAAGTAAACCCTCTACTCATATCCGGCGAAATAACAGGTCGAGATGTGAGATGAGATGATGCCTGTACGAAAATGACGACTGATCAGGCCTGTTACACTGTCACAGGGGCAGATGAAATGCAGTGGAACGAAATGCATGACATGAGTATGGAGAAGGGATGGCATGAAGTCTTTGGCAGAGGTAAACTAGAGGAACTCGAGAAAAATCTGCCCTGACAATTATTTACCGACGACGAGTCCTACATGGATATTACGGCATAATAATTTCTTAAGAAGGTCCACCGCTGTGGTCTCGGGGTAGCGTGCTGCCTTGGCACGCAGCGGCACCGGGTTCGATCCCCAGTCGGGACAGTTTTTCTGGGTGAGGTTTTTATAGGGGTTTTTCCTCACCTGTAAGACAAATGTCAGGAAAACTTTAAGGCCCAAACGGTCCCCGAAATCATATGGCCATCGCAATCATCATCAATCATATTTATCTTAGGTTAAGCTTCGGATTAGGGACTCTCCTGGCGCACCACTATCATCATCATCACCCATCATATCATCGGGTCAACGTAACCCCGCCTTCCAGGCGCCCCAATCTCAGAAGTGGGTTACAAGTACGCCATGCCAGGAGAGAAACCAGGAATGTGGAAAGACAAACCTGGGGCATTTGAATAAATAAAATAATTTCTTAAGGAAAAAAAAGTGAAAACATTCAAACATCTAGGATCATTCATTAGAATATATGTCGTCGCCTTCGATAGTTTTAAACTATCGTTTCCGCCATCATGTCGTTGCGTTTCTCACGACATCTTGGCAGCACAAACTCTAATATAGACGAGGACCATGGAAGTCTAGTTTTAAGAATTATCCTAGATACAAATTCGTAAAACTCCAAAGCGGGACAGACCTACCATTCAGATGCTTAGCCTCACATTCACATGTGTAATCATAAAGATAGACGATCATGTAGCCAGTATAGGGGTGAAATGCAGTTAGAATGGCGGTCCCACGATAACTATTAACGTATCGAGAACATACACATGAATAAATTAAATAACGTCAAGTAGGAAATCCATATTTCTATTCAATTCAATGTCTCCTGTTTTCTTGCCTTATCTTTAGGGATCAAAATATTAAAAATTGTAAATGTACCTTTCCTATGGTAATTTTAGGGCGCGACGAAAAGTGATTTTAAGTTATCAAAGTATGTGTATTTTTCAGTGTTGTTTTATAATTTCCTAAATTTTTGTAATACGTTTTAGTGTACATATGCTGGAATATGATAGGCGTTTTCAAAACTACGATCTGTGGTATCAATTCTACGTCACAAATATTTCAGTTTCTTTCTATAGTATACCTAGTTCGGTCGTGCACATGGTGGTGGTTGGTTCAACTATTTACGTAAATATTTTCGCCCCACTTTGTTTTGATTTATTATGAAACACCTGTACACAAGTGGAAAAACCTGGAAGGTACGCAAACAAGTACATTTATCAGCAGTGTTGGGTTTCCTCCAAAACTTTATCATACCATCTGATCCGAAGAGATTTAGTTTGCTTTCATCGGACCAAATTACACGATCCCAAAACTCCTGTGACCCCATGCTCTTTTGCAAACAGTAATCTTGCAGCACAATTTTTTTTTCTCTTACATATGGCCTTTTTCGCGGTCTGCGGCCATGATAATTATGCGACCACAGCACACGATGAACAGTCTGATTGCTCATTTGTTTTCCGGATACTTCTTCCATCATGGACCTAATTCCAGGGACACTAATCCGAGGATGTGCTCTAACATGTCTGAATATAAAACGTTCTTCTCTTTCATGTATTATTTTTTCTCTACTTTTACGCTGAACATTTTCAATGGTACCTTCATACTTGAACATGTTAACTATGTACGGTACAGTTGCATGTAATTTCCCCACTATATTGCCTATTTCCCTCAGTGCTTTACCTCTTAAAGCAAGGTTGACAATAGTTCTCCTTAAGTCTGAACTGAACGGTAATCTATTCTCCATTGTGTATACAAATTAAGCAAGTACATCAATGCTATGAAACAACCCTCTCTACTCGTTCACTTGAGTAGATAGCGCAACACATGTTTACAAACACACAATGGATAGAGACAGCATTCTTTGGAGTGTATGAATAAGACTTTTGCATTCCAGTTCCATCCATGTTGCTATGCTAAAGTAATGATTGAATTTGACAATTAATTTAAACGTGCTACAATAAAAAATTGTCATATATTTCCGTAATACAGCTAATACCATTATGCGGCCTAGTATAAATTGTAAAACTTAAATAGGCCTAAAATTAACAAAAATATATGCTGCATAAATACGATTCTTACTAACTGTATATATAACTTACCAAGTGAAAAAGGTACCGTGGGGGTAAGAGACCCCTAACATCCGTAGTGGAGGAACTGACATATAATAATAATCGAAATGTATCTATTTTAATATCGATTTCTTAATTTTATTGGTCATTAAAATTAATTATGACAGTGACAATGCTGTTTAAGTCTAAATAGTCTCCATTGACATAAAAGTTGAGAAAGGGCGAAAAATAGAATACTAAATATATATGCGTTTAATTACAAGAGTAGAGTCGAATTAATAAGTCTCGTGGTAAATAATTACCCGGGTAATGCTGGGCAATCAACAAGTATCAAAATGTAGTGGAAATAAATAATGGTAATTTTATTTGGTGAGAGTTAACAAAAATACCACACGATTATTATCAGCTTTCTGTAGAATTTCGGTTCATATATCTTGACGTACAGTGATATAAATACACAAGTTTGAGATTATATGTGTGGAAAATGGCTGTATGTGGAGTGAATTAATCAGAGTATGTAGCTGACATCGAGTCAGACAGCTAGACACTGAGAAATTATCATGAGGTGTCAAACGTTAATTTCTCTAGCGAGTGCAGTGCTAATTTAATCTCAGCAGGTGCCATTACAGACCTTCATTTACTCATCACGGTCGGACAGTGTTCACACACTCGATATATTGTTAATGCTATTCCGTTATAATTAAAGTCACGTCTTCACCTCTTACGGATCAGTGAACTTCATTATAAATTCATAGAGACCATGATAAGATATCTGTACTTGTTTGCGTACCTTCCAGGTTTTCCCCACTTGTGTATAGGTGTTTCATAATAAATCGAAACAAAGTGGGAAGAAAATATTTACGCATGTTCACACACAATCTCTCCTTCTCGTCTCTCTCTCTCTCTCTCCTCTCTCTCTCTCTCTCTCTATTCTGTCCATTTCTTCCTCTCATCTCCCCTCTCTCTCTCTCTCTCTCTCTCTCTCTCTCTCTATATCTATAATATATATATATATATATATATATCTCCATCCATCCATCCATAGTAATTCTGCCCGAGGACAGGTCTTTCATTGCAATCACAGCATTTTCATGCTATGCTTGCAGCTTTACCAGGGAATTGTAGATGTGGTAGCTTCCCGTTGCTTTCCACACCGGTGAAGATTGATGATGATGAGCCATATGATTTCGGGGACCGTTTGGGCCTTAACGTTTTCCTGTCATTTGTCTTACAGGTGAGGAAAAACCCCGATAAAAACCTCACCGAGAAAAACTACCCCGACCGGGGATCGAACTCGGGCCCGCTGCGTGACAAGGCAGTACGCTACCTCGAGACCACAGCGGTGGACATATAATATATTATATATATATATATATATATTATATATATATTATATATATATATATTTCTTCTTCTTTCCAGGATTAGGTCAATGCGAGCTGTTTCGATCTCAAGTCCGTCGTTTCCTTGGCCTTCCCAAATATATTTTTCCATGCGATTTGTAGGTGTTGATCGTTTTAGGTAATCTTGTATTGTCTATTCTGTCTAAATGTTCTGTCCATTGGTATTTGGGCACTTCTAGTTTGTCGAGTATTGAACGTATCTCCAGTTCATTTCTTATTGATTCATTGTGTAATCTATCAATGCGTGTACATCCTTTTACGGATCTTAAAAATTTCATTTCGGTGGCTTGAAAGTGTGAGATATTTTGTTTTTGTAAGTACCCAAGATTCAGATCCATATAAAAGAACAGGAACAGCCATAAATTTATAAAACCAGAATGAGTTTCTCTTCGAGTCTATATATATATATCCACATCTTTCTGAATAACTCTCTATCTCTCTCTTTCTCTCTTTCTATTTCTCTCTTTTTATTTCCCTCTTTCTTCCCTCTCTCTCTCTCTCTCTCTGTCTCTCTGTCTCTCTGTCTGTCTCTCTGTCTCTGTCTATCTTCTGTCCTCTCTCTCTCTCTCTCTCTCTCTCTCTCTCTCTCTTCTCTCTCTCCCGTTTTGGAATTTACCAATATTTTAAGTCAGGAGCTGGCAGTCAGTAGTATCTTTCAAGCAAAAATTGACATTTAATAACGCAGTACATTAGTGTTCCTTTCTTTACATAATGCCACGAGTTATTCCATAAATTAGTAATTATTTATACAGCTATTTATAACTAAGAGAGTGTTTAAAACTACTGTGTTTATTTCTAATTGTTCACGTTAATGGTATCTAATAGTTATAGTAAATAGTATCTAGTAGTATGCATAGATGAAGTGTATGAAAGCAGTAGGTATTTCATACTCAGCACATATCATGAAGGAATGTAAAATAACTTACCTTCATTTAGACGCTGAGCGGGCGTGTTGTTCCGAGAGTGATGGGACATGCTTCAAAATTTTAATCATCACCCTTACCTCACAGTGAACTACGAAACATTAAAATATAAAAGTAATTAAACTGAATAAGAAGAGGAAATTTTATTACCGTATAAAACAAATATTTAACATAAATTGAATACGCCTGAAATAATCTACAGATGTGACATCATGGACTGTTCCTTAATTCTCAGGTAGTAAGCCATTGTATTGCTTGCAATTCCCCGTGCCCCCCTACGTCACTGCTTTCATTCTTCTCGTCTGTGGACTATATCTATATTTTATTACTATACCTATCTATTTGAATGTTGTAAATAAATATATTTGAATGATCATTAGAAAAAGTGTAAAAACCTTGTAAATGCTAGTAAATTACTTTAAAAAGGAAACCACAAGTATACAATTTGACACGAGTTTAATGAAACGTTTTAAAACACGTGTCACACATTGGAAAGTGGAACCGGAAAACATTTCTATTATTTTTGCCAATTCTCTGTAAATATACGTTTATACACATGTTTTAAACCACAAGTATACTTATAATGATGTAGTACAATATTTTAACCGTGTAAAACACTTAATGACGCCAATGGACTTTGATATTTAGATATGCAAAAACACCCCAATTAATCAAAATCAAATTACAAAAGTAATTTATCATTAATTTATTTGTACTGTGAAAATGCTTACCTTCAGCACGTATTACGATTGAATGAAGAGCGCATACCAAGAAGAATGTATAATTATAAACCAAAAGGGAGAAGATTGTAAGGAAGACCATTGAAGAGATGGAAGGACCAATACGACCTATAATGAGATCGGAACAGGCCATTGGGCTTAATCCTTGTTGTTGATGACGTTGATGATTTTTTGTCCGAACGATACATTAAATTCTCGTTATTTTAAAATAATTTACTTTTTTGTGCTAGGCCAGTGAAATACTTGGCTGCACAGGGTGTCTACGAAGTCCTCCTACCAGAACAAAGTAACTTAGCTCGTAAACTATTTGAGATAGAGACATGCGGTTTTTTGCAACGTATTCGACATCTCTCGAAGTTTTGTTTACATTGTGATTTAAATAACAATGACGACACCACAGGAAACGGCTCAGTGTATATGGTGGCATCCTGAGTCTGGTAAATCACCAGTAACTGTTCAGCCAAATTTCCGCCGGATATGTGGAAGACATCCTCCATCCATAATTAGATGGGCCGAGAAATTTCTAGCGACTGGCAGTCTAATGGAGTTGCTACATAGTGGTTGACCTGGTGTGAGCCAAGAAAACTATCGACAATGTGCAACTTGCACTTCAACTCAGACCTCAAAAATCGGTTCGTCGTGCTTCACGAGAACTGCATTTACCAAAATCAACCATTCATAAAGTCCTCCATAAGCGGCTACTTCTTCAGACCTATAAAGTGCACATTACGCAACCGTTGCTGACAATTGACTTCCCACGGCGTGCTGAATTTGCTGATTCCATGCTGAACGCAATTGACGAAGATCAAGCGACTTTCTTTGTGTCTGCACAAGTTAAGCGCTATAACATTCTGATATGGGAGTAATGGTGAATTACCGGATTCAGTATACCATCATACACATTGGGCCTTTTCCTGAGGTGTCGTCATTGTAGTTTAAATCACAATCTACAACAAATGTAAAGAAAACATTGAGAGATGTAGAATACGTTGCAAAAAACTGCATGTCTCTATCTCAAATAGTTCACGAGTAAGGTTACATTGTTTTGGTAGCTGGACTCTGTATAAGAGCAGATGAATTAACAAAATAGGAGTTTTTAAATGTATACGTCACATATACTCTCTTTCGGGTACGGTTATTTACTGATTTTTTTGTGAAATATTATTTATCAACAATAATTGAAATTGATGAGTTATTAAAAAAATAAAAACCCTTGGTGTAATTATTCATAATTTTAATATGTTAATATTATTATGTGCGTTTGTTTTAGTTATAAATCCAGAGTTAATTAAATGTTTATTCAAATTAACATTTCATCATAAAATATGTCAGTGTACTTCACAGTTTTGCTTTCCCCATTACTGGAATGGAAACCTCAGGGAATTAGGAGCTACAATTATCAAATTAAAAATTAATGCACACAGCAAACAAGATCCTTAATTGGAAATCTAATGGAAGAAGTGGAAGAGGCAGACCTAGAGAACGTTTTAATGGATGGAGTGAGGAGAAGTATGGAAGCTAGAGGTCTGAGGGAAGAAGATGCTCTAGACAGGAACCTCTGGTGACAAATCACTTTGGTTGAAGGAAAAACACTGTATTGTGGAATATTCCTAATTTAAAAAAAAATTAATGCCATTCCTGAAATCTGTACTTTAATGTCACTTTTTATGTTACATGTCATGGAGTCATTTCATAATATAAAAGTAATTAATCAATTGATTTATTGTTAACTTGATAAAAATCCATTATGTTTAGTAAGTAAATAAAATAAAACTGTTAAAATTTGATACGTTTTTCATTATTTATTTTAATACAAATTCGTTACAACTGTTTCAGTAATTTTGTACCTTCTTTAGACGAATCTACGAATACAAATGAATTTTGTATTATATAATATATAATTATATTATATCCATCCATCCATCCATAGCAATTCTGCCCGAGGGCAGGTGTATCACTGCAATCATAGTATTTTCTTGATATGCTTTTCAGCTTTACTAGGGAATTGTAGGTGTGGTAGCTTCCCGTTGCTTTCCACACCGGTGAAAGATGTTGATGATGATGATGATGATATGATAATGATAACGATGGCCATATTATTTCGGGGACTATTCGGGCATTACAGTTTTCCTGACATTTGTCTTACAGGTGAGAAAAAATCCCGATAAAAACCCCCACCCAGAAAAACTGCCCCGACCGGGGATCGAACCAGGGCCCGCTACGTGACAAGGCAGCACGCTATCTCGACACAACAGCGGTGGACATCATGTTATTTAATAACAAAATTAATTTGTATTCTTAGATTCGTCTGAAGAAAGTAAGTACAACTTACTGAAACAGCTGTAAGGAATTTGTAATAAAATAAATACGAAAATCGTATAAAACTTTGTTTTATTTTATATAATCACTAAATTGAAAATAATTTATATTTAAATGAATAACTACTATTATTTTATAAACACTTAAATTTATTTCATATTTTGATTTTATTATGCAGGGTAAAAATTATTTAAACCGACAAACTCTGGGAGGTTGTAGGTGGCACCAAAACAAATATTTTTCCCTAGTGTTATTTTTTCCTATGAGGATTATTTAAACCGGTAGAGGAAGATTTCTCTGGCGGCAAATTAATTAAACCAACAAACACTTTTGCATTTTTTATCACCAAGAGGCAACACATTAACACAACGCAATTACTTAAATTACAGTAGAGGTTCGAAAAATGCCTCCATTGACATGTAAACAATGGTTACACCGGCGGATCGTGTTTGTGTCTAACACGGGCAAAAACTCCAGGAGTATCGTATTTGCTCCTGCTGCTGCTACTATCCGGGAAACCAGATCCTCTTTTGATGGAAGAGGAGTTGTGTAAACAAGGTTGCGCAATCTCTCCCACACACAGAAAAAATTCGGGGATTCATATCTGGGGATCGAGCAGGCCATGGTACAGGACCACCTCTGCCAATCCACTTTTCTGAAAACAGTTGGTTCAAGAATCGACGCACACGACGACTGAAATGTGCCGGCGCCCATCATGTTGGAACCACACGCGTTGTCTTGTCGGGAGCGGTTCGTCGTCCGGCAATTCGGGCAATGCTCTGGCGATAAAATTTAATAGTGCCTGGTATTTAATGGCCTAGGTAGGATATATGGCCCAATTAAACAGTCCCCAACAACACCGGCCCACACATTAACGAAGAACCGCACTTGATGTGCGTGAGTAACTGTGGCATAAGGGTTATACTCACTCCAAACATGCGCATTGTGCATGTTGGAGACTCCGTCACGCCCGAACGTTGCTTCATCTGTAAACACAGAGGATGGAAATGTAGGATGCATTTGACACTGTTCCAGGTACCACTGCGAAAACTGTGCACTGGATGCATAATCAACTGGTTCCAGGTTGTGGACACGCTGTAAGTGAAATTGATGTAAGAATTGCTCATGAAGGACGTTTCTTACATTCGTCTGATTCGTTCCTATGTTACGCGCAATTGCACGAATGCTGATTGAAGGATCTCGCTCTACATGCTGCAGGACAACTTCCTCAAATCGCAGCGTTCTTATTGTGCGACGGCGTCCCTGTCCAGGTAATCTGCTAAATGACCCGGTCTCACGCAGACGTTGGTACACAGCAGTAAACGTCGTATGATGCGGGATACGGCGATTAGGATATTGTTGTTGATAAACTCGCTGTACAGCTCGTCCGTTGTGGTGCGCTATGTAGTACGCACCAACCATATCAGTGTACTCACTCCAGGTGTATCGCTCCATTAGTAAACAGATACAATTCACTACTGCACTGGTGGACAAAACAATTCCTACGATCAACAGCAGTTGCCATCATGACAACTGAAGAGCGTAATAGGCCCTCTACCGGTTTAAATTATCCTCATAGTAAAAAATGACATTAGGAAAAATGTTTGTTTTGTGTCCCCTACAACCTCCCAAATTTTGTCGGTTTAAATAATTTTCACTCTGTATTTCGGAGATCAACTTCTCAGAATATTTATATACATTAATATCAGAATTTTGAAATTTGAAAGATTGTAGTTATTTAATACCGGACTTGGTAATCTTGCGGCTAAGTTCCTTGTCTCCCGAGGGTTGCTGGTTCAAACCTGGCCAAGGTTCGATGTTTTTTATGATGGAAAATCCAAGTGACATGTCCTCGAGGAAAGACTTCAAGTCTTAGGCTCGCAAGCCTGAAAATGTTCGGACTCATAAAAGAACCCCATCCCTAAATTAGAGCTACTAAGCATATTTTATTCGGTATTTTCCACTCAAGCAATAACTTAGTTGTCTACTAGGTGTCTTTTTGAGGCAACGAGCTAATCACTTGTCACTTACCAACACATGTAGGAAAAAGCTTAAATAAATTACCTTCGTTAAGTGTCATTGGCAAGGGAACATCTTGCTCCACATGGGGATGTACGGTTTTAGGAATACATTTACCATAATTCTTTACAAATACCTAACTTCGATATAAATGTTGGTGTCACAATATTGTTTCCGCTCAATAAGGTCAGAGTTCAATATTTTTGAAAATAAATAAGTTATATTTTTATTTCGTATTGTTTCAAGATAATTCTCATTTATTGTAACATTGTATTTTGAAATATTTTAAATTTTCTTGCTTACTTTAAGAAGGAAATCTTTAAAATTTGTTTTTCTTACAATTCGGTGGGCATTTTTGTTTAGCAACTCCATCCCTATTCTGCCCATCAATAACTTGTATACTATGTATGTACTATATCATTTTTGCATAGGTCTATGTCACAAATTTATTGTGATGCATTGCCAACCGTCTATGAAATTCAGTAGCAAAGGTGAGACTCAGATCTTGGCTTGTATGGTAGAGGGTGATTCGTGAGCTGAGAACTTACGAGTAGGTGGGTACACTGGAACTTCCATATACGTTTCAACTTCGTTTCCTGATAGAATCGGCCTCTCGATACTTCCATTCGAAAGAAGTCAAAAATGATGTGCGTATTATACCTGCCCTCACATATATAAAAAGGTGTGAGATTCTGACGAGTCAGTAATAATTGCAAATATATCGCGAGAGCCGATCGCGCCCGTGTAACGGTTGAGTAGAAGTGATATAAGTGCGAAGATAAAGTTTTGTGAGTGAAGCCGTCAGCGAGTTACAAAATGTGAAAAAGAGACGCGAATAGCAGAAAATTATAAGTAGGTATACAGTTCAGGCGATAAGCCAGACGGGAAAACGTACTTTGGTCGAAAGAGTGACGACATTCACCCCCTACGACACTAACAGAAACCCAAACAAAGTTTATTTTACAACCAATTTTTATCAATAAATTATATACCCGAAGAAGCCCGTATCCTCCTAACTTTAAAAGAATTCCAGCTAAAATTATTGAACATCTTACCGGCGCGTAAATATACAACTGCCAAGAAACACGAAAATGAGTTTCACTGGAGGTAACTTTTTCCGGAGGTAAAATATTCCCCCATCCT
The DNA here is from genome assembly GCA_030220185.1 of Diploptera punctata. Classification (NCBI taxonomy): domain Eukaryota; kingdom Metazoa; phylum Arthropoda; class Insecta; order Blattodea; family Blaberidae; genus Diploptera; species Diploptera punctata. The sequence goes on from JASPKZ010007745.1 coordinate 491,199, forward strand.
ATTCTCACGGAATCCTCGCCAGAGAGGCACTTATGGTGAATTAAAGAGGGACATGGAAACTTCGTGTAGAAAATTCAGAGGGAAAATGCCCAGTAGGTAGACCAAGAATGATGTGGTAGAATAACATTAACAATTATTTGAGGGAAGTAGATTATACAAGGGATTATTAGAAAACAAAACTAGGAACGAAGAATAGAAACATTAGAAATGAAGTTTCTGAGTGTGGCTGGTTATATAATTATGGATCAAAGGCGAAGTGAGGATATACGAAGAAAAATGAATATATTCAAACTATTAGATAGAATTACACAATACACAGATGTATGGATGGACCACATCAATAGAATGGATAACAATAGAATTCCGGAACAGATACTTCATTATAAACCACTAGGACGAAGAAATGTTGGAAGACCCAGTAAAAGATGGATAGACCAATTCTAACATGAGATCGGAACAGACCAGCAGGTCTAATTCTTGATGCTGATGATTATTATTATTATTATTAGAAAACATTAGCTGAGGATAGGATACATGAAGAGTTTATGTCTCCGCAGCTATCAACCCACGGATTCGGGTGACAGTTATGTATACAATGTAGTATAGTGTAATAAATTATGAACATTTGGAGAATTTGTGTGAATATTTTAGAAGTTAAATTAGAGATATTCCATCTGTATCCTTCGCTACCGCTATCCACGACTATATTGATTTTTTTTAAAAATCAGTGAAGATTTTGTGATTTATATTATGACATGAAAAAAGATTGAAATTTGCCATTTATGTAATGATGGGCTTTAATGGGTTGATATTTTAGTATCTAGCGTTTTTCAGATATTTCACTGCCTCCAGAAATAAGGCAGGAATAGGAACTTGAGACCTGCACAAAGGTAATTACATGATCGCGTGTTCACATTGCACCGAATCGATTAGACCTCGCTGCTGTAACTACCGGTCGTTTAGCAACTCCCTCACCTCTAGAATGCGTTCCTTACATCCACTTTAATTATTCCATAATGTATCCGATCGATTCCAACATTCAATTGAGACGCTTACCTTCGAGCTCTTAATGTAAATTTGTGAGTTTGTGCGCTTACAGCGAGAATTCACTAAAAACCGCATCCCTCACATCCTGACTTCATTATGTTTATATTTAGTACAGCCTGTACCTGCAGTCTGGCAACATTACTCTACACCCTTAGACAAAAAAATGAGCCATCTCTTGAAAGCATATTTCTTCTAAGTCCTACTCGACACAGCGCTGGGTTCACACTAGTAAACTAGTCATAATTGTGCAGGCTCCGAGCTACTGCGTTATGTGGCATGTACTGAGTGAAGATACTCCTACGTACCTTGTTAGGTCAACGGTAAAGTATGCAGTCACTGTTTCTGTTAATGAAGGTCGCAGGGTCGCATCCTCAATTATGCAGTTCTTTTTTCGTGATATTTGTATTCAAATGATTCATGAATTAAATACATTTTATTTTGACAATTGAAATGATTCAATGTTAATGTCGTTATTGTAAAAATTATTTTACCACATTCAGGGTTTGTTGTAGGTGATGTCAATGTATTGATTTTAATAGAGTGATGCACACACGTTCTGCGCAAAAGCAACAGCCTCTAGAAAGTTTGTTTAAAATGAACTCTAATTGTCCTGCAGATGCAAGAAAGATGGCTTATGGGCACAAATTCAGGACGTCTGGAATGATCTAGCGAAAGTCCACGTGACTGTTGAAATTTGATTGCATCAATGCCCCGCAGATTAAGGCCGGTAATAGATGCTGAGGGTTCATACACCCGATATTAATTTTCTTAAAGTTTTCATTTTAGAAGATATTATTTTCTTTCCTCATTTACTTATTAGAAGAACGTTTTAATTTATGTTATTGTATGTGCATTAAAGCCATAAAACTCAAATATAAAATTAAATATGAAACTACACTGCTGAAAAAAATTAGGGGATATTGTAGAATAACCTATTAAGACTATGTTTTTAGGGACAGTATTAAATGCAATCACTTTCTATTACTCCAAAAGAATGTAAACAAGAGTTTGAAGTCATTACGTAACCTCTGTACTAACCAGATGTCAATGTGATCCTGATTAGGAATATGGCAAACAACAAAGCAACATTAACATGGGTGAAAATGTTTCTTTAGTATGGTGTATGGTCTCCTCGAACGGCCAGCACTACCTCACACCTGTGTGGCATTGATGCAATGAGGTTAGCAATGAGTTCTTGGGGATACGTAGCCACTCTTCCATAAGAGCAATGTGCAGCTCTGGAACAGTTGTGGGAGGTGCTGGTCTGCCTGCAATGCGCCTGCCTAATGCATCCCACACATGCTCAATCGGATTTAAGTCCGGGGAGGAAGCTGGCCATTGCATACGCTCGATACCCTCCACTTCCAGCATGTCGTCCACCAAGTGGGGTCGTCCATAAAAAGAAAAGAATCACCTATGACACCGGCATAAGGCACGATAAAAGGTCGGAGAATCTCATCTCTATACCTTACCGCAGTCAAAGTACCACCTTGGATGACGTAGAGGTCCGTACGTCCACCACTACTGACTCCTGCCCACACCATCAATCCACCACCACCATATGGGGATCTTTCACGTACAAAAGCTGGATTGTTTCGTGTCCCTTTTTCCCTCCAGATGAATACACGCCGACTATCACATTCCACGTTGAATCGCGACTCATCAGAAAAAAGAACTGATCTCCATTCGGCATGCCTCCACCCACGATGTTCCTCCGCCCAGTTTCTGCGATATCTACGGTGTTGTGGAGTTACTGGTACACACCATGGGCCTACGGGCATAGGAGACCACTTCCATGCAGTCGATTAGGGACAGTTTGAGTTGACACCCTGCGTCCTGTTGCTGTTTGAAGTTATTTCGCAGTTGAGTTGCATTCTGCTGTCTATTCCGACGGGCTGTTAACAAGAGGTAACGGTCATCCCTTGCTGTTGTTGCCCGTGGTCGACCTTGTCCGGCTCTTCTGTGAACAGTATCTGTTCTTTGAAAACGATTCCAAAGTCTGGAAATCACGCTTTGAGACACCCAATGGCTTGTGCCACCTCTTGTTCTGTCTGTTACAGCTTCCATCCTTCCATGGCCCTCCAAGCCACTGGTTCAGGTAAATCACATTGTCGAGGCATTACTGTCCCTAAGGCAAGTCATTCAACTGAAAACTGGACTGGATTTAAAAACAGCAACAAAACATTCACCCCCACACCACCCTTTCACATCAACAGTACAGACTCTGCCCTCTGGTGTGGTACCGAAGATACGTAACAACTTCAAACTCTTGTTTACATTATCTTGGAGTAATAGAACGTGATTGCAGCTAATACTATTCCAAAAAAATATAGTCTTAATAGGTTATTCTACAATATCCCCTAATTTTTTGAGCAGTGTATATTACAGGCGAAATGCTATCCTAAGATTCAGTAAAAAAAAAAATTAGAACGGGAATCGAACCCGTGAGGTTACGAACGCAGATATTGTGTGTTAAACGTCTCGACCACGGAAATACACAAAGGCAAGCTCTCTCTTTTATGTTACTTGAGTGTGCACTGCGTTAACTAGCAAACACACAGTACAATTACTGAATACGTGTTAATATGAATAAGGCTTCTGCGAGTGCTCACGAAGTTCCCCGATCGGTTGATAGAATCAAGAGATGACTCATTTTTTGTCTAAGGGTGTACATTAACATGTTATAGTTTGCAATGTGTTTCTTGCTACAAGAATTTCTAATAAACTATTACTTGGAAATGATTCATTACATTTTACTCTGTTGTATAAACAAAACTATAATACATCTAAAATTCGTTTTAAAGCACCGTTGAGATTATGTTAATAACTAGACAAAGGATCTTGAAACGATTTGAGGTGCGGCACCTTTCCAAAAATATAGCTGTTTTAATACCAATATTTCAATATATGTGTTTAAAAAAAGTTAAAGTGTTCCCACTAGAGGCCTCAGGTGGCCCTTGGGAGAGTAGGAGGTTAAGGTTCCCACTTTTTCTAGACAATCGGCGCTTGAAGTTAGCCGGGTTGACAGCCCTGCGTGATGGCCGCCTTTACTCCCAGAACAAGCGTCTGGTCTCATTTCAGTTAGAGGCTGAGTCGACCCCCAGGACCAAAGTGCCGCCAGATAGTTTGGGTCAGTTTGAAAATCCTGACCCTACTGGAACTCGAACCTTCTAACTTCCGGTTTGTAGCGCAGTGCCCTAACCACTACGCTACGGCGTGTCCCCTATATATGTATTTGATGGGATGAAATGAAGCGAAATGAAGCGAAATGAAAACAATTTGTTGCACAGATTACTATGTTTCGCCCTTTTATATCTCTTTGTTATGCTTCAACATCTTTTCTTCCATCTGCAAAGTAAATATTGCAATAAACTTAAGAACTATAAATTACGTCTTATGGACACTATAAAGAAGAAATATTTGGTGCAAAATTATATGCATATTATATAAAGTGAATTCATATAACTGGTGTAAACCTTAATTCAATTGTTTCAGCATCATCTTTTCTTTTGTACCTTTTTATATGATTTTCAGAATCTTTCCCCTCCGCTTTTTACGACTAAAATTTGCACCTTAAAAATCCTTTCCCTAGTAATAACATATAAAAATATAAAATCAGTACCTGATAAATCGTAAACCTCGTCTAAATAAAGTTCTGTTATAAAACTTCGTCAAAGTAGTTAAACTATGAAGGCCTTTCAAAACAATGTTTCACCTTTGCATTTAGAGTTGGTACAGTACCAGCGAGAGAGTACCAGTTTAAATGCAGAAGATTAAACATCGTTTTGTAATGCTAACATATTTTAACTACATGACGAAGTTTTGTAACAGAACTTTATTTTAGTTGAAGACGACTGATTTATCAGATATTAATTTCATATTTTAATATTTTATAATACATGTAACAGTGGATGATTCAATGGAAGAGAAACTCTGAAAGTTTAGCTTTACAAGTGTTCTATGTGGCTACCCTTTGTTACACGGCACACGTCTAAGCGATATTGAAGTTTGTCTCATACGCGGAGTAGCATATCCATGACAATAGTCGTAAATGCATGTATAATGCGTTTCTGAGCTCAACCAAGTTACTGGCAGTGGTGGTACGTACACTTTGTCTTTTATATACCCCCAAACAAAAAGGTCGCAAATCATCAGGTCGAGGAATCTAGGAGGTCACTGTAACAATGGTAAGTCACCTTCACCACAATGGCCAATCCAACGGCGAAGGAGTTGTGTGTTCAGGTAGTAACGCACTTCCATGAGCAAATGAGGCGGCGCCCCGTCAATTTGGACTATGAAGTAATTATAACCCTCTGTCAATTGTGGAAACAACCATTGTTCCAGCGTATCAAGGAATGATATACCGGTTAGTTTTCTCCGGAATGCACGTTGTACGGTAATAAAAGAAAATATCCTACCATAACACGCAGAATACATTTTATTTTATAGTAGCCATTTAAAAACAATTTTATATCAAAAATATGAGAAAATAAACGTTCAGAGGTTCCCTTTCATTTTATGTACTATTCGTTGCTGTAGGTATTATAGTTTGGTGTATACAACCGATTAAAATGAGAATAATTTGTAATTGCTCTATACTATTCTCTTTATTTTAGCTCCATGACAAATTCCATCCAGAATTGAGAGCCCCTCGATCTCTTTCTGGTCTTCCAGGTGTCCTTCCATGCTCTGGTTAACCTACCTCTTGCTATATGTACAATTGTCTCTGACGTCACGCAGGATATTTTTGATTCCATTCAAATATTTTTTCCACCCATTCACCTATTGCCTGAATTTTCAGCTGTTTTCATATTTCTTCATTTCTAATTTAATATTTCCTAGATGTATGTACAATCTTCTTTAGAATATTCCTTTCATCTATTTCTCAAGTTAGTTTAGTTTTAAGAGTAGCTATATGCTCTTGTTTCGGAAGTACAGGTAAAGATTTGTCGTATCACTTCTGTATATACGAGTATATGTATGTTTTTCCGTATTATATCATCCATAAATCACCCAGCCACTCTCATCTGAAAAAATAATCAGTCTATTTCTGAGGTGTCCAGGCTAAATTCTTATAATTACTTTCTTAAAATGCTGATAATATAAGAAAATGGAAATTTCAGTTAACCAGGAGTTGAGTATATTAAGCGAATTCCTTAGCAAGTCGAATCTATGGTCCAATTTGATGGTATATAATTATTTTTTTTTGCGCGATAGTGTGTTTTATTGTACGTACAGCAATGGCTACCTTGATCGAAAGTTCAACTTCCTACATTTTTGGGTTGCCAATCTAAATAACTATACGAGCAAGCATTCCTGATTTATCAGTCGCGATTCATAAATCCCTTAAACCTAAATGCCTCGTTGCAACACACGAAATTCAAATGTCGGTCCAAAAATGCGTCACAATATTAATTTGTGTAATATAATACCAGTCACGTATTGTGGCTGAGGGATGGTAAGGCAGCATACCCTGGTGTAGAACAAAGGTCTTCGCGCTGATTCGAATCTCCATGAGGAAAGGAATTTGGTTGAGGAATTTCGGCGAGTGTTTGGGACCGGTGTCCACCAAACACCATGAGAAATTTTGTTAACTGTAATAAGTTGTGGCTCCAGGTTAAAAAAATTAGCTACAACGTCTGCGAGACCCGACATGCGATCACAAGCCCCTTTATACTGCACAGGATTTGATATCGTCCAATCCTGTGATTTTGACAATTGTGGATATGAGGCCAATTGACGGCTGATAGGCCAGGATTCCTATAGCTTTATTGCGCCATTTAGTATAAATGAATCTATTGCAAATATAGAAGATCACCATAATCATACCAATGCCATCGACTTGGTACATTATATTAACAGTTTCACGTTGCTAAAAAATGTAAAAATAAAATCCAAAATAATTTAGAACCAATACTTACAGAGATTATCTGCCTTGATTACCATTATTTGTCATCTACTGTGGTGGATCTTGCATTTGTTGCTGAAACTGAAAGGAGCTACAAACATCTGTTCAGAATAACAACTTCAAGGTGTTTTTTAAACAAGTTCGCCTCTTGATTATTCCATGATTTCGTTTCATTTTCTAGTCTCAATATAATCATTTTATCACATGAAAGGAAGAAGAAGATATATGTATATATATTTTTTGTGGGAAATACCCTATACCTAGCTAAATTGTTTTGGATGATGACATTTTAGAACGAATAAACAAATTTAATTATTTGGGTTATAATTTAACATTTCAAGGTGAAGCTGATATATAAAAAAAAATCATAAATTTTACTAAAACAACGGGGATAATTAACAGTATAATGAAACCATCTTTAGTACAGAAGAACACGAGATTATGGCTTTATAAGGTTCTCGCAAGACCAGCCAGTACTAAGATATGGTAGTGAAGCATAGACAATACGAAGAAGAGATGAAAGTCGAAACAGCAAATGAGATGTGATTTATGCGCCGTACAGCAGCTATACAAAGTGGGACCATAAAAGAAATGAGGACATTATGGAAGAGTTGGATGTAGAACCCATTCTTCACCATATACAAAACTACCAGAACAACTGGAAAGCCCATTTTCAACGAATGCCATCTCATAGAATTCCAAAAGCCATGATTCGTTATTGCCCCCATGGCAAAAGATTGCTGTGACGTCCAAAAAAGCGCTGGATGGAAAATTTCTCTTTGAGTGCGTAACAGGCTACACGGCCTAATACTTGCATGGATGATGATGATGATGAATATAATCTATTTTTTCTGTTAGCTTTATGGTCAGCCTGTCCCAACTCTGAGCCCAGGTTCGAATTCTGGCGGTTCAGGAGGGACATTGGTGTTGAACCGTATCGGAGTTTAAAGTTTTTCTCGGGTTTCTCACCCACATGCCTCACTTTTCTTTCGTTCCCTGTCATGGCATTTTAAATTCACTTATACATTTCACATCACCCTTCACCACCTCATCGAGGAAAAATAGTCCGCTGTAGCAAACTACAGATGTTTAAAATATGTAATTCTATTCCAACCGAGGGGGGTACATTCATGTACTTCTTAACGAATCTGAACATATATGACAACGTGGGTCATTAAATGGCCAAAGAAAGGATTGTAACCTTCCTTGAGGCCGTGGGCCCAACCCAGAAAATTACGATATGGAGTCATGTGTGAATGCTGGATGTGTTGATACCGGGAACACCATAAGACTACATAATACTGTAGAATATATTTAATTTCCATTAATTCATAACAAACAACGATGGGTCCTATAATACAATCAGCCTACACAAGGTATGTTAACACCGAGCAACAAAAAATAAACTTTTTGTTTTGTCTGAAAAAGAAAAACATGTCATTCAGATAGTATTTTTTCTTCTGAATTAAAATATGATATCCGTTTTTTTCCATCACGCAAGATTTCCGAGAGACAGGAATTTATAATTTCAAACACTTCAATATTTTCTACATTCGTAACTAGACGATTATCGAATATTCGAACTCACCGAGAAAGTAAAAAATGACGTTTTTCTGCTATATTTCGCCTGTGGAGCCTCCCGTTTGATGGCCCAACAATAATCGGCCAGCATATTTGGATTCCATTTGCCTTGATATCTCTTTTCCATAGCTGAAACCTCCTGAGGTAGCTCATTTGGTTTTATTTTACAATAGACAAACGGACGAAAAAACGTTTATTAAAAAATAATAATTTAAATTCATTAATTGAAATTGATATAAAAACTGTGGGTGATGGAGAAATTCCGAGTACATATTTGAAAACACAATAAAAAACTGCACTAAGTACAACTATTGGTACTCATGAGACAAAAATCATGTTGACGAGTGTAATCCGAGTCTATCGTTGTTCTTATATAATCAAATGGCCCGTTCTACATGTCAATAGCAATAAACATGTAGTAGTGTAGAGTAGCTCTAGTCACTCCAAACATGTGACATTGATAAAAGTTCATCAACGAACTCTGTTGTTTGCCAATGTCATAATTTCATTCCAACTCATCCCTGCCTGTTCAGCTTCATCCCTGATGTTATTACTCTATGTTGTCCTATTACTCTATGTTGTCCTAGGTCTTCCTCTTCGTCTTCTCATTCCCTCGGGGTTCCAATCAAATGCCATCTTTATGATAGCATTCTCTCTTCTTAACACATGACAAACTCATTTCCATTTTCTAAATTTAATTTTGATTCGTTCTTCTCATAATTTATTTATTTGTTATAATCTCTGGTCACCATATACCCAAGATATTTCTCAGGCAACGATTTACAAAGATTTAGTATTTATTTCAAATTTGTTTTGTAGCCTACCAAGTTTCAAAGCCATAATAAAATCTATTTCACATTTAAATTAAATAATCATAGTTTAAGTTATAAGGAGATTTAATCAGCATATAATATTTCCTAATTCCTCTGAAAAAAATATACACTGTGTCCACAAATATTGTATTATTCTTTAAACTACTACTACGTCGCTTTGGATAATTGTATCTAAATGAAATTGGTGACAGTCAAGAGAAACTCAAAACGTTTTGTTCATGCTAATAATGTCAACTATGAAGAATAATGGACAACAATACAGAAACTAAAATAAATATTAATCATGTTTTTTGTGGTCGATATGGGTTCATTGTTGGATATTTAGCAGACAGCGATGCTTGCAGCGTCACTCATGGCGGATACATTCAATGTCGATGAGGTATAGAAAAAACTTTTTGTGTTTCTGTTTTGATTGTCGCTAATTTCATTTAGATACGATTATCCAAAGCGAACTAGTAGTAGTTTAAATTAACATCATCAACAATCACGGATTAAGCCCATGTGGCGTGTTCCGGTCTCATAGATTCTCATTAAAAAATTTGAATCCATCTCTTTTTCGGTCTACCAATATTCCTGTCTCCTGTTGGTTTGTAATTAAGTATAGTTTTTGGAATCCGGTCATCTTTCATTCTTTGAACATGTTCTTTCCATTTTTTCTAGATTATTTTATTTTAACTAAAAGTTTAAAAATACTTAGCTCATTTCTAATATCTTCACTTCTTTTATCTAGAAGTTTGCATCCAGCCACACTTCTCGGAGATATAATTTTAACTGCTTCTATGATCTTCTTTTCTCTTTTAGCTAAAACCCAAAATTCACTACCATAAAATAGTAAGGGGACTGCCACTGCTTTATAAAAAATTAGTTTTGTTTCTATTCTTGTGTTTTTAAACATATTTTAATTGTGCCACATATATAATTAAATTTATTAAGATTGTTAAACAGTTTAAAGTATGTTATTATATTTGTGGACACGATGTATTACTTTCAAAACGTTAAGATAAGTAATAACTGATTATTTTTAACTTTTATAGGAATTAATCACTATGAGGTTTAATAACTGATTAGTTCAATCACTTTACTCTCGATGTAGTTTTAACAGTAAACGTCTCGCTTCGTCTTTATTCTTCTTCAATACTTTATTTTATATTTCCCTGTACTAGTAACAAATCCACGTCATTCTATGAATATCATTTAATTTCACTAATGCCGCCATATTTCTGTTACCGTTCAGTTCTACCAGTACTACTTGATGCCATTTAACTTACGTAAATTTCCTTCATTGGGTGTATTAATATCGTATATCCGGAAGCATTATACATTTGTGATTTCGTCATGTAGCTGTCAGTGGCGTGTATTGGATATTTGTTTTAGGGTAAGGAATTTGGAAGTAAATGCCAGAAACTTTTTTTTTTACTGAAATATCGTATATTCCGTTTCGAAAATCGTGGAGAGGAAATGAGTTCCTTTTGGATTTTGACACTTACTCCCTTTTCAATTTAATTTCGTCTAAAAGTTTAATTACCGTATATATATATATATATATATTACATAGCTGTATTTTACTGAATAAAATGGAATTATCGGAAAACAGAAAATTTACTTGTCGACATTTTTCACAATCAAATGTTCTAAAAATAATAATCAGTCTAAATTACTGAATCTATAATTTATTTGACACAGCCTACAGTGTCAAAAATTTGTACGTGCATTTGTCTGTGTTTTGTTTTGGTGTCAAAAGTTTCACCTGAAGTTCGTTTTTTTTGTTCAAATTCTTCCCGTTTGTTTTCTAGGATTTTTAAAAATTATTTTAATCTACTTATGCAGTAATCAATATCGTGAAATTTTGCTTGCAGTATGTCAAATAAACTGTCAGTTACAAGGAAAATATTAACAGACATATTAAATATAAAATTGAAATCAAATCTTGCAGTGTGATTAAAACTCCATGTGTAACAATATAGGCTTCCTGATCCCCATATTCTCGTCTGAATTCGTAATTTTTCCAAAGACAGAAATTAGCCCATCCCGATACTCGTGTACTATTCCAACCAAACTAGAATTGTAATTTTACCGCGTCGAAGACACTTTTGCCAACTGTTTCTTTATTTCTTCATCAAAAACCCTGTTCATTTGGTTGATTTTGAAAAGAATGCAGCTAGTCCGTTCAAAGTAAGAAATAAAATGTATTCTTTAATGATGGTCACGGATTAGAATAATACTAAATGAACGAAAATTGCTTTTGGAAAAGTGTTATTCACTTTCTATTGCACTCCATTCAACTGACTTGCCATCATAACTTTGTGCAATAAGTTCCTCTTCACATCCGAAATCATGAATCAGTTGAACCACTATCTTGTATATTGCATCGACTGTTTTATTATCAAAAACGTTAATGGATCCTAAAAATCGTTCATTTACTTGGCCACCGTCGATGACGTAAGGAAACACAGGAGACAGCTGAAAGAAATTACTTATATCTGTTGTCTCATCTAGAACAATGAAAATAAAATTTGATTCATTGATCTCCTTCTTTGATCAGTCCATTAATACGTTTGGTATGGACGGATTAGATCATGTATGGATTAAATTTGACATTCCTGTAAATGTCGTAGAATGTTCTAAATGGTGCTTTAGTTTCTTGTCATATTCACGTAGAGTAATTTTACGAGTTCAAAGTAATTGTATTATTGAAAGAGTCGTGTCATATCTGTACTCCGACAAAAAAACAAACTACATCGATGAAGCGCTTTTGCTATGACAATTTTTTTCTTACAAGATTTAGTTGCAAATCCCGATTTTTTTTTCTGATTGTCCAACATATGTTCAATTCTCGACTTACCGAAGATTTTTCATTTATAATGGAGATCAAATGATTTTTAGATAGACTACGCTTTTTAATGGCTTTAAATATGTTCCCATGTCGCAATAACCCGCAGGGTTCCATAGAGATCTATCGTTATTAAACAGAAAACATGTCCGACAATACAGTTTTTGTGCACGAGGACACCCTTTTAATCACTCGTTGCTATTGTAAATTTGCGACTTGAAACGCCCTACACCTTAGTTGTGATATTTAAGTCAGGAGTAATTTTGTCACTTTGTATTACTAGTTCCTCATCTTCAAACGCGCTCCAAGCAAAGTTACTTTTAGGTTAGCACATATTACACAGTCACATGCGCTTTGTCCACTGTCTTGCCCCGACAGATTGTGAGCTTCCACATTTTGAACACTGTTGTACGCAAGAAGCTGAAGTGCTTACCTTCCAACCATAACGCATATGTACATTCCATTATTAAAACGGTGTTAATATATTTTACCATAATAATATTATCTTAACATACTAATACTTCAATATAGACACGACAATTACTATTGTGAGAATTGTAGGACCACAAGCTTAATTAAAATGTAATAATTATGATTTAAAATAAGTTTCCACTACTCGCCAAGTCCCGCCCATTTCAAACTGCAGGACCACTCATAACTCAACGAAAATTTACGACGACACACGATCACATCCGAGCAACTTCTAGCTTATCGTGTATAGTCCACAGACGAAGAGAATGAAAGCTCGGGACGAAGGGGGGCACGGGGAATTGCAAGCGATACAATGGTATACTACCTGAGAATAAAGGAACACTCATGACGTATGAAATACCTACTGCTTTCATTCTCTTCGTCTGTGGACAATAGAGCAAGAGTGGTTTATAGCTGAGGAGCTGGATGGAACAAATCGACTACGCAAATAACGAGCAGATCACTAATATTATTTTAAATTGCATTGAAATTTTATTTTAATCAATACTGATTATTTCTATGATGTTTTTAATTATTTTTATTTTTAGTACTGGGTAAGCAATGCCTACCTTGCATCTATTGAATACACGCCACTGGTAGCTGTATTAGTTTCTGAAATATTCCTATATTTCGCGCCTTAACCAAGAGTTAAAGTTTCGGATATTTAATTGAATATGAAATCAGTATTATTGTATGACTTAAAACATTGAAACGTTAGATATAAGATAAACAGTTAAAATATGTATATTTTGACAGGTGCGGTCGCCCTCAACTGTGTTGAAATATTATATTTTAAATTTTATCTGGAGGCCTTTCGGAAGTTAACTTCCATCATCAGCATGTTGTGTACGACGATGCTGTGGACCCAAAGTGTCTGTAGAGTTGCTGCTACAGACACTTTGAGTATACATCGTCGTACACAACAACAACTAGTAGCAGAAGCTGATCCTGCTGATGATGGAAGTTAACTTCCGAAAGGCCTCCTGATAACATTTAAGTATAATATTTTAACACAGTTGAGGACGATGGCACCTGCCGAAAAGTACATATTTTAAGTCTTTATCTTATGACTATTCACCTAAGCGGAATTTGATATGAATTTGATTATTATTAGTAGTAGTAGTAGTAGTAGGACTTTATTAGACAAAAAGTAAGATATTTACAATATTATTTACAAATATGGGTCGCACGGGTAGTAAGCCGTACGTGCTGTTGACAGTCCGTTACAATAAAGTAATAATTGGTAATAGTATAAAGAAAAACAAAAAAAGAAAACAATAATATTACAATTACATAAAGAAAACACAATAATATTACAATTGCGTATTAATTCAATAGCATTATACATTAAATAAGTTATGTATAATTATTAATAATTAATGGTATTGCATTTTGATAACATATTTATTCATGAATGAGTGTTGTTCTTAATTCCGCGTTTTGTCCAGAAATTTAACCACGTTTATCCTATTTTCTGGATTTGCCAAAACCTCGCAGTATACCAATCTTTCCCGATTTGAATTTAGAAATCTTTCCGGCAATAATTGACGTCTCCAATATTCTAAATCATCACATTTTCCTAATATATGTATCTCGTCTTCAAAATTCCCGCACATTGGACATATTCGCACATCGTGATCGTCGCTAATTTTTAGAAATTTCCATGCCCCTAGCCTAAACCAACAAGCCCTGATCTCTCTTTAAATCCTAGGTTGAGTATATAAGATTCTTTTCCCCAGACGTGTTTTAGGTCTCTTTGTAAACACAGTGAGCGTTTTCCTGTACATTCGGCGAAAATATTTTGTTGGTTTATATCTAAGTACCTCTCCTACTTTTATCCACACGTTCTTGCGATTTTCAGTCCCTTTTTCCCATATCCAACCCATTCCCAATCTTTTGTAGATCTCTCCTAACCTCGTCTGCCCAAATTTTAACATCTATGTTTCTAATTTGGTGGTCGTAACAAATTGCTCTAAGCATTGTTTGTTCACCTTGGATTACCCGCAACCAATATTTGAGTACACGAATTTTGCAGTTTATGTCGTCCTGGAATGACCCAAATTCATATAAAATTCCACAGTTAGAAACGGCCTTACTACGTCCTGTAATATATTTTAGAAAATGCCTATATACCTTATTTAGTATTTCCGTTCTTTGGAAACCTCAAATCTAACTCTAACTTACATTAATAATTAATACATTCCACTGCAGATCCTATCTAATAATCCTTTAGACTATATTAATAAGAAAAATCTAGCATATAAAATCCCACTACCATAGTGCATTATTAGTATAAAATGGTAAAACCATGTATATAATATTAGTGTACACATTGTGTTTAATAAATATACATATAATTATTAGTATAAAACGTTACATCGCAAGTAAATAATCTACTCCAAGTGTCTGTTAGCAATATGAGATGACCTAGTTTAATAGAAAATTAAGAATTATTGTGTAAATCTAGACAACCGCCAATTGAAAAACAAATTAAAGAAAGAAAGAAAGTGGTGTTGAATAAGAAATACAGTTGATGAAACTGCAAAAAGAGATGAAATTTTATAATTTAATATTATAACTTTTTATTTTCAAAAACATACTCTATGTTAACCACAAAACCTAATAGAAAAGTGTGTATTGGTGGAATCTAAAGGACGCAAGGAAGATTGATAAATATCTTTGAAATTAACGGTTGACAATGAGTTAGATTCATTTGGTAAAAGTTGTACACAGGCAAAGACTTTTCGAAAAAAATAAAACTAAATGGAAGAGGTTCATTATGAATCTTTTCGCCAGTTAGAAACAAAATAATTAGGCGACGAAAAGTGACCTCATCGTCGATAATTTAAAGTATAAATAATCCATCGTCAATTGTAATCCTGATCCGTAACCACGATACATTGATGGCCCTCCATGACAGTATATTTACCCATAGCCTTGATGTATGTAAAGTTTCATTGCGGTGTCTATATTTACATAAGCCCCTTCGTAAATTGGTTCATTCCGGCATTAAATCATTTTAGTTAGATCAAACATAGTTCATAGGAAAATGCCTTTAAAAGTACAGTTTCTTGTATGTAAAATTAAATCTGGTGACTTCTGTCTACATGCCACAAAGACAGGAGCAAATTTTTGACACTTCTTTCCGATTCATCCTCGTTTTGAATAAGTTTTCGACAAGTTATCATGTACATGAAAGACGCATTGTCTTTCTGTGTTTTTCCCTCTCCCTCATTCTTGCCTCTACCTCTCTACCAGAAATATGTTCGATCTGTAGATATCAATATTCAACTTGTCACTGTCCAGACACTACTTCAGTTTTTGTCGTATCAGTAATATTTAAGTACGATAGCAATAGTTGAACTCTATCTGTTGTTCATATTGTAATTATTATTTCTGTGTTTCTTACCTCTATTCTCAAATCAACATAGCTTTAACTAAATCAATCTAACATAGGTTACCTTGACTACCGGTTCGGTGGCCCGGTTTTCATTCCGGGTATCGGAGAGGTAGAGGTCGTTCTTGATTCATCATTGTTAAAATGATTGTACGACTAGTCCTATAAAATCAGTACCGGTACCATTAACTCTATTGAACTTTGTACAGGTCAACCTACCTCCTCCGGGTGTTTGCCAAGTATCCTGGAGTCATTTATCCACATCTCCACGGGACCTCATTTCTTGCTAAAGAGTATATTTACTATACGTTGTTGTATATAATCAATTTGATATTATGATGATGATGATAATAGCTTTATTCTACCTGGCAGAATTAAGACCTTTAAGGCTTTATCTACCTCTCAACCAGGTAAAATTCAATTTGAAATAATTATTCGTACAAATAAGATACATTAAATATAAATTCTTACATAGTGTGCCTAAAATACATTATTAATTAAAATATAGATTGATGTACTCTATATTTAAGGGAAAGCATTAAAAATAGAAATATGAACATAAAACTAGGCCTACTAATAGAATAGAATGAAATTCATTGTTTGAAGGAGAACAGTTAATTATTCAATAACAACTAATTGCATAAGCTTTACTCAAAAGTGATAAGTAAGGCTAGGACTTTTATATACTTACTAGCTGGCCCAGCGAACGTCGTATCGCCTTTAAATATTTTACGTTAATTTTTCCTATGTTTAATAGTTATTTGCTATTCGGGCGGAAACAAATCCAACAAATCAAAGTTCATAAAAATCTGTCCAGCCGTTCTTGAGTTATAAATAGTGTAACTAATCCGACTTTGTTTTATATATATATATATATATATATAATATATATATATATAACGTCCCGGCCACGCGTTGCTGTGGCTAAGATATACGTTAAATTATGTTGTAATAAACTAAGTGAGAAATCTAAATCAGAAAATTTTTGTTTTACACAATTATTTAGTTCTGGTACGTTAACTACACCCGGTATAAATATGGGTGGTGGTTTTGTTGATTGAGATGAATTTATGTTGTCTGCATTCTCAGTATCATCCATAAGTGTATCATAAGGATTATGTACATTTATTGATGCAATATTTTGAGGAGGCTTGCTGATTTCATTATACTTTCGTTTTTTTTACGAACTTGTTGCCAGTTTGGATTCTCATCATCATCAGGAAGTCTCTGTATAGTAATATCATCTTGTGATATATTATAGTCATCTTGTTTTTCATTTAATTGAGGCATGGAGATTGTTTCTGTAATATCAGGCATATTATTATAACTAACAGACTTACTTATAGTTCCGTTATTCCGTTTCTTAGGACCTTCATATGTTTTTAAATCGGCATTCTTCTTCAATGTAAGATTTATGTCACATAGGCCTATACCAATTTGCGGAAATTCACTTGATATCTTATCATTCATGGTCTCTAGAACTGATTTGCCATATTGTTCAGTGTCCCTTCTCGGTCCAGTTAAATTTAAATTAAGTTGCTGTCTTTTAGCCAGATTACTTAAAACTAATACTTACACACGAAATTAATATTATTATCAATATATTGAAAATAAAATAAAGACTGAACACACTTAAATTATGAAATCATTAATATTTGTAATTCAATTGAAATTAGCGGTTGCAACAAAAAGCACAGCCACCTGGTTAAATAATGAACCAATTACCTTACACCGTCATCGGTTAGAATCGTATGGAACTGACAGATAATTATAACTCTTTGTTTAATAATAAACAAATAATTTGCAATAAAAATAATGCGACTATAAATTTAGTAATAAACAACCGTAGGTCGCAAGTTGGATCAAACAGCACACAGTGTGCAAAATTTTATTAAAATCGGTTCAGTAGTTTAGGATTGCATCACGGACAAACAACGTGACACGTAATTTTTATATTTTAAGATAGTTAAGATTGCAACATATTATAATGAGAAGTTAGACTCACGACTATCTTTTGTTTTTGTCATCATCAAGGCTTAGGTCCTCTGGCCCGTTCCGATTTAAAGGGATTTGGTACATTCATCTATCAAATGGTCTTCCTTGACTTCTAGATCCTGCGGGTCTGTAGTTTAAAATAATTTTATAATGTCTATCATCAGGCATTCTTAGAACATATTCGTTTCAATTTAATCTTTGTTTGACAATTTTATCCGCCAATTTAAAAATATGTAATTGATCTCTTATCCCAAAACTTCTTTTCTGGTCCATAAGAGTAGCGTGCCGTTGGCCTTAAAAATCTCATCTCCGCTGTCTCAATTTTTTTTCTATCTGTATGAGTCAAAGTCCAATTTTCACTGTCATAGATAATAGTAGGAACGGCCATGACTTAATAAAACTTCAGTTGAGTATCCTGAGTTGTTTTATTCTTTAGAGTTCTTCCTATTGCTGCACAAATTCTTTTATTCTTTATATTTATATCTTCGTTTTGGCAGTTTATATAAATTAAAACCCAAATAATATTGTAGGATTTCACTTGTTCGATGATATTATTTATCACAATTGTGCATCTGAGATGATTTTTTTCCTCGAAATGCCATTGATTTGGTTTTTGTTTCGCATGCAAACAGTTGAATAGTATAATGAGAAGTTAGACTTCTGACTGTCTTTTGTTTTGGTTTAACATACAAACAGTTGAATAATATGAACTATCTTACATTCCAATATTATTTTTTATTACATAAAAGTCCTAACCCTAGTGATAAGTGACACCTTTAGGGAGACGTTTCCAGGAGCTGGTTTGGTTACTATTAGATAAGTAGAATAAATTTAATCTGTTGTGAAGAGGTATTATTAGCAGACTCTTAACTTGTAATCTGGTGTCAAAATTATTACGAGATATTTAAACAATATTTAAGAAACTAACTAACTCTGAATTACATTAGTTATTAATAATTTCCACAGCAGGTCCTTTTAACCAATAACTTGTCTAATCTGGACGACAGGTAACTAGGAGTCCAAGAGTACAGAGGATTGAAAAGAAGCGAAAGAGAGAGTAATTTATGTTTGTCACACTACACAGGAACAAAAGGAATTATAATGAAGTATACGGAAATATTTCCATAACGGCGGATGTTGAAAATGAAACTATATGAAGCGTTATAAACACGCTGCAGCTCTGCGACAAGTCCAAGTTTATGTCGTTACGTACAGTGAAAGCTCCTTATTCGCGTTTTCATTATTCGCGGGTTAAAAATTGCGAAAAAGTTCCCATATTCGCGGCTAAATATTTCTTTATTCGCGGATCCAGTCGGTATATTAGAAGGATTAGTAGCCTTTATTAATCGATACTAGTAAAATTCATGGTGATTTTCCGTTGAGGTATTAGTTCACAGTAATATAATGTACGGTTAAAAACTATAATATAGTTACCTTGTAGGTCCTCTGTACAAAATTCTCACAACCAAGTCAGTGCTTCAACAAGGGTCAACAAGAACGGACCTAATGCATTCTGCTGATGATGGGACTAGTCCCGAAAGGCCTACAGAGTTTTAAAAGAACTTAAGTTGAGGAGACGGACCTACAAGGTAACTATATTATAGTTTTTAACCGTACATTATATTACTGTGAGCCTTTATTAATGCAACTTTTTTACTGAATGCACGTGTCAAGGCGGCTTTTAGATCGAGTGATTGAAATCTAATGGACAAATTAATTTCAAAGTAACACAAACCTATTTTCACTAAGCCTGAAGTTCGTAGTTAAATGCCACCGGCCGCTGTATTTCACGTGCCGCTATGTCCATTGATAAATGCCGCCCTCGCCACGATCGACGTTTTATTTCAACTTGTCATTCGTTGCAATAATTTTGATTGAATAACACGCGTCTCTTCTGCTTTATTGCCAATTTATAATGTCGAGTAAAAATACAATTTTTCAAAATCTCTCATTAATTGATTTTATTTTGATAATTTTTATTTCATTTTGGAACTTAGGAACGTATCCGCTATATATCCATACAAATTACCATTCCATATTCGCGGTTTATGAGTTCGCGGCATATTTTCGGAACATATCCGCCGCGAATAATTTATAATGTCATGATACTTGAAGCGTGGCAACACAAGTGTCTGTATAAAGGTTTGTTTTTATGAAACAGTAAAATAAATCTTTAAACGTCTTGGATAATGTAAAACAGAGAAAGATTTTTACACATGTTTTACTTGTGAGTACCAAGTTCAATTTGAGTTATAAATACTCCAAAATCCAGTAGCGAAGGATAAGGGATAATTATTATATTAACGTTTCGATGATTTAAGTATATCATAATACATAAGCAGTCTTTTTTGTCACATTAGGATGTTTTACAATTTGTTGGATTTAGATTTAGACCGAAACGTGAAGAGCAGAGAGATAGACTAAATATAACGAACCCAAGATCTCAGAGGAACAGTATTTCAGTTGGCAATTGTCAAAATTTTTCATACTTGCTGCTCATAATTCATACTAAATTAAATAGGAGTATGGAATGGTATGGGATGAAGTCCAATTAATATAAACAAAACAAACTTGTTTTTAAAACTTGGCTTTTACATAATCAGTAATTGCATTCATGTAATTAATTCCATACAACTATTACATTCCAATAAAATATGAATAACATTAAGAATTTGACAACTCAATTTTTTTATTTGAAATTTCTTACAACTCCTTAGTAAAAAATCAGTTGAATTCAGAAACATTCTCTTAACGCCATTCATATTTAAAGTATTAATTGGATACAATTTTTGTATCAATTTTATTTTTAGACTTTAAATCATATTTGTGTTACATGAGGGATAGTTAGTTATATAGCAATAGGCAATATATGTACGCACTGATGGGCACCCAATAGATCCCCTCAACCACACATTTTCGATACCTGTAGTTTGCCAATCAAACTATTTTACGTAACATGAGATGAGGTAAATGATGATATGAAATTAATGAATGGGAAACAAAACGGCATTAAGGGGAGGAGAGGGAAAAATGAGAATGTTCGTGGGATGAAATTAGGAAAACTGCAGAATCCCGAGAAAAGCCCGAAAAATCCCGGTTTAGTTCACCACTAAACCCCCTATGTAACCGCCAGGATTCGAACTACGGATCCCAGTCGGGGCAGCCGCACGCGTTACCCATGCCTGTACGGACTCAGCATGATGATACTAATTCTGATGTGACTTGTTCACCCAATCTTTGTGGATGTGCGCGTGCACAGTCACTCCATTAGGTATATTTCGAGTGTACATAATTGAGGTAGGCCTATAGTGGACAGTGAGTATTATCTGAACGCCCCATGCCATTAGCAAGTTGTAAGAGATCGTACATTACTTACCATACTGTGGCTGAAGCCTTGTTGAAAATCTGTGGTACATGATGGATTTCAGCGCTACCAAATGACTTTTATTCATTTTAATGAGCATAAAAAACGAGTCCACAGTTAAAAACTCTATAAATTTAAGAGCTTTTCAATAGCTTGCTCGTTAATATAATTACAAAGAGATAATTTTCCCCCATTATAACGTAACAAAGGTTTGATTGTTTAGTTTTTGTAGTTAACCGTGTGTGCAATAATAAAAGAGAAAATGCTGATAGGTTTTGTTATTTTAGCTGTAATAACTGTGAGCACACAATGTGATAGTTAAAAAATAACATGAATTTGTTTTATACAAGGGAAACACTATTTTATTTTCATTGTATATATCCATCCATCCATAGTAATTCTGCCCGAATGCAGGTCCTTCACTGCAATTATAGCATTTTCATGCTATGCTTGCAGCTTTACTAGGGAATTGTAGGTGTGGTAGCTTCCCGTTGCTTTCCACACCGGTGAAGGATGATGATGATGATAATGATAAGGATGACAATGATGATGGCCATATGATTTCGGGGACCGTTTGGGCCTTAAAGGTTTCCTGACATTTGTCTTACAGGTGAGGAAAAACCCCGATAAAAACCTCACCCAGAAAAACTGCCCCCACCGGGGATCGAGCCCGGGCCCGCTGCGTGACAAGGCAGCACGCTACCTCGAGACCACAGCGGTGGACATAGTGTGTGTATATATATATATATATATATACACACACACACACACACACACACACCACACACACCACTGTTCCAAAATGATGAGCGGGGTTTCATAGTTGTTTAATTTCCCTTACATGATGTATAAAATAATATGTTGCTGGAACAAGAAATATAAATTTTGAATAAGAATATCAGAAAATACAAAATTAAACACCCTATTGTTTGCAGATGACCAAATAATAATTGAAAATTCAGAAGATAATCTGCAGAAAGGTCTGTTTGAACTTAACACAATTACAGAAAAATATGGATTGTAGATATCTACAGAGAAAACGAAAATTATGGCATTTCAAGGTGTAGTTCCTGTCAGAAATAAAATTGTACTCGACAATAAAATTTTGGAGCAGATGAATAATTTTACATATCTAAGATGCAATATCTTATATGAAGAAGAAAAGGATGTAAATGCAAACAATATCTAAATTTTTAAGTATTTTAGGGTTAATAAATTGTATCTTCAAGCCACAGTTAGTCCAAGAACATTCAAGGTTGAAAGTGTATAAAACACTGGCTCTTCGAACTCTTTTGTATGGTAGCTAAGTATGGACGTTGAAACAGAAGGATATACAGAGACTTAGATCTGCTGAAATGAGATACCTTCGGAGGACTGCAGGATACACACTACTAGATCACAAAAAAAAGAAGACATCATAGAAGAATTACACATGGAACTTTGGAAAACAAAATTTCTGATTATAAATCAAGATAGATACAACATGTTCATGGAATGCAAGATCACAGGATACCCAAACAAATGTTAAGATATCAACCTGCAGGGAGAAGAAGACCAGGACGTCCACTCAAGACTTCTGGATGGATGGTGTTTTTCTTGAGGCCGAAACAGGTCAATAAATGGCCTAAATTCGTGAATGTACTATGATCATGATGACGATTATATATATATATAAAAATAAAACTTAAACGTGATTAAAGAGAAACTTTTCGAGTTCATAACATACTTTATAAGTGTTCGATGTGAGAATCTTTCGTTACACGGCACACATCTAGCCGATAGTCGAATTCCTCCCAAACCTTGGTCAGCATTTTTGGAGTAATGGATTCAGCAGCAGCAACAATCCTCCTTCTCAAGTATGCAAGATTGACGGGAAGTGGTGGTACATGCACGTGGTTCTTCTCATACCCCCCACAGGAAGAAATCACAAGGTTTGAGCTAGGGAGACCGAGGGGACTATCGGGAATAAATCATGTCATACGGACCGGAGCGTCCTATCAATCGTTGGGGAACATTATCGTTCAACCACTGGTTCATTTGGTATTGGTGGACGTCCTAGACTTTTCCTTTTAGAGATACATCCAGTTGTTCCTGCATATATCATCGACGGATACTCTTATCTGTCGGATGATCAATTCCAAATTGCTGTCCGAAAATTCGCTGCACTGCAACATTGGAACGAGACCTCGCAAATTGCAACACACAGAATGACTTCTGTACACGAGTCGCCATTTTCAAAAAATTAACTATGTGACGTAATAATGATAAACAAATTACCGCATACAGGATAAATGAAACTGTCAATTTTTATTTCATTATAACAAATAATCACGCATCCAATTTCGTTTGTAAAGCTATACCAACTACTTAAAACCCCGTCCAACATTTTGGAACACAGTGTATGTATATATATACATACACGATTTTCACCATATATATGCCGGCATATGAAAACAGCCAATGTAATAACTCACAGTATATTATTTTCAGTAAGATACTATAATAATTTGTTGTATATTATTCTCATTTTGGACGCTTTAGCATCTAATGCAGTGCCATTAGTAGTATGTCCTAGGACATATTCACTCAGAGCAAGCAAGTGGGGAAAAAACAATAAAAATATTAACGCAGGCATTCAGACGTCGTGATTCGGCACTCAAATAGTAATGGCGGTCGCGGCGGTGATGGTGGTGGTAATGGTGGTGCCGGCGGCGGTGATGATGAATATATAATCACTTATAACAATAATAATAATAATAATATAATATTTTTATTCTGGAACATTAAAGTCCATAAGCCTTCCCTTTTATTCAACCACGACATCCATGTGTGTGTGTGTATATATATATGTATGTAACAAAAATAAATGTTTTTTCAGGGTTCCGGAGTAGCTCAGATGGTTAGAGCGCTAAACATACCGAGTTTACTAACTCGGGTTCAAATCCCGACTCAGGTATTTATTTTTTCATGTCATATATATATATATATATATGTCCACCGCTGTGGTCTCGAGGTAGCGTGCTGCCTTCTCACGCAGCGGGCCCGGGTTCGATCCCCGGTCGGGGCAATTTTTCTGGGTGAGGTTTTTATCGGGGTCTTTCCTCACCTGTAAGACACATGTCAGGAAAACGTTAAGGCCCAAACGGTCCACGAAATCATATGGTCATCATCATCATCCTTATCATTATCATCATCATCCTTCACCAATGTGGAAATCAACGGGAAGCTACCACACGTACAATTCCCTAGTAAAGCTGCAAACATAGCACGAAACTGCTATGATTACAGTGAAGGACCTGCCTTCGGGCAGAATTACTATGGAAATATATATATATATATATATATACTTACACATACCGAGGCGCTTTCCATCTGGTTTTCTTACAAGAAATTTCCATATCCTTCTTTCATTCTCCATTCTTTTTCACATGTCTTGCCATCGCTGTCACGAAACTTGACTTTCTTATTATATCTGATTTCCCATAAAGAATACATATTTCATTTTTAAGTAGTTTTCACCTTTCACGTGATTTTATCTCTTAAGTCCAAAAATGTTCATAAGAATTTTATTTTAAAATACATGTAATATTTTTTTCCTCCCTCAATATAAGATTTAATTTTTCGTAATCATACAATATATTTTGTATATTTTTAGTTTCATTTTTTTTTTAGTTTTTTATAGAAGTTAGGATGACAAGAGACGTTATATTACTCATTCAAAATATCTCTGCAGGTGGAAGAATTACGAAGGTCTGTTTGTTGCTACACGTGACGTCTTATAGTGCAATGTACACTGTCAGCGTCCCACGTCCCATTCCCCTTTGCACTCATAGATAGCTGTGCCACGTGTTCTATTCCTGCATAAACACGACTGCAGTGCCCTCCGTCAACAACTGCGCTTACTGCTTAAACGGGTAATAATACCAATTAGCATGCGTTTCCAAGTTTCCACAGTTGAACTTACGTTTAATTTCTTTCTGCACTCATGCTTGTTGGTGTTCGTAATTATTGTTCCTAAAGTACTTAGGAAAACTTTTGGTCCAAAGAGAGATGAGCAGACAGGTGAATGGAGAAGACTACATAAAAATGAACTACATGGTCTTTATAGGAAATCAGATATAGGCCTAATAAGAACAGTTAAGTCTCGTAGACTGCGATGGGCAGGACATGTTGCACGTATGGGGAATGAAAGGGTTGCATGGAAGCGTCTTGTAAGAAAGCCAGAGGGAAAACGCCCAGTTGGTAGACCAAGAATGAGGTGGGACAACAACATTAACTATGATTTGAGGGATGTAGATTATAAGGGAATGATTGGAAAGCATTAGCTCAGGATAAGGATGTACGGAGAGCTTATGTCCGCGCGGTCATGAACCTACGGGTTCTTTAGTGCCAGTACGTAAGTAAGTAACATTTTTCAATTCAGCCATTATTCAAAATATTCTTATTTTGTTGATAAGTGCACATTCCAAATTAAATTTTCAGTGTTCTTAATGTTATTAATAGAATGTGTGTGTTGTAATTTTGTTTCTCCTGGCTATGGTATATTAATACTATTTAATTACCATATACCAATTCGTTGTACTCTCTTTTATTCTCTAAAAAATTGATGGC
This sequence comes from Diploptera punctata, assembly GCA_030220185.1. Lineage (NCBI taxonomy): Eukaryota > Metazoa > Arthropoda > Insecta > Blattodea > Blaberidae > Diploptera > Diploptera punctata. Next base: position 517,236 of record JASPKZ010007745.1, read on the forward strand.
ATGCTCTATTACAAAATTCAATAGTAGAGGAGATATTTCATCTCTTTCCTATAATCTGTTATCAATTTAAAGTATCTGAAAATTGTTTGCCTAGCTATTTACGTATATCATTTAGACACATTCGAATAAGTCCAACTTTTTAGGAATTCCGAATTCCGGCAGGTTACTATGCAACTTCTCCATGTGAATTGAATCGTATGGGTTTTTGAAGTGTACATGTAGTTGATGTAGAGTGGCGCATTATTCTCATTTATTTTCTAAAATATGCCTTAAATTATAACCTCATCTGTTATAGACCTATTTGCTCTAAATCCATATTGATGATCACCTATTACGCCGTCATAAGTGAGTAAGTTGTGGATACTATATTTTAGAATTTTGTATGAAGTTGAAAATAATAAGATGGCCCTGTAGTTGTTGCAATTAGTTTTTATCTGAAAATCGATTCTTTCTATTAATACGAATGTCACTTTTTCTCAAATCATACTAAGCAAAGGGTATATTTTGTCAATTAGTTTTTATTCCTCCCCTTCTATCAATACTGATGGGTTCCTGTCTTGACCTAAAGCTGTATACATCTATAATTTTTCTCTCGCCAATTGAACCTCTAATGCACTAGGCGTGACTAATATTTCTGCTTCTGTAAATAATATTCTTTAATATTGCGTCCTGATATAAATTTAATAACTGATTAAACTAAATGTAATTTTAAAAACATGTTAAAGGCACCCAGTAGGCCTACTTATTTGGGATAAAATTTTTTTTTTCTTTTTGCTTCACAAAATCAAGGAAGGTTTATTTTATCAATGTGTAAATATTATTTTGTCAATTTTGGACATTTAAACCCATAAAATTGATATTTAAAATGGCGTCTCTGTCTTCTGTTAATGTGTACTTTTTTTTTTATTTTCCCGTAACTTGTATTTTTTCATATTCTCTGAACCAATGAAAAATAGAATAATTTTTGGCATGAATATGCAGTTTAAATAGCTCTATCCATCCACAGTAATTCTGCCCGAAGGCAGGTCATTCCTGCAATTATAGCATTTTCATGATATGCTTGCAGCTTTACTAGGGAATTGTGTAGGTGTGGTAGCTTCCCGTTGCTTTCCACACCGGTGAAGGATGATGGTGATGATGATAATAAGGGTGATGATGATGATGGCCATATGATTTCGGGGACCGTTTGGGCCTTAACGTTTTCCTGACATTTGTCTTACAGGTGAGGAAAAACCCCGATAAAAACCTCACCCAGAAAAACTGCCCCGACCGGGATCGAACCCGGGCCTGCTGCGTGACAAGGCAGCACGCTACCTCGAGACCACAGCGGTGGACGAATAGCTCTATAACATACTAAATTTTGGAAACAATTAGATAAGTAGTTTTGAGAAAAGTGTACCTAAACCATACATTTAAGAAGTTGGATGTTTTATTTTCATTTTTTTTTGTATTTTAAATTACTCAAGAAGAAATGCGGTACGTCTAAAAGGTTAACCAGAGTGTGCTTATGTTTAGGAAGACTTGTTTAGTTCGTGACATAATTCACATGCACATAAGCTTAAGAATAATCTGAAAAGTAATGTTTGTTTGTTGCATATTTTTAAACCAATTTGCATGGAAAATAGTACCGGATTCGCTTAATATAATGAAATAAAGTTATTAACATCTTTAGCGGGTAATATGCTTCATGACCGCATGCGAATTGAAGATATCCACTCAGTTCTAAAGAACGCTGAAGTAATCACAGAAACCATCGAAACATACAATAATAATTGGCAAGAACACCTCCTTAGAATGCCAAACAATAGGCTACCTCTGAAGCTGTTCAACTACAGACCCACTGGACGAAGAGACCATGGACAACGTACGAAGAGATGGAGGGATCAATTTCTATCCTAAAGCGGAACAGGCCAGTGGCAAAATCCCCGATTATTATTGATGATGATGATAAAACATATTCCTGCTGATAAAGTAACCGGATTCCGAAACACCAACAAGTTAAAAAAGTTATAATCAAGTCGAGGACAACAGCACATTACAGATAGTCTACTAATTTTATAATTTATACACTGCGTCCCACTCCCAGCCGGGCCGGCTACGCACGGCTATGAAGTGTCTGCTTCGGGATGCCAATAGACTGCTCGGAACGTGCATTTCGGCCTGGCTGGGAGTGGAACACACGGTAAAGTGGACTCGGTATTTTAGTTTCCAGGCGGCATCAAAGGCAACTGTTTCCCTCTGGTTTAAAAAATACATTGTTACTACCAGGCAGAGCCGGGAAGTTGCTGTTGGAGGTTTCTAAGGCGCCGCGCCGCCGCTCCAATCACCTAAAAGTTAAAACAGTTTTCTGCCAATGATAGTGCATTCGAATTATAATTGACCAATAAAATGACGTTTCCATGTCAACTCCACGTAGATATAATTATCTTAACAGCGTTGCAACTTTTGTCTTCTGCAGTATTATTATAATGCAGTATGATAGTGCCAGTGAATAAAATGTGACAACGCCGCTTAATATGATAAATGCTTATCCGTCCAAAATAGACCTACCTAACCACAAAGCAAAAACTAAAATACTGAGTCCACTATACTAGCTCACAGGCACTATTAAGGTACAGACCGCGTGGATATAAGCTCTCGATACATTCCCCAGAGGAACATGTTTGTGTTTATTAACGGTTGTAATTTTTACGGTGGAAGATCGTTACTCTTTCTACCAGGATACTTTTTTCGTCCGGATTATCGCCATCGACTTTACCGGCATAGGTAATCCTTTCGGCAGCATTCCTATCGCCGAAGCTGCTCCACCACGACAGGTTAAAGATTCCATGGAAGTATAATTTTATGCAGTATGATATATTAATAATTAATGTATATTATATTATTTTATAAGCCTTATTCATTATTGCTGTTATAATATTGTCCGGGTTTCAAAGCTACGAGATTGAGGTGATGCAGCTCGCGTGGTGGGCAGGAGAATTACATTTGAAGTACTCACGGCTTCGATTCCCGTTCTACTTTTTTTAAAATCTGAATGTTAGAATAGCATTTCGCCTGTAATATAGTTTCATATTTCATTTTTTTATTTGAGTTTTATAGCTTTAATGCACACACAAAGCATACAAAAACATAAATTAAAACCTTTTTCTAATAAATAAATGAGGAAAGAAAGTAATATCTTCTAAAGTTAAAACTTTAACAAAAACAAAATCAATATCGGGTGTATAAACTCTCAGCATCTATAACTGCTCTCAATCTGCGGGGCATTGAGATTGCCTTGTGCCTATGTCTTTGTATGTGCGCTGAGACATGGTAAAACTCGATATGATTCTTTATAAACAAACCTTTTAGAAAATGTTGCTTATGCGCAGATGTCTGGGCATCACAGTCTATTGAATTCAATACATTGAAATTACTTAGAACAAACCCTGAATGTGGTAATTATGATTGTTACAATAACGACATTAACATTGATTTAATTCAAATGTCGAAATAAAATGTTTTTAATTCATAAAACATTTTAATACAAATATCACGAGAAAAAAACTGCATAATTGAGAACGCGAACCTGCGACCTTCATTAACAAAAACAGTGACTGCATGCTTTACCGCTGACCTAATAGGGCACGTAGGAGTGTCTTTAGTTCATGTCACATAACACAGTAGCTCAGGGACTACACAATTACGACTAGTTTCCTAGTTTGAACCTAGCGCTGTGCCGAGTAGGACTTACGAGAAATGTGCGTTCAAGAGATGACTCATTTTTTGTTTAAGTATGTACGTTTATATTCCTTTGCCACTGAATAAAATTATGCTTAAAGAATGTAATTGTGCACCAAACTCGGTTTTTTGCAAAAAACGCACTTACACTTCTTCACTTCTAACCGCCTATATTTTAAGCTATATTTTTGTGTTTTTTGTAATAAAAATAACCGCTAATACGTTCAAAGTTGTGAAAAAAGTTTTATTGTGTTGAAAGCTTCCTGTAAAACGCTCGAATGAAATTTGTGTTCGGCTTTAATGGCTACTTTCTGTTCAGTTGTAGCACAGAGAGATTGATATTGGATCCTTTAGGTTGCCTCATGTTTACATTCATTGAACCTTCGGAATGCTCAAATCTATCTCCTACAGACCATATATTATTAAACAAACTAGAGTTCGTTTATATTTTGCAATAATAATCTGTCGAAACAACGCAACATCCTAAAATATGTATACATCATTGCAACCGACTAAGTTGGTTCAGACACTATAGGCCTTACGATATCAATGGGGTAGTAGGCTTACAACCTTTCTATATAGGCTGCACGAGATTTCAGCTAGGCCGTCAACCCTGCGTGACAGTCACTTTTAATAATAATAATAATAATAATAATAAGAAGAAGAAGAAGAAGAAGAAGAAGAAACAATGCATAAGAATAATAGTTATGATTAATTGCTTGCTTCATTACCGGCCAGATGTAAAGGACTTAACGCGTTATCATACCATCTCAACCAGGACGAAACAAAATAAAAATAATTATTCTCACATCTAAATAACTTACTTACTTACTCACTGGCACTATCGAACCCATAGGTCCACGGCCGCGCGAACATAAGCTCTCCATACATCCCTATCCTGAGCTAATGCTTTCCAACCATTCCCTGTATAATCTACTTCCCTCAAATCATAGTTAATAACGAATAAACAACATTTTTGCCTTATATATCTACAATATAATTATTATTTACCATAGTTTGATATTTACTCTATATTTAACGAATTAAATATAAAACGTCCATAGTAGAAAAATGAAAAAAAAAAAATACGATGAATGACATAGAATGAATTTAGTTCACGATAAACATTAATTATTTAACAACAAATAATTGTATAATGATAATTTAATAGCTTCAAATGTGCGGCAAACCCTGATATCTCGAGGTAGAGAATTCCAAGAAGGGGCAGAGGCTACTATTCATAAAGTAGAATATGAGGAAGTGCGATTGAGAGGTATCGTTAGCAAGCTGTTTATTTGTGACCGTAGAATCTTTTCAAGAATTTATTGTGAATAAGGTCATCTGATGCAGGAGCCGGGCAAAAATGCACGGGCCATGATGCTGCGGGATGAAGTGCAGCTGGAAAGTACATATCAACGTGACAATACTCATTTCGCTCTTTATACTTCACGCCGGAAACGATGTCTGTACGGAATACATTGTCGATTTTTTTCTCGACAGATTCCACTAACAGACTATAGTGTCAATATAGTGGTAAGAAGATAACGTCTCAGATTTGGTAGCCTGGAAGCTAGGAGTGTAGGAATCCAGAAGCTTGAAAAGAAGTGAAAGAGAGTGTAATTTAAGTCTGTCACTAAGACGGAGCCAAGGGAGATAATTGAAGTGTTCGGAAATATGATCATAACAGAGAATATTGAAAATACATCGAACGGAAGCATTATGAACACAAGTCATAGTTTAGGTTATTATATATAACGTCACAATAATCGAAATTTGGCTACACAAGATTCTGCACAAGCGTTTGTTTAATGAAACAGGGAGAACATTTTTTTTAACGTCTAAGATAAGAACGCATGTTAATAAAAATCCTTACTTCTTCATTAAAAAATATATTGTCTTAACATTGATTATGCCGCATTTCGATTATTCTGACTTACTCTTAACCGACACGTGCGTCACATTTGGACAAAGACTGCAAATGAGGTCATATTCTTCATGCACGTTACAGCATATATGAAATCTCCGTAAATCAGATCGCATAACTCCAGTATTTGAAATGTTGTCTTGGCTCCGATTGGAAGACAAACGAAAAATACATTGCCTCTGCATCTTACAAAGCAAGTTGTTCACCACATCATCCCTTTACGTTTCTACTTATTTCCATTCACTCTCACCCCCCACCCTAACTTAAACACACGACTGAGAGACAATTTAACTGTACTACTTCTACATCCATCATGTTACTGTTCATTATTCTCCCTTGTTTTGGCTACCCTTCCCTGGAATTTCCTGTCCTCTTGTTTCAAAGTGTCAGATTCAGCAAAAGTTAAAAACTAAACTTAATAAACATTTCTTGAAATATTATATACTGACTTATACTCGGCGTGCGCTTCTACGCTAAATAAATAAATAAAATGAACGTGTTTTTATGTTTAATTAATGAAGTAAGACAAAAATTATTTGCCTAATTTATATCGTAATTGTTTTTAGATACCACGTGCTGATTACGCGACGTTGCCCGAGAATCGATTTATCCTGATCTTTTTTGGCTGATAGTCAATTCGTTATTGTGAGTTATCCGTAAAAGAAGACCAGCCGTGCGTTGCTACGCTTGCCCTGGAATATAGGCTACGGTACTTATCCCGATCTTCTTGTGAGTTGTCTGTAAAGTCCTGTCGCGGACTTTTTTAATAGTTTTTTTAATGTTTAATTATGTGTACATTAATTTTGTGTATTTGTTATGGTTTAGGCAGCATAAGGCATTTAAGCGTCGAAAAAGCTACATATTTTCACATTTTTCACTACAAAAGGTAATTTTTAAAGTTGAAGAGGTGAGTATTACAACTCTAGTACAAAATTAAATAGTAGGGGAGATAGTGCATCTCCTTTCTTCAAACCATTCTGGATTTCAAAAGTGTCCGAAAACTGTTTGCCTACACGCACCCTACTCTTTGTGCCATTTAGACACATTCGTATAAGTCTAACTAACTTTTTAGGAATTCCGAACTCCACCAGGATACTATATAACTTCTTCCTTTTAATTGAATCATATGCTTTTTTGAAGTCTACGTATAGTTGATGTACAGTACCATTATAATCCCATTTCTTTTCTAAAATCTGTCTTATACTAAAAAAGTGATCTGCTGTAGACCTGTTTCTTCTAAATCCACATTCATGATATCCTAGAATGTCATCAATATAGGGACTAAGTCTGCTTACTAATATATTTGTTAGAATTTTGTACGAAATTGAAAGTAATGAGATGCCCCTGTAGTTGTTGCAATCAGATTTATATCCTTTCTTATAAATAGGTACGATAATTGATTCCTTCCATTCATCTGGAAGAGCTTCTTTTTCCCAAATCATACTAAGCAACCAGCGTATCTTGTCCATCAATTTTTCTCCCCCCTGATTTTATCAGTTATGCTGGGATCTCATCCGAACCTGATGCTTTATACATCTTCAATTTTTCTATTGCCATTTCAACCTCTAATGCACTTGGTTCTGCGACTAGCATTTCTGCTGTCTGTAAATTATCCTCCTCAATGTCCTGTTCTGTATGTACATTTAATAGCTGATTAAAGTAATTTTGCCATCTATTTAGTATAATCCTGGAATCTGTAATCATATCCCCATTTTCATGTTTGTTCTAGCCTGAAACCCTTTCTTCTCTATACTAATTCCCTGATATAATTCTCTAATGTTCCTATCTTTTGCGTTCAATTCAAGATCATTAATCTTCTCTCTCAAATATTCCGTCTTTTTACTCTTTAGTAACTTAGTGGTTTCTAATACTAACCCAATTGCTCTAAATGTACCTCATTTGGCTCGTGTAACCATTTCAATTTTGCTAGCTTTCTTTTCTTCACAATGTCGGCACATTCCTCATCAAACCATTTCTTCTTTTGCCCCTTTTTTAAACAACCAATGCTTTCTGATGCTGACAATTTAATAGTATCTCTTATAGCCTCCCATTCTTTATTTATATCAGTTTCTTCGTTTGCCACATTGTCATCTGAAGATTCCAGTACTTCAAATCTATTAG